>MU173011.1:176028-187843 GCA_016695475.1 Suillus decipiens
GATGGACAGATGGACAGATGGACAGATGGACAGATGGATGGATGGACGGATGGATGGATGGATGGATGGACGGATAGGTGTACGGATGGATGAAGTGGTATAACTACTATGGAGGAGTAGGTCTGGATGTGAAGTAGAGAAAGTGTAGACTACTTCGGACAAGGTCTGAAGTAGAAACTAACAGAGGAAAACTACCGCAGGTAGAGTCGAAGGTGGAACGGAAGACGGACTACAATTGGACGAAGTCCAAAAGTGATTATAGGACAGAGAGTCAAGGCTCCAGACTAGGGAGTACTCCCATAGTCCAGAGCCGGAGACTTACAAGGGCTGGAGCCCAAGTGAGAATGGAAACAGAGTTATATAGACAGCAGGATAAGTAAGGATACAAGTAATGATCAGACTGAGGTTTGCAGGAGTAGTACTATGAGTTTATATACTGTAGGTAGCATGCCGGAAGGTAAGTAAGCATAGTCCAAGGCTATGTCAGAAACATGATAGTAAGTACAGCAAAACATCAGGCTATGAACTCAGAGATGAAACTTGTATGGAACAACTTATTGAGACGGAGGCAGAGATGACCAAGAGGAGAAGGCAGGGATGACCGAGAGCCAGCGGCACAGGTATATCCTAAAAGGGGTAATGTGCAGGTACACAGGAATAGTTTCGGATATGAACATGGATCAGATATGGACATGGATCAAATATGGATCGGATATGGATCAGACGAGTGTCTCGGATCAGATCTGGATCGGACGAGTATCTCGGATCGGATCTGGATCGGATATGGATTGGATGAGTGTCTCGGATCGGATCTGGATTGGATGAGTGTATCAGATCGGATATGTGAACTGGATTGAGTGGGGATTGGATGGATGTGGATACGAGCAGGATGTTATAGTGCAAGTCAAGTGTAGAATCCGGTATATGACAGTTACTTTGGACAATGTACAGGATCTTGGAGACACTACTCATGAATATCAAAATTATCATCCTAATTATGAGCTCTTAGTCTGGAAAGCTGATGTCTCTGAAGCATATCATCATATGCCTATGCACCCACTTTGGCAGATCAAACAAGTTGTCACATTCAAAGGAGAGTGGAGAGTTGATCGCACTAATGTGTTTGGAGGATGAGCATCTCAGTGCATCTTTCATGCTTTCATGTCCTTAGTGATGTGGATAGCAGTTTTTGTTTGACTCATTTGTGCTTTTATTTATGTGGATGATTCTTTCTCTTTTGCTTAAGTCAGAGATCTAGCTCATTACATCAAGTATCACAAGATGCTTCCCTCTGACATGGTTGCTCTCCTGCTCTTGTGGGACAAGTTGGGCATCCCTCATGAGAAGAAGAAGCAGATTTTTGGAAAGACACTTCTCATCATTGGGTTTGATGTCAATCCAAATTTGATGAAGATCTTGCTCAAAGAGGAGTCAAGAATGGAGTTGGTTCATGAGCTACAAGAGTTTGCAAAGTATAAATGGAAGTGGTCATTAAAGGATTTCAAGCATATCACCGGATCTCTCAATTGGGCACTTAATGTTTGCCCTCTTCTTCATCCAGGACTCTCAGTGGTTTATGCCAAAACAAAGGGCAAAACCAACTCAAAGGGTATGTTATGGCTAAATCACAGTATGGTTGATGAAATTTTATGGGCTGCTGTAATGGTCAAACATTCTGTGACCTATCAATGGTCATTTTTATGAAGTTTCCACCAAACCCCATCATGTCTGAAGCCATTTACACCAAACACTATCATTTCCAAGGTTTCAGACCCTCAGACCCACAGTTTCTGAGATTTCTGCACTTCAGAAACCTTTGCACTTGTCCTCCCCATGTCCAGTCTAGTCCTAGCTAACCCTACTGGTGCATAGTCATTGATATTTCCATTTCTGATGCATTGCACAGTGTTATTACATGTATTCTCACAAGCCACAGTACCTCATGGCTTATTACATAGAATTTTGGACCTGAAGTGGACTCATCTACTTTCACCTATAGTACTCCAGACTTTCACATAGCATGTTATAAGGGACCCATAGACACTATTCCATATCATCCTGTAGAAGGGGGATTGCCCCAGATACTTGGTCCCTGTCTAACAAGCCATAGGCAGGCAATATTATCATCCATTCATTATCATTATGCGAAACACTATCCTCATCATTATATCAACCCTCCCATCATCTCTATAACAACCCAAAGTACTTGCACTCTTTTATTATCCTCTCAGTTGTTGTACCAACTCATGGACCTGAAATTCCCACGCTTCAGCCATCCCGTTTAGCCATCAGATTTGACTGCAGAGCTTCAGACTTTCATGTCCCATATAGTGCACACTTTCTTTTACCTCAGTAGACAGCAGATCCCTTGGGTTGAATGTACTTGTCCTACAAGTGTAGCAGCTAGGCAAGACTTCAACATATACTAGCATAGGTGGTAGTTCACTATCACACTAGCTAGATTGTAGTCTTTACACTGCTTTTCATCTCAATCGGTCTAATGGGATTCACCTCAAATCTGTTTCTTGGCAATATCATCCCCTTCCTGTGGATATACTTCAACTCTATTGTGATGCTTTAGGTTCCAGTATGGGATTCTGGTATCCATCACTCAATCTTGGATTCCAATCTCAGCTTCCTCACTGCTTGCCTGTTGATGATATCTTTTTCTATGAAGCCCTTTGTGTCACCACAGGAATATGTGATGCAGTAACATGATTAAAATTGGATGGTCAACTTGCAGTTTTCACCAACAGCCTCAATTCCATTTATATGTTTAACTCATTATCTGGAGCTCTGGGTTTCAATCATCTGCTTATGGATGTAGCCGAGGTGATCATGGCCTACAAAATTGATTTCTGGGTCTTCTATGTGTCAGGGTCTGATAATGTTATTGCAGATCACCTCTCACATTTGAGAGCTTTGGACGCGCAGCAATTATCTCCTGGTTTTCAGATCTTTCCCTTTGAACCCCCTTGGAATATGCTGGGGGCATTCAAAAAATGATAGGGTCTGTCAAAGCCAGGCAACCTAATCAGGTTGCTTGGCCCATGGAATGGCTTATTCATGAATGTTCTGTCAATCTGGGGTTGGCCCTAGACCGGTGTGATAGTCTAACTGGCACTAGCCTTGCATAGGTCTATTTCCATTATTGTCTAGCCCCTATACCACGTAGTGTGACCACCCCTAACCCTAACACTATTGATATATACAGTTACTGAGGATACCACACCCTTGCCAGACTACCATGCCACAGTACTGAGCCACATTCCACAAGCTGATGCCCATCAAATGCCCATGCCATGCCAACTAGTTCCATTTGGTGCATAGTATATTCCCATCTACTGCTGCTAATCCCACAGCAAGCTTTATTACATGTAGAATGCGTGCTGCAGCATATGCTGCACTATTACATATTACTATGGCTAAGCCTCACATACTCACTACTACTCTCACCTATTGATCCCACATACTTATGATGTATGATAAAAGACTGCTGACTTCTCCTCCATTCGACACTCCCCTTCTACTGTACAGTGGTAGGAGAAGTCACTTATAATCATTTCTTATATCATATCACTCATTTGACAGGATTCCCATACCACTATCACTATCGCTATACAACATACATCTTCTTTGAAATCTGATTATCTCTAAGAGTTCTTTGATGGTCATCGCCCTCGATGCTATCATTACCCTACCCATAGCTATCAATGCTATCATCACTATACTCATCATTCTCACCACTACTATCGCTAAGTATTGGTGTCATCATTTTCATGCCATTGCTCATTGTTGTCCCTCAGCATACAGTGCTATTATAGTCATCAGCTCACACTGTTATGCGGCTCATCATTAGTGCTACTCCTAGTACCATCAGTATCATTGGCATCACTGGTATCAATCCCACTCAGCATGCTTAGCATCGGCATCTATGGTATTTGCAGCACTATCAGTGGCAATGCTACCGCTACCTTCAGCAACATCTTATAGCTGTATCATGCATCACATATTAGTGTTTGACGAAGTATATTGACTAGCAACCCCTCAGGTCAAATGTTCTTGCCTTGCAAGTATAGCAGCTAGTAGACACTTAACATATACTAGTCTAGGGGGTAGTTCACTATCACTCTAGCTAGATTGTAGTCTTTACACCAGTCAACTAACCAGATTTATTCTTTGGCTCTAAACTCATATATTGCATTCTGTGACCTTCATCACTTTGCCATAGATCCTACTATCAACACCCTCTCACTCTTTGTAACCTATATGGGAGCCCATATCAATCCTCAGTCAGTCAACAACTATCTTTCTGGTGTTTGCAGTCTCCTTGAGGAATATTATTCTCAAGTTCAAGCTAATCAGTATTCTTGTCTTGTTTCATAAACACTGAAAGGAGTCAAATGAAGATATGGAGTACCTGTTCAGCAAAAGCTTCCCCTTTCCCAATCTATCCACTGCACTAGTATCTGTTCCTATACCTCCCTCACATGGTGATCTACTCTTTATTGCCCAACTTTTTGATGGCTTCTATGGTTTGCTTCATCTTGGCAAATTAGTATGGCCAGATAACACACATTTGTGTTCCCAACAAAAGCTCTCCTTGCAGATGTCTGTCATTCTGTCCAAATCTTATCACTCTTTCATCCTCCATCATCATAAAAGTGACACTCAGTTTGAGGGGAGTACTGTACTGGTTCAACATGATGATGTTGCAGATCCTCATGGAGTGTTTATCTCTTATCTTGCTTCTCAAGATAAGATGTTCCCTTTCAACAGTTTTCTTTGGCTTTGTTCTGGTGGGTCTATTCCTACTTGGGTGTGGTTCATCAAACATCTTTGAGGTTTATTTCCTGATTCAATATTGGGACATTTCTTGAGGGCAGGAGGTTGTCACAACCCTTTTAACCACTGAAGGCAGGGGCAGAGACTAGGACTCAAACTAAGGTTATCATAAGAGAAGATATATGAGCAGTGACATCTGGTTGCTACTCTAAGTAGATACAAGAGGTTTGAACTAAAGAACTACTACCACAAAACTAGCTAACTATATACACATATTGAAACTGAGATACAAACTGAGTCTGAAACTACTAGCCAATCAGAAAATAGAAAAGAGAATCATACAATGTGATGTTGTGACATTGTTTGATGATATCATGTTCTAGAAGATTCTAAGATCACATGATACTATCTTATCTTATCTTATCCAATAGCATCATAATAGACCTCTTCATCTTCATCAGAAAGTTCAACTATAGAAGCAGATGTAGGGATTTCGGTAGGGTTAGGGTTTATCTTAGTGCTGGGTTTTGGCACTTGAGGGAAATTGAGGAAAGAATAATGATTTGTGTGAGGAATTTGTGACAGGGGTGCTACCTCCCTCACAGCCTCTGGTGTATTGGCAGATTGTATCCAGGCTATGGGCTGTTGGTCTAGTGACTCATTTCATATATATATACACAAGAATCCCACATTGATGCATGCACTCCTATTTAATGGTCGTTCTATTCATGATGGTCCATCTGTTTTTGGTGAAATTTAACAACTTCAATGTTCTACTTTTACTTCTATTCTTTTATTATCTCTACTTTCTCTACCCCTTTTCTAATATCTCTCCCTCCCTATCTCCCTTATAGCTGGATTTTTAGCATTGTACATCAGGTACTTGTATTTGGTTTGGGGCTGTTTTGGGTTTCAATTCATGGGGTCCCTCCATCCTCATGGTGGGGTCCCTTTTTTGCTGGCTAAATCCTTGCCATCTGTGTCCCCATGAGACCTGAGCAAGGACAATTAGACACTGGAGATTATGTCAAGGTTCAGTAATTATACTTGGTACTCAGTGTGTCCTTACTAAGTTAGTAGCGTAGTTGTTCCATCATGTACGCAGTATCTCAACTCAATGTTCATATAGAAGCCTTTACTTATTATCATCGACATAATTTATGATTGTCAATATGCATTGTCTTTCGAGTACATACAAATTTATTTCAGTCATACATTAGGGACATTCAAAGTTGAGCGCCCATGCCCAATGCCTACGCCCATGACCCCTTCGCCCACAGGATGTCACCTAAAATGTAGTTTGCATAATTAGATAATACAAACATAAATCTAAAAATTAACAATTAGCTGTCACCTTGTACTCACTGTCACATCAATCAGATCTGTGCATATGGCGAAGAAAAAGGATAGCGGCATCACAATTCTGGAGATCGTTTGGACCAACAACTTAGTCTGGCAGCTATTGTTGCAGATTGAGTTATCAGAGAACAGAGTTGTGCTTCTAGGCAAGCGGAAGAAGGGTGAGGTGAGTGAGTTAAAGTTGTTATATGATATGAGATATGATGTTTCTGTGCCAGAACACATCAGGTGATAGCAAAGTGACTGTATATCAGTGCATGGCAGCTTCTGTTTTCCCGCAATTACACAGCCAGAATGCTGTTGCAATGGGGGACCGAGTCAAATGAAAGTATGAGTAGTGAGTGTTGTGCTTCTCTCATTATTTTCTACCTTACAAGTCCATCATGCAGCTTAAAGAAAAAATACAAGGTGCATGCTCAACGTCTCCGGACAACTGGTGAAGGTGTCCAGTCCAATGTGAATGGCAACATCTCTGACAACGAATTTTTTGAATGCTATGTCCCTGCTGATGGACCTAATACGACCACAACTCTGAGGGCACAGTGTATTTGGGGTATGTTACTTATGTTTCTCAGAATAATTCTAACATTATGCAGATGAGATTGTCCAACAATTCCAATTCTTTCCTGTCCTCCATCGAATCTTATCTTCTCGTCCAAATGTCACTCTGATAGCCATCACCACTGGTGTTGGCCCACAGGGCAGGAAGACTGTGCACTACCAGCCTCCGAGTGATGACGAAGGACCAGAATTTGTGCCAGAGCAAAGAAACACAGAGCATATGAATAAAGCGAAAGTGGTCGGACGGAGAATTTGCATATTCCCAAGCAATGTGTAGGGTGCCAGCTTTTGCCACAGGGGAGTGCTCTTGTAGATAACGAGTTTGTTGAATAGCAAGAATGCAAGATAAGTCACAGTGCAGCTGTGCTGCTGCCTCTTCGAGGGTCACTTCTAGTTGAAACAAAGTACGTAGAACCATAAGCAAGAGATATGAGTGAAGGTATTGCTCGCGTGATGTTCGAAAACGGGCCATTGAGTGTGATATGTGTTTTCGGACAGTGTTAAGTGTAGTCAGTTATCATTGATTATATAATACATTCGTTCAAGTACAAAACGGGAAGTGGTATATGGGCGAGGGGGGTCGTGGGCGTAGGCGTTGGGCGTGGGCGCCCAACTTTGAACGTCCCTATTGTACTATCATTAACCAACGTTTGACCAACGTGTAACCTTCAGCTTGACCCTGAAACTTATCGCTCCCGTATCTTACGGGATCAGCTTCACTATTTTTGACTCATTCCTTCTATCTTGTTAGACAGTATATATCCGAACATACTAGACAACCCGCTGTACTTGTTCTACAATGTCACAGGAATCACCTCTCAATGAACCAGTCATCTATCACGGCAAGAAATTTATCGTGCTCAGCGATTGGTGCGTAACGCTAGTAGATCTAGACCTAAATAGCGATAACACTGATTGCGGTTTGCTATGCTCAACCAGGGACGGCACGATCACTACGCAGGACTCCAATGATTGTTCGTCGTGTCGAGAACTTATCATGTGCCATGCTCTGACTGAAGTACTACAATTCAGTTGTGACGGACACCTTTGGGATGGGTTACTCAGATCGCGTTGCGCTCAACGAGCGTGTACGCGATGGCAAAGATAACTTCCGGTGCGAAAGATTGCATGAACAACACCCGCAGATTTGATTTCGCCATCCAGGGATGCCTTCCGGAAGATGATCCAGAGCGTCGTTGAGAATGGCAAGGAGGAAGGCAAGGTGACGCATACATTCGAGTTCTGTAAAAATGCTGTTGCGAACAGTAAGTTTCGCCCACGCATAACGAGCGTTTGTTATCCGGAGCTAATGTCTAGACTGTTTCAGACATCAAAGTCGACGATACTTTCAAGGGTTTCCACGAATTTTGTGAAACAAATGATATACCCGTGGTAGTCGTATCTAGGTACAAAACAAGCTATGGTTTCACCGTGTTGTAAACTCATGTCTCCGCAGTGGTATGGAGCCTATCATTCGTGCGGTGCTGAACAAGCACCTCGCTAGCCTTGACGGCATTCAAATAATATCGAATGAGGTGAAAACCTACGATGATGGGAGCTGGGACATTCAATACCGTCATCCTGAGAGGTAATATTACACATCGCTATCTCACGTTTACTAACTGAGTATGATAAATTAGCGGCTTCGGACATGACAAATCCAAGGCGATTGCCCCATACAGGAATATGGTGCCCGCCCCGATAGTATTCTTCTTTGGTGATGGCGTCTCAGACCTGTCCGCGGCGCGGGGGGCGACTTGTCTGTTCGTCAAGTACAAGCCCAATGGAGAGAACGCGTTGATGGAATACTGCGTTATGAACAAGATCAAGCACCGATTATTCCAGAGTTTCGAGGAGGCGCAAGGTGTGATGAAGCTCATCATCTTCGTGGAGACGGAGGAAGAGCGACAGAATATCATTGCACGGGAATGGCCTGAAGTAGTTTGAGAGGTTGCTCACCTTACCCCCAGTGATGCCAATCGCAAGGGAGAAGCGGTCTTGAGTACTTGTAATGTAATGTATTTAGATCTAGAGGCATCAAGATTGCGCCTTTAATCGATCAAGTTACATAAACTAAGCTCGTTATTCTCGGTGTCGACGGCGCCTTCGCCTGGAACTTTGTTTGAATATGCCAAGGACAACCGCAAGTTTCAACCAACCAAAGATCAACGCACAGCGTTTCAGCCGTACTCTAGTTACGACAGGTATTGAGCAAGAACCAAGTTAGCTCGAGGGCGACTCGGAGACGCCAGGATAAGTCTCAGAACGACTAAACATGCTTTCAAACCAACTAAGTATTGGAGATGGTTGTCAGTGGGTACAGGTACATACATACCGGTAGTGGATTGCAATAATAGAATATGTGCGACGGTCAAAAGACCATCAATCTTTGTAGGATGGCGAACCCTTGAGCTGCCGAAGTGTGCCACGCTCAAGTCAGCCCATTGTATGAAAATCCTTGAGTGGAAAATTTTGGGGGATAGTATTGTCATGTCCGTCTACTGGTACAGTAGACCAATGTATGGCAGCGTAATATTAGACTAGATGTGGACAAGGTGAAGGCATTTACGGTAGTACGATGTTTTGAACAGTTCAAGATGAAAAACCCTTCCGGTAGGGACCGCGCCTTACCATCTGCAAAGGGTGGTGTCATCCAGTTACACACTACAGCTTGGTATGATGACGAACGCCAACCTGTGAAGATTGTGGGAGGCAAAGAGCGGATGACAAACTGTAGCGGCATAAATCGGATTGTTGTGATCAGCCGAACGGACAATGATGTAGATCAGCACCCGCTTCGGTGCGTTGTTCGCACAAGTGCTAAATAGATGGGAAATTGAAGTCGATGGGGCAATTCATCACTGCTACAGCCAATTTAGGTCCTGTGGCGACGTTCATGCTTGAATGTTGGTAAGAGAACTATGACACAGTAAAGTCACCTGCAAGCATGACGGGAGGATTGATCTTGAGAAGGCGCGTCAGAGGGGTTGAGACAGTGACTGCGAGGCGGAAAATATTCACAGAAGAACCGGATGGAAATCAGAGTTCCCGCATTGCAGCCATTTGGGTAAAGCCAAACCACGCGGTACTCGTGACAGAATCATGTACCGGTTAAGAAATACCGCAAACCCTAGTCAAAATCGCCATTTCAAATGACAACGGGATGATTTTTGGGTTCTTGTTAATACAGACCGTCGCATTTGTGGTATCATCCTGTGGCTTGGAGAGATGGAAGAGATGGAAAAGTGGCCAACCATGACACATGACCTACGGAAAATTGGGTATCAACCGAGCTGCCAGCTGTGACATGTGAGGTGACAGAATGGGAGGATTGGTCCATCAGAGAATTACGCATCCTTTCACTGCCAAGATATGAAAGACTAGAAATTAAACTTATGGTGGGATGATAAAGCAAGATGACACAGAATTGACGGACATAAAAAAACAGAAAGTTTGATTATTCACCCTGCCGGGGATGTAATCGCGGAAGTTCGGTAGAGAATCAGGCCTGGGTACACTAGTACTAGTAGTAAAGCAGGAACCGGATCTGAAGAGAAAGCGGGATAGGACGGTTATTGAGACAGAAGGACATCTTCGTTGCTCCGTGGCGTGCAGCTGAGTTGGGGACAAGTGTAGCATGGCTACCTCGAAAAATTAAATTATAGTGCCCACTGATCTTGGATGAAACCGGCGATGCAATGCTTCGATATATCTCCTGATTTTGCAGAAAATACGAAATCAGATATATAGGATACGTGACAGGAGAGATGGACTGTGCGGATGGAATTGACGGTGGAGATTGATATATTGAGTGTCATTATTTTCGGGATAGCAACCAGGTATGTTTCATTGCTAGCTCCACACCGGGCAAGACTCGCAAGAGACATCAGATCGGGAAAAAAGGGGTGAGAGAAGGGAGGCCGATATGCTAAAATTCGGTACCAATAATCACATCGGAAATCCCGGTCATGGCTAAGACTTTGTAATAGTGAATATGAACGTAAGCCAGAGTGTAACACTGTAACTTGCGAGTTTTTGATTACCCCACTTTGTGGGAGAAGTCTGATTAACGACGCAAGGCCATACAAGTTTCGCTACAAAAGGTCTAGATTCCAGTCCAAGACCAGTAAATGACTTGTATGTCAATACAAGAATCAGGAGTATCTGGTTTCTCGAGAACGTTCGAATCCAGCATCACTATCGTGAACCAACTGGAAGATGTGCCACCGAAGTTCTGATATCATACAACGAGCGGTGCAGGTAACGCAGGATTGGCGGTGCCATGCCTATCGCCGAACTGTCCGTCGTGGGCCTCTTGACGTGAATAAATCGGTATGGTTTGTACAAAGTACTCCTCTGTTCTACACCACAAGAGAGCGTAACTGGGATGTAACTCGCGGGTGTGGGTTCGAGATGCGTGCGCGTGAGTACATGATCGTACTAGGTTTTGTTTGGTCCAAGTTTGGTAGGCCCCCATCATGTGCACCTTATTATGAAAATAGCAATTGGCATCGAATAAAACACATGTTCAGGAATTGTAGTCATCACTCGCATGGGGGCACAGCGACCCAGAAATGTTTAGAAGATCTCAATTGCGAGATACTTTCGTACGTTTGCTACCGTGCTTCTGGACTTCCGTGGCTCAGCGGTCCTGATTGGTCTCAGACTCATTTAGACCATTCGTATGCCTATTATTTAAACTTTGAACCATACGGCACCTGGTATTTCTTGCTCAAGAAACTAGTGTGATTGATGGGTGGGAATAGTACCACGGGCCCGACCAGGCCCGAATCGCCCGACCATGTCACTACTGTACGGAGCTACTAGTAAGCAATCTCGCACTACTAATGTTGCCAGTGATGAATCGCTGATCGCATGCTTACCTGTGGTCACTCTCGGTTCAAATATCAGCGCTTCAGCCGCCGCACTTGAATAATTTCACATGTCTTCCAGTTTATTTATATGATACGACTCATATGGACGCCTTTAACCTCCATATGTTCCTTCAGGCGAATCCTGTCAGTACCGGGTGGTTATCGGCCACCTTGACCCATATAAGCTTTCTTGGGTCATTCATGGTGCATCAGTGAGGTCCCCGCTCTTTTGTTCA
>MU173011.1:189323-222508 GCA_016695475.1 Suillus decipiens
CGGCTGAGAATTTTTTGTGAAAGTGAACATACATTTACTACGTACACTCCTTGATATGGGTGCCTTGTTAAAGGGGCAGTAATACCTCATTCACACGTACCTCACGTTTCTCTTACTCCCACTGAGTTACCCCATGTGCCGTTAAATTCACTCCGTAGGGTCTGGGCTTCATCACGACCTTTAGGATACACTCATGTAGTACCTATCAGTGCTATGACTGAGAGATATAGGAGTGCGTTTCCATACTCAGATATCCTGAGGGAACGATTGCATGCTTGATACCAGGAAATCCTAACCGGGATGTGCGGGTAAAAGTGTAAGCATTCAAGGGCAAGAGAAGAAATAGTGGTGCGGGAGGATGGAGGTCGGACTGCCACAATGTGGCGTTCGGCAGCCTCAGAGTTGCTTTAAATGTATAATTATATGAGGAGTTATATGCAAAGTTTCTCGCAAACCACACAAGATTCTAGCGTACTCGAACTTATAAGCGGATCCTTACGGTCAAGCATAAGATAATAGGCTACATATATGAATATACTCTAAATGCCTAGGATGTTCTTCTTAAGCTTTTGAGCAATTGGGGCGGCCGCATCACAAATTGTAGTTTCATTCCGTAGATTATCTAGAGTGGTACACAATAAAGGAGGGACGGAATTAAGAATAAAACTCATGTTTGGAGCATATAATCGGTAGACTGGCACAATTTAAAGTTATACCATCGGCACGACCGGCTTCCGCTACATTTCAAACTCCTCGCTTTTTGAATCGCCCACGCCGCACGCGCCACATTCGAGATCGACCCAGTCTTGACTCTTTACCGGGATCAGCCCCACTGAATCTATTCACCACTCGACTTGTTCGTACACTATAAGCCAGCTGGTCATGTTAGACTAGATGAGACACACTCGATGCGTCCCGCTGTGAGCCAATATCACAGTCCTACCCATCACGGCTAGCTACGGTCACCCCTCAAGATCCCCCTTAGGTCAATTGAGGAGGAACAGCGCCCTTCTTTTGTCAAGTAAGATCTATAAAAGTTCGTGGAAAGATGAATGCTGGTGGGAGGCGCGCATTTCATGGATGATAGTCACATCAATGAAGTGCACACCTCCCTGATGTGCTTCAATCGTGGAATGGAACACATGTTTACTTATACTGCCAGGAATATTCTTTTCTAGTTCATTAGCCCCAACCTTCAAGTTGAAACTAGACCAAGGAGCATCTGGCATCAACCTTCCCAGTTACTGTGTAGGTCTACATGACTCAGCTATAGTAGTGTTGCTCATCCAGATCTTTATTTCAAGCTTATGTCGCGGTTTGCAGGTGACGTATACGTTCTTTTGTTCGATATTACCAGCATGCGTATGATGATGTAGAATGAAATTAATCATGAGTGTCTGACGTGCCGCCATTGAGGGTTGTATGTAAATATACACTGATCACGAGCACGGTCAATTATACATAGAAGGCGACCGTGGGATTTGTGGAGTGATGATTGATGAGCGCACACGTGAGGGTCACACGGGTGTGATTTCAACACATTAATATTAATATTACTGTTCCAGTGTAGCGGGCTCTGTGGGCACTGTGAGGACACTGGCCTCATACGGACACATTCTGTTAACACATGCATGACTGTTACTCCGTTCTTCATCCGTTCTTTCTTCTTGTCTTCATTATAGGTGAGGCAGTACTTATCCGAAGCCGTGTTGATGCATTATTGATGATCAAGTACCAAGCGGAGGAGGCTTGGGCTACATCTGGCTCTGCCGTTGCTGCAAAAATTGGTGCGGGAACATTTTTGAGCTGATTTCTTCAAGTACCAGCTACAACGTATGTAATTCACTCAATTTCCCCACCTTACATCATGAACATGTAG
Organism: Suillus decipiens; assembly: GCA_016695475.1. Lineage (NCBI taxonomy): Eukaryota > Fungi > Basidiomycota > Agaricomycetes > Boletales > Suillaceae > Suillus > Suillus decipiens. The sequence continues at coordinate 191,203 of MU173011.1, forward strand.
TTTTGCGATTTGCAGGATTAACACCGGAAACCTTGGTTCTCAAACATTTCAAATTTGATAGGTGCAAAAACTACCAGCAGCCTCCCGTTCTCCATGTTACCCCGGTTTGGTTTTCCTCCGAGTCACAAAACGGGGTCTTCATCTCGTTCTCCCCGTGCTGAAAACCCTGAAGAAGACTGGTATATTCCTTACAATGGTCCGTTAGAACCCCCCACGAGCATCTCAATGGCCAAGCAAGATACCAAGAGATACTCCCTTAGCCAGAATGACGTGAATGCATTTCTGCATGATTCTCAATTACTGGAGCGCTACCGGGACCCATCCATGAACAACGCTCAGTCAGCAGGACTAGGTCCACCCGGACAATCAATTCGGTTCCCCAGAACCCGAGCTCACTCTGACTTCACAAGGCATACCACGAGTTCATCAAGTGTCATCAACCCGATACGACCACATCCTCGACGGCGACAGGCAAGTGCACCACGCTTGCAAATCTTCAGCATGGATGCTAGCGCTAGCGTTGGCGAATCCCCCATGCCCATGCAACGTGCTGCAATGTCGTCCCCTCAGAAAAAAACGGGTCGGTTCTTCGGGTTCGGGTCTAGCAAAAAGCCACAGAGACAATCAACCGGTACACCCGTATCCCCTATTAGCCGGGCTAACATACAGGGAACATGGCTTCCCGATTCTGTCCAACATAATACGCTCCAGGAAAACGTTAATTTTGCGAAACCTTCAGGTCCTAGTTCCAACACTAGTCATCACTTTGACTCACCTTATGTCACATTGCCACGGCAATCCCGCAGAAGCCACACCCTCCATTACCCTCCACGTATTGACGTAGATATATCTCCATCTAAGCAACGTTCCACCCGGTATGTTGGCTTACATGGAAAACTCGACCAGGACTCGTTTCCTTCATTCCCGACCACGAACTATGACTCTCCAACTGCCTTCATGGCTCACCCATATGAAAATACATCATCCTCTCTTTCTATGTCTGCCCTTCGACCCGGAACCTCTCAGCAATCTCGTCAAGGACATCAACTCGATTTGGGTTCACAAAATACTCATGTCTCGCACGATAATCTCACTCACCGTAATCGGGCACTCACGTATGCGATCGACCCTCACAGCGATCGTGCTGCTGCATTGGTTAGGAATGCACGTCCCTTGAGGTCACCACTGAAACCCTCTGTCTCCACCCCCGATCTTTTTGCTACATCACGCGACAAGCAGCCTTCGCAGCAGAGCACAAAATCAACACCGCCAGTAGCACGCGTCGAACGTTGGCTATCCCCCGAGACATGGTGCAACGCACTGTTCTTCCCACGTCCACGCCTGAAAGTCAAGCGTGCACACGAGCCACACGAAGGAAGCAGTGGACGAATCATCAGCCCGCCAATTACGCCTATCGCTGAAGGTGCCACCTCTCGCATCAGTCCCGCTCTACTTGGCGGGAGACCACAGGTGTCATTGGTTACAGCTGATGCACCAAGGAAACGCCGTACTTTGTTGAAGTCTAGGTCGGCTATTGATGTCCTGTCTGGCTCCTTTATTTCTAGCAGACCTCATACTGCGCCCATGCAGCGGCACCCAGTTGAGGACATAAACCTCAAGGAGTCAAAATCTGTACCAGGCACATCGATCACACAACAGGAATTCCGTCCGTCATCCCCTGTGCCATCGTTAACACAGTAAGCTACAATTTTCGTAGGTAGTTAACCGATAATGAAATACTCCTGCAGAGTTCTTGAAGAGGGCGAAATTCTAGAAAAACAACGAAGGCAGTGGCAACACCAGGCCTCACACTCGTTCGGGAACAGCCGAACCCGTTCCCTCTCCCGCGCTCGTGCCAGGTCATTGTCAAGAAGTCATGGGCACAAGTCTGAGGGTAGCACGACTCTCGAATTCCTGGCTGCACGGACGCTCCTCGGAGGTCAGAGCATTGCTCCCACTGTTAGTGTTGCAAGAACTTCGCACCCTCGATCTCATTCCCATTCACACACTCGTTCAAATTCTCGCGGGCGCTCTAGTTCATACTCATTTACACAATCACACTCACACTCCCTTGGTAAATCCAATTCGCAAAGGTCGCTCCCGGATCCTCAAACTCAAAGCACTCGGCACGCCCGCAATGACTCCTGGGGCAAAGCTGCCCTGCTTAAAGCATGCGCACCTTGCGGAGATCTTAGCGATTTGTTGGGTACCCCTGTTGAGAACAGGAAATCAGCCTTGGAACCTATGATGGAGGAAACCAAAGTCATACGTTTGAGTGACCCAACGAATTCTTCGCACAACGAAGCCGATGAGGGGCGTGTCATTGTCATAGGGGTTTCTCCTGCCCCGACTATACCAAACGGGGAAGGAGTCGGTATCGCGCTTTCATCTCCCCCTCCTTCTGATGAACTCCCAAGCATGTCCAGCCATCCGTATGCCACCGGTGCCATATATACACGATATCTTAATCCATCTGATCGCGGTGTACAACATGTCCTTGAAGTGTCCGATTATGCTGGCCCACATCCATCAGCCTACGACCCCCAACTCCCTTCGAATACTGCCACGAGCGACGTTAGCATGCGTCACAGGCTCCCTCCGCGGGCAATGCAGCCGGGTGTGATCTCACATCCTTACGCTGCTCCATTGAGTGAGCCAGTAGACTCGCATGTACGGCAATCTAGTAACTCTGTCCTTCCTACGCTTCCGGTCCCGCCAAGTGTTGTGCAAGAAGACAGTGGTTTCACATCTGGTAACCATATATCCATCAATAGTCCTGATTTCGAGAAGTATGGCGTTGGTGAGGTTCTTGTGTTCGCTGCGCCATCGCGAGACGAACACGACACCGACTCCGAGGATCAATCTTTGGGAACCATCATCCCGTGTCAGCAGGATACTCTGAGTCGAATCATAGACAAAGGGAAGGTCAGAGACTCGACACCTGCGCCCATGGCCTCCGATAATAGTCGATCCCGGATGTCCGCTTCTGACTCTGTGGCCGTTTCTACTCGTCCTGCGAGTCTGATATCCGTCACAACAGTTGAAGGCAGGGACCCCACCCACTCTCCTGGTGCCCTCCGTACCACGACCAACATCACCTCTGCACATCTTGTCATTTCAGCTTTGGATAACGATGATCTGGACGAGTTTCAAGATTTGTTCTACAGGCCTCCTCAGAACAGACTATCCAGTGGAAAATCTAGCGTAAAATATCAGGATGCAAGCGAATCCGGCAGGGGTATACCGTCAGACATTCATAGCTCTTACTCTGGAAGCGCGCTCACCAATCTCATGCGCAGTATGAGCGAGATTGGAGAGCTACATGTGGCGGCCTCGGATTTCTCCTATGAGCAGAGGTCAGGTGAACTAGGGGACCAGCGATCTGATGACCTATCTCAAACGTATGTCTTCATGGACATGTCAAGGACTCCTTCACCTGTGCAGGTCGATACTCGTGTTGTTACCCAGTCGCCAGCCCAGCTTTATGATCCACCCTTTGAAGCAGGTGTTCCAGAAGATATCGAATCCTCCCGAGCATCTTCTCTTCTGATCGCCTCACAAGAGAATGACACTTTTGGTACGCGACACTGTTGAACTCCACCTAGTAGCTATCAGTAGCTCACGAACGTCTCTCACAGGTCACCCCATCCGGCAAGATGTTGTTGACGCTGCAGGAAAATCCACCATTCACGAGGGCTCTCGTAGAACCTCTGCGTACGCTTCGATCCACGACGCTGCCGAAGAAGCTGACCTGGTCAGCCCCATCTCATTCGTCTATTCGCCATCCCCTTCTGCAGATGCCATGCGGTCGAGCTACATGACTAGCGGGTCAGAGTACTCACGCATATCCACCCTCTCTGATTTCCCGGACCCTCCCACGCGACCAAATGTAACACCTAACCAAGCCTCCGTTGTTCATATTTATGTCGACCCTCCTACGCCACTCCAGCAGTCGGAGAGCTTTCAGGAGATCGACTGTCCTCAATCTGCGTCATGCATCCTCAGCTCAGAAAGTCATCACACGACCTTCGGTGGTAGTGAGGACATGGACATCATTACACGAGTTCACAGGTCTGAGCTTTGAATGTCGCATCTATCGCATGCTCCTCTTACTGGAATTACTATCCATCTAAGTTGTCCGTTCTCGGATGATGCACATATAGGGTATCTTTTGTTGTCATTATTGTTGTACTCTAGACTCTAGTATCATGCTTTGCTTACTTTCCCATTCTTGATTAGAATATACGCTAATTTGCAAGGTCGTGCCTTCACATATTCAATGAACAGATGCATGTTATAGCCGTTTGCATAATTATGCGGAAAAGCAAAAGTTAAATCCGCGTCTCGGAAACATCCAAAGTAGAACCTTGGTAAGTGTTTAGCTCACAATCGCGCGCTCATTCAATCAAACAGTGCAAGTTGCCAGCATGCCACCGCGCACTGTCTCACTAGATCTGAAAGCTCGCATACCTGTTTTGCACCGATGTGGACATCCTGTCACAAGTATTTATCATTTACTTGGTATCGAGACACTGGTATATAAAACTATCAGGCTAACTGCCACCTCGTATCATTAGCATGCAAATAATGGACCCCGTGGCCACCATCGCAACCTCAGTATTGCCTTTCTCACTACAACCATTTGTCGAAACCCCATCATATACCTTGATGAGCTACAGCACAAGCACGCCGCAGTGTTTTTGTATCTCTACATACACTCTTTCTCACCCTGCGCAGCCTACATTACAGCCTCATGGGTAGAAACAGGCAATTTCTCGACATTCTTCATGTCAATGAAGATCTTGACTTTTTGAGTTTCTCCGAAATAATCTTCGCCATCTCGGCATAATCGTTCTTCAGAATCTTATTGTCGACGTCCATGGCATCCGTGCGACTATAAATGGGATTCCATTGTTGCCGTAGCATCAGATGATCATCCAAGGACTGACATACCTGCGCTCGAACCAGGAAGGTACTTGAGGCCTAAGATGTACCTTTTCTTCTTAGTAACGGTGTTTTGCAAGCATAGTTGTGAGGAATTCAAGGTAATTAGGTGCAGAGACGAGTGAAAGACAACTTCCTTGACCTTCATACTTGACTTTGGTTTTACCATTGTTTTCTGTCGAGTTTTTCATAATGTACATATTAATATTTATAACAAAGACTGTCTCAAACTGAGGTAGTATCTCTGGGTCAGGGGATATGGAAGGTGAAAGCAAGTCTACTATCTATCAGCTGAATGGTCCGCACTGCGTAGCATGTCTCGCATCAGTGAACCGGTGTAGTTTTTGATAAGAGCATGTATAACGATACATAGGTCAGAATAACAAGAATCAACATAATTCTGCTATGGGAGTCAGTGCTTACGGTGTCCTACTTCGAATGTTTCCGAGACGTGAATTCAACTTTTGCTTTTCCGCATAATTATGCAAACGGAGATGGAAGAAATCACGTCCATAAACTTTATCCATTGTCGGAGACATAACTGGTTCAGTGGGTTTTGTCCAGTACAAACGCATCCCTCTAATTTGCTCAGTGATGCCCTAAAGCCGCGTGGTTACATGCTTTGAGGTGCTCACCTTTATCATTTGTAAAATTAAATGCTAGAGCCGTGAAATACAATCCAGTGTCGGTGAATACTAAGGGGGAATATAGACCGATACGTATCCCTCTTGTTCAGTACAAGGACTTCTCTGCGTTTGCACTCGTTTACACATAATGATTTTGGTGCATGCACACGGAGACGCACATGGTTAGTTGGGCCACATGCCTCTGGCAGGTCTCAGCGCTCAGCACTGTTGGCAACGAGGTGGAAACTAGATGATGGGGCTATGAATTGATCGTGAATGTCATGCTCTCTAGTCAATATAGCTGGCATTTGCTGAAGTTTAATATAGTACCTCCACGACGAAAACAATAAATCTACAAGGATTGAAATAGGACGACCGACCATCTACGTCTTTTTCTTTTTGTGTGACTTCTTGGGTGCTGGCGCGGGAACAGGAGAAGGTGACCCGGACTCCTGTGGCGTTTCATCCTTCTGTACATCATCTATTCCGCGCTTCTAATAACCAACGTCAGGGTGTACATTGCAAGATGCAGCGATGAACATACCTTGCCTCGCGACCCACCTTTCGGCTTCACTTCCTCCGCCTGTCTCGCCTCTGCCTCCTTCTCGACCATGCCTAACAATGTATTACACCTACGCTGCAGTTCTTGTGGGGTCCGGCTCTTGAAAAACCAATCAAAGCGGAATACAGGAAACTCCATAATATCCTTCTTGATGCGCTCGTAGATGTCATCCGCACTCATCCCGTAGTGGTTCAGCCGGCACAGGAGGTACCTATCCGCTTCCTCGCTGTAGACCTTGCCTTTCGTAGTGGGATAGTTGAGCTCGAGCTCTTGCATGGGATAGCGCACCGAAGCAATCTTCTTCGCAAGTAGAAATTCGAGATTTGACCGCTTATTCCGCTTGGCTTCACCTTCAGCGATACGTGCAGCAATTCTTGGATGTTCTTCATTCGGATAAGTCAGCTGAGATTCAGAAGAATACAGCCGATCGACATGCTTACCAGACAGTTCCTTCCAGTGCTTCTTGAAGTACAGGTAGTACCTCTTAACCTGCTTCCAGTCCTTATCCTGTATCTCCGAAGCTAACAGGTCGTAGTCATCCGTCCTGCATGTGCATCAGTAACCTACCTCACAAAAAAGCAGAAAATACAATACCATCCAAAATTTTCGAGCGCGCGGACAAACTGCTGGAAATCTCGTCTGCTCCAATCGTGGAAGCCAGCCTCGGTGTACTTCTCTTTCAGTGCCTGCTCCTCTTCTGTCAGCGGCTCGGCGGTATCTATGAATTCTTGCGCAGCTGCACGCTCGGCTTCGAGTTTCTCGGGCGTGTCGTCAGGTCCTGGCTCACGAAGAGTAGCCGTGATCCCATTTTGCCTCTGGTTGCAGAATGAATCCTAAGTAAAAAAACGGAAATAAAGAGCAAACCTTGTGCACGGCGAGCTCTCGTTCCTGAAGCTGAGCCAGAGCGGGGTCAAAAAACTGGAAATCTTGTCTGCAGGCAGACGTTAATTGCAATAAAGGGGCAGGAATAGAAGTTTCACGTACATTTGAATTTGCTTGGGTGCACGAGGAAGTTTTGGTGCCTTCTCCGTCTTCGACGGACCAACCCGAAGTGTCTCCTTGTAATAGTTGTCGACAGAGTAATTAGCCTTCCGCTCACGCTTTGAGAGAGATAGCATATTGAAATTGAGGCCTTTCCGCTGAATGATGATTCAGAATACTCCAGGACACGTCAAAATTGAAATCAAAACATACACCTGGCCGGAAGTCTTCGCCTTCCCACTGTTGCACAGTAGCATCGGACTTGAAATTATTTAGGTCCTCAAGATTGAGACCCTCATACTTGCTGTTGAGCTCTGCCGTACGTTCCTCACCGCGTTGAACAATAGCATCAATGTCATCATTGATGAGGAAGCTGATTGGCGGCGATCAAGAAATGTATAAAACCCATGTAATGCCAAATAACTCACGCATCAGTTGAGTTGATGAGCTTCTCGGCGCCGTGTGTGATCATTTCGAGCAACTCGTCCTTGCTAGCAGCTGTACCGAACCAGTGAGCAATCTGCAAAGAAAACCCCTAGTCAGAATTTTACCTTTTGCTTGTTGTTGGCGACCTTGTTGGATGACTAGTTGGTCAAGCCGGAGTTTCTGCGCAGCACGCTCGAGCATGCGCTCTTCAACGCTGTCCTCGGTAATGAAGCGGAAGACGTAGACTTGCTTAGTTTGGCCGATGCGATGCGCTCGGTCCATAGCTTGCAAATCAGCCTGGGGATTCCTGCAAATGGATGAGCAATTTGGAGGCGTACAAAGATGAATAACAAACCAATCGCTATCATATAAGATGACGATATCAGCGGTCGTGAGGTTGATACCCAGACCGCCGGCCCGCGTGGTCAAAAGAAATATGAACTTGTCGCTGCCGGGCTTGTTGTATTCATCGATAGCTACGATTCGGTCATCATGCGCTGTGCTACCGTCGATACGACAGTACTCTGTTAAACGAACCAGATGTCAACTCGGAAGACGGTAACTTTGATGCTACGTACTGAAACCCCTGAACAGACAATAATCTTCAAGGATATCTAGCACTCTGCTCATCTGACTGAATATCAGCACACGAGAACCCTTCTCATTCATGGACTTGAGAAGTTTGTCAAGGATGAGCATCTTTCCCGAGTTTTGAATGAGGTGTTCATCAGTCGTATACGGAGGACCAGGTTCCTGGATTATTGGATTCAGTTTCGAGTGTTTGAAAGAGATAACGACAGACGTACTGCGCCGTCGAACAAGTAAGGGTGACATGTCACTTTACGCAATTGCATGACCATGTTCATGAGGCGGGTCTTGCCCTCCTTCTTTCCTGTCAAACCTTGGAGGAGGTGAGATGAGTGAGCTGAGCAAAGTCGAGAAGTAGCGTACCATTGACAGCATCTATGTCCTTCTCAAGCACTGAACGGTACCACTTCCGCTGCATCTCTGTCAGGCCAACGTAAATGTTAATTTCTTTCTCTGCGGGAAAGGCAGCATCAGCACAGGCATACATCTATATCATTTGAGCGTACTAGGCAGAAGATTCTTTTCCACGTCGGACTTGACACGCCGCAAGAGGAACGGACGAAGAATTTTGTGAAGAGCTTCCACAACTTTCTTGCTCTTATCCTCCTCTCCTTGTGCACTATCATCATCTTTGTGCAGGAAAGAATCCAAATCTGCATAATCTGAAAATATTTCGGGGCAAATGAAGTTCAGAAGCGCAAACAATTCTTTGAGGTTGTTCTGCAGCGGCGTTCCCGTAATAAGCAGACGCCCACGGGACATGAACGAGCGGACGATCTGAGCGAGAATGGAATCAACATTTTTGATGCGGTGGGCTTCGTCTATCACGATATATTCGAAAGAGAATTTCTTGAGTGCCGACTTTTCGATGAGACATATTTCATACGAGGTAACGCAGACATCGAAATCTTGAGGGATGAGTCGATTGGCGATGATTTCTGCGCGCTCTTCCTTTGAGCCGGTGAGAACAACGACATTCACATCCGGTGTCCATTGTCCGAACTCGCGAGCCCAGTTCTGAAGGGTGGATTTAGGGACAACAATCAAATGGGGACCACGAGTATCGCGATAATGTTTCAAGTAGGAAAGGAAAGAGATGGTTTGCAAAGTTTTACCAAGACCCTGTATGGTTCAGTGAGTGTTAGAGCAAAATATTAGGAATTATTATACAACATACCATCTCATCGGCGAGGATACCGTTCAACCCATTGTGGTGTAATGAGACCATCCAATTGAGTCCTTGAAGTTGGTATGTTCTCATCGTACCATTGATGTCTAAGACTATGGCTTAGCGTGGTTAGCCGTAGGATTGGACGACACGTACAACTCGGCGATTCTTCAAAGACATAGGGTTGGTCGTCTCCATCCGCAGCGAATCCCCCGTCATTTAACAGCTCTTCATCTTCTTCCTTCTCAGATTTGCGATGGCGTGCGTTCTGGTCGCTACTCAAAGGGTCAGTCGGTGGTTGTACAGAAGAAACGTGAATGACGCACGCTCCCTTCTTTCTACCCCTACCCTTCGGCTTCGGCTGCGAGTCCAATAATGCAGCATATTGTGGATCACGAGTTTTCTACGGGATGGTGAGCAGAATATGCTAGGACTGTCATGATATAACGCGCCTTGATATCAACAAAGTGCTTAAAAAGATCAGTCTGGCCGAGAAGATACGAGTATCGTTTGACAGCATCGGTAATCTAAAGTGGGATAAGAAAGTCGCCTCCTCGTAGTCGCGTGCACTTACTTTCGCTTTGTCCATTTCTTGTCGTTTGACATGGAGTTGGCTCTCTTCAGCCTTGCGCTTTCGTTTCTTTTGCTGCCTCTCCGCGGTTTGCTGGATTTTTGCCAGCTTTGATGGGGAGGAGCTGCCGGCGACGGGTCCCTAATTGAACACATGAGACGTTAGAACCGAGGATGAACGTGATGAGGCAATGTCATGAACGCGCCTCCTGTTCATCATCACTGACGAGCTCATCTTCCTGAGCACTCATTCCTTCGTCGACATACTCACTTTCGCCGTCATCTGCCCCCTCGCTTTGCTGGGAATCAAACACAGTAATTCAATTTCAGTACGGTGCTACAATAGGGTGTGCTGGCTGCTAACCTGACGCGACACGATGTTGCTGGGGACGAAGTCACTTAAAACATCCTCATCCATGATATCCTTGAGGGAGATCAGTTTGTAAAAAGATGGTAGAAAACTCGACGCACGGTCATTCGTGTATTTGCTGTGGTGGTTTAGGTAAAGACAAACTTGGAGCAGTCAGTTACTTAAATAAGAACTCAAAGCTTGAGATACCGACACGGCCCTTGAAGACGTGGCACAAAGACTCAATTTATCAATTAACGTGTGTCTGGACTATGAATGATACTTGGAGTTTGTAGTAGCTACGGCACTTGAGGTACTAGTAAATAAAATTCTTGAAACTTATGACAAAATAATTTTGATACTACATAGTCTGGACCCGCACGTGACCTGAGGTAGATCTCATCATCTTCAAGCAGAGTTTCTCACTCAACGTTAGAATCATTCTGCATCATCCGTCTGAGCTCAGTCTCCGGAGCTCTTGCCTTGAATTCAATGAAGGATTGCTGGTTCTCCCCCCTCATAAATGCCATGTCATCCAGCGACTTCGTAGCGTCCAAAGTCAGATGAAAGGCCCAAAGAATAAGGAGGGAATTAATGAATACTGATCTGTAGCAGTCGGGGTGAACTTGACGAGTCGTGTACGTAAAAGTAAGTATTTACCTGGTCGCAACGTGTTGACCGGGGCATACGCTTTCAACGAGTCAGTCAATAATTGAGTGTCCAGAAGAACGGTTGTTTACCGACGGCCAAACCCAAAGATAAAGAATCTAAGATCGTCACCAAAGCGCCCTTGGTCATTGATCCAACGCTGAGGCTTGAAATCATGAGGTTCCGGGAAGATGTCTGGGTCTCGAGAGATGGACCTGATGCATTATTTGTTAGCCCCCGAGTGACTTTTCACTTGAAGGACCAACCAATGATGACCGATTACCGTAGTCCCAGCTGGAATACAATAGTTTCTCTGATGGGCCAGATGATCATTATCACGATCACTAGCTCAGAAACAACTTACCCAGACCACTTCCTTGGTCGTTCGGTGAGCCAATCCTGCCGTGTGAAGCTGTAAACTTGAAGTTTGAGACCGACAATGATGATACTCACCGCTGGGAACCAGTGGTCTCCATCTCAAAGCCTCAGAGATGAAGGCACGCAGTCGAGGGAGGGACTCCTCGTCAGCAAAAGTTGGTACTGCAGTAGAGATATCCTTGAATTGATACACCTGCAGTAGGAATCGACCTACCTCGATGCCTTCCTACAACCACATCAAGCTCGGCCTGGACCTTAGCTTGCTCATCGGGAAAAGATGCGGCTGCCATGAGCACTGTGCATATAGCTAAAGTAGTCTGGGGACTTCGATTCACATGTCCGAAAACAACAATACAAGACACTTGCCGTATCAAATCCTGCTGCATAGAAACTACCAGCAAGAAAACTCATCTCAATCTCTGTCAAGCCATGGAGTTGGACGTTTTCTAGCATATATTTCACGAATGAAGGGCCGACGTCCACATCACTCTGCTGCGGAAATGATTTAAACACCGCATGAAGATTAGCGAGATAATGCATACAATTTGCCGTTTCACGCGATTCAGCTGATCAGTATTGAGCTTCCTGTTCCTCTCAAACCCCTGCTTCAACTCCTGGGCATACCAAGGAAGGTATTTGAGCCACGGAATAATATCAACAAGATAAGCACCAGGGCGTAAGGTTTTACGAAGTATTTGAAAGTTCTCGCGGACGAGTCTGGCTTCGGGATCATTAGCAGATGTAGGCGTGGTCTTTCCGTAAGCAATTTTCGTAATCGTTGTTGCAGCATAGCTTCAAAATACTCATGAGTAACACGCTGTGATACGATAGGACAGCGCTTACGTTGCTGCATGACTCTGGAAGTTGGCTGGATCTTCAAGAATGTTGAGGACCATGTGCTTTGCGTGGAACATCTGTAGGGACTGATATTCTTCAGCTGATTTAGGCTGGAGATGCGTATGAAGTGCTCTATATCGTATTGGAAGATAAATCTGGAGCCATCCATGCCGTGGGAAACGAACGAACCTACGCATCCGACGCCACATGCTACCAGCAGGTGTAAGGATGACGGACAATCCACCATTAAGAATTTCTCCAGCAGCAACGAGGCGAGGGCGATCAGCTAGTGACCCTCCCTGCTTCTCCATGATATCTACGACGGCCTGCAATATGAATATGCTGAGCCTGGACATGACAAGTAGACGTCAAGAGACTCACGTCGTGACGGCCGATAATAACGATTTTCTCAGTTCCTGAACGAATGGTGATAATAGGACCATGCTCATCAATCCATCCCGCGACAGTGAGGAATGGGCTGAACGACGATGATACACAATGAATGTCAAAACAAAGAGTGAAAAGCGAAACTTTACTTGCGAGGGGATATAAAGTGTCCCCGAAGTCTCCAAGTGAAAGGGGAGGGTGGAAGAGGAAGGCCGCTCTCTGATTTGGGGAAGTAAGCCTGAGAAATCACTCCTACTATTACCCCGACACAAGCCACAGTGCAGAGGACGAGCTGCGTGTTGTCAGAAACGCGCAAGTCAGGCAGCTGTAGCATGATTGAAAGGCAGGGACGCGAGAACTGTTTCTGAACTAGTGGTAATTGAATTATGAATGGCCTTGTAAATATCACGCACCAATCGTACAAATATTGATAGCTGACACTTTCGAAATGTCTGATTCAACTAGCGTTGACCGCCGATGAGAACGGAAGGGTGCCTCTCACGTTGACATTATACCTAAGTTGAAAAGGCAACGTCAGCATCCGCACTGCGCGGTGATATCACGCCACTGGACTTTATATATAGTGAAAGACGTTGTTGATGGCATCGGATACGACATAGTATCTCTTACTTATTATATTGTCATACCACGGATGCGTTTGAAATAGACGAGCACCAACACACCGAGGAAGCGAGGAAACTGATCGAGTAGTGTCCCAAGGAGAGGAACACCAAGATGGCAAGAGTATGCAGCGTACTATCATGTGCTGGAGAGAAGTGGTGACCAGGACCACAGATGGATTACTATATTTCTACGCCTACACACTGTGATTAGAAACAGTTACGTGCCAAAGTACCATGATCAGGTTGGGCTACTCAACGAATATTCGGGTGGTGAAGTGATCGCTGTTGTAGCCGCATTGTTCGAAGAATCGCCAGTTGAGACTCGGAACCAATAATAATTGTTGGCTTAGGTAAGCTGAGCTTCTGAGAACCTTCAACCAAATTTCGCCACGACTGTATTGAACAAGCCGGTCACGAACAATCTCAGAGGCAGAAGAAGACGAGTACCCGGTCAAACATGCAAGTATCAAGTTTGGTTTTTTGAATTGTTGCTAACGTACTAAATTGCAGGGCCTCTGTTACCGTGCAGTCTAATGAGATTGCTAAAGCCAGCTTACATGTCGCCCTTCCGTGGTATACGCATTTGTACACCATTCCATTCCTCTCGCTCTATCCCCTTCTCGCATATGCGTATTATATTAAGTACGATGACTGGTTGAGAAGTGAGGAGTGGACTTTCCTGGCTTGTGTATCTCTGGGCGCAGGTCACGCTTTAAGTTTCCTGGTCACTCGATGGAGTGCTGGTGCGAAGGCATGGATAACAACGCGAAAGGTATGCAGTCATGTTTGTCGATGTAGATAACATCCTCATATATTTTAAAGGCACGCTCCATCGAGGATGCAGACTGTATACGCCTGGTTCCTCATGTTCATCGTGGTCAAGGCGAGATTGTTCCATTACTCAAAGGTGTTCCATCAGAGCCAATGTCCTACACGTTCAACTACCAGCGAGATACTTACGTTGTAGCCGGCAAGAATCCCGTCGTGTTTACTCGTCTACCGTACCCATCCACCCAGCGCCCATCGTTGTCTACCTTTCTGCATCCCACTGGTCTCAATCTGGATGCAATTCCACCCTTGAAGTCTCTATATGGCAAAAACGAATTCAACATCCCGATCCCCTCTTTCTCAGAGCTGTTCGCTGAACATGCAACGGCTCCCTTCTTTGTTTTCCAAATATTTTGTGTTGCACTTTGGTGCCTTGATGAATATTGGTATTACAGCTTATTCACGCTATTCATGCTCGTCATGTTCGAGTGCACCGTTGTCTGGCAGGTGCGTTTTTCCTCCCTCCTTGGACAACTCTGAGGCTAACTTCACTTGTAGCGTTTGAAAACTCTGACAGAATTTCGTACGATGGCCGTCGCTCCGTATCCCATTCAATGCTATCGGCATTCTAAATGGATTACCATCCAGTCTGACGAGCTTCTCCCCGGAGACCTTGTTTCTGTCGGTTAGTGTCGTTTGTTCGTTGGCGGTATTACTTCATTGACGTATCATTACAGCACGACAGCAGTTTGAAACGGTAGTCCCTGCTGATATTCTTCTTGTCCAAGGTACATGCATCGTCAACGAAGCTATGTTGTCGGGAGAATCCACACCGCTACTTAAGGAATCCATCCAGCTTCTTGATAGCAGGGACAAGCTGGACGTCGACAGCGCGCACAAGAACGCGGTCTTGTTCAGTGGAACGAAAGTGCTCCAAGCTAGCCCAACGGGTATGTTAAATGCTCACGGTTTACTTCTCCGTTAATGTTATCATTGGACACTCAGGTCAAGGACAAACTACTGCAGCGACTCCGGACGGTGGATGTCTGGGACTTGTTTTGAGAACCGGTTTTGGCACAGCCCAGGGGCAACTTGTGAGGACGATGATATTTTCGACTGAACGCGTGTCTGCGAATAATCTCGAATCATTCCTGTTTATCGGATTCTTGCTCATTTTCGCGATTGCTGCTAGTTGGTATGTTTGGGTGAAAGGTGCGTGTCATCTCTTGTGTACGGGCTACTAACCACAAGTATACATAGGTATCGAGCGCGATCTGAAAAAGTCCAAGCTCTTGCTTGATTGTGTACTTATCATTACGAGTGTCGTGCCCCCAGAATTGCCTATGGAGCTTTCTTTGGCCGTGAATGCATCCTTGGTCGCTCTATCAAAATTTGGTATAACCAGCTTCAATTTTCCCTGATAATTTATCTTACTATTTTTATCAGCTATATTTTGTACTGAGCCATTTCGTATCCCATCAGCTGGTCGCGTTGATATTTGTTGCTTCGACAAAACGGGAACTATTACTGCAGAGAACTTAGTCCTAGAGGGTGTTGCTGGTATAGAGTTGGTATCTCATATCTGATCAGCATTTCCCCGCTAATATTTACACAATTTTAGCGGGTCAGACAAACTGAAGCTTGTGGACGTCAAGGACACCGCCAGGTATACTACACTCTGTTTGGCTGCGGCACATGCTCTCGTTCGTCTCGATGATGGCACGGTTGTTGGAGACCCAATGGAGAAGACGACGTTAGAAGCTCTTAACTGGCAGGTTATGAATGGCGACCAAGTGGTACCATCTTCTGCCAAGTCGCCCAACGCCTCGAGGGTTTTCATTCGGCGCCGTTTCCAGTTTTCGTCGGCTCTCAAGCGCATGTCCACTGTATCGAGCCTGCCCAATGGCAAGGTTCTCGTTGCGGTTAAAGGTGCACCGGAAACAATCAAAGGCATGCTCACGGAAATTCCTGATTGGTATGATGTCACATACAAGTGGTATACTAGGCGTGGCAGTCGCGTTTTGGCATTAGGAACCAAGGAGACGGATAACATGTCGATTGACAAGGTTTGTCACGGTCTGATAGCTGCATCCGCATTATTAACACTTATTGTAGATAAATAAGCTATCCCGCGAGGATGCCGAGAGCGCCCTTACGTTTGCAGGATTTTTAGTCTTCCATTGTCCGCTCAAGCCAGATGCTGTTGAAACACTCAAGATGCTTGCCGACTCGTCACACAGGGTAAGTCGTTTGCTCGCTATGGAACTTTACTAATTTCAGAATAGTGTGTTATGATCACTGGCGACAACCCATTAACAGCGGTTCATGTTGCGCGCGACGTCGAAATCGTCGATCGAGACGCGCTGATTCTGGATTTGCGAGAGAACCCCGCACATGAAGCAGGCGAGTCAATTGCTACTTTAGCTAATACGCGCAGTAATGTTTGTCACAGATCTGGTCTGGCGTACTGTGGATGAAACTAAGATAATCTCAGTGGATCCGTCTCAGCCTTTGGACCAACGCCTCTTCGACGAGTATGATATCTGTATTACCGGTGCCGCCATGAAGCAGTTCGAATCTCGTCCTTCATGGAATGACCTGGTACAAAATACCTGGGTTTATGCTCGTGTCTCGCCCACGCAGAAGGAATTCATTCTTACCAGTCTTAAGATGCTTGGTTACACTACACTCATGGCGGGAGATGGGACTAATGATGTCGGTGCACTCAAGCAGGCTCATGTTGGTGTAGCTCTTCTAGACGGCACACCCGAGGACCTTCAGAAAATAGCGGAACATCAGAAGGTTGAGCGGATCAAGAAAGTCTACGAGAGTCAGTTGAAGATGTCGGCAAGGTTTGGACAGGTGCCACCGCCTGTACCTCCTGCTATTGCGCATCTCTACCCAGATGTTGTTGAGGCACAGAAAAAGGCTGCAGAGAATTTACAAGTTGCACGCAAAAAGAATCCGATGGAGAAGGTGGTCCTTGTTGTCCTTGTGACGGTTGGCTGGCTGACAATATGGTTTTAGTTCGACCTTGCTTCGATTACTGATGCTATGGCTAACATGGAAGGCGATGAGGATGTTCCTCAAATCAAACTTGGAGACGCTTCATGCGCCGCACCGTTTACATCGAAGCTGTCCCACGTCGCTGCCAGTGAGTTTGTGTATACTTACTGTGTAAGGTTCCTACTGAGCTTTGAACAGTTACCCATATTATCAGGCAAGGTCGCTGTACTTTAGTCGCTACTATTCAGATGTACAAGATTTTGGCGCTGAACTGCCTCATCACTGCGTACAGCTTGTCGGTTCAGTACCTCGACGGTATCAAGTTTGGTGATTATCAGGTAACTGTTAGCGGAATGTTGATGTCCGTCTGTTTTCTCTGCATATCGCGGGCTAAGGTGCGTTCTTGCTAGACTTTTTTTTTTTTGGCCATACTGAGTATTTGACAACAGCCGGTTGAAAAACTTTCCCGGGAGAGGCCGCTAGGCAATATCTTCAATCTTTATGTGCTATTATCCGTGCTGCTCCAGTTTGCCCTTCACATCATATCGCTCGTTTACATTACGAACTTGTCACATTTCTATGAGCCGTAAGTCTTGATCTAATTCGTTCTTAAAACATACTGAGTCCTGTATAGAGCTGGTGTAATTGACCTTGAGGCCAAGTTCGAACCGAGTCTCTTGAACACTGCCATCTACCTTCTGGGTCTCTCTCAACAGGTCTCGACATTTACTATCAACTTCCAGGTAATTTATATCGCTGAGGATGTTGAATTTGATCCATTGACAGCATCTCTTACAGGGTCGCCCGTTCCGTGAGGGAATCCGGGAGAACTCGAGCTTATACTGGGGGCTCGTCGGTGCTAGTGCTGTTGCATTCTCTGGAGCTACGGACTTCATGCCTGAGTTGAACCGATGGCTCCAGATCGTCGAGATGGAGGGATCGGTATGTCACTTTCCTGATTTTTAGTATGAAATGAAAACCTTATAGTTGATCCCTCAGTTTAAGGTGAAGTTAACCAGCGTCATGATTGCCGACTTTGTTGGTTGTTGGGTGATTGAGAAGCTCTGCAAGCGCCTGTTTGCAGATCTCGAGCCAAAGCCGTTAGTCACTCGGGGTAGGGAGCGGAGAGAGGCGAGACGAAAGGAGGAAGCTAGACTAGCAGATAAGGCAGTTACAGAGAAGAAAGCGCAGTAAGGACACTGCATACGCGTAGCTAGATTCCCCACGCAAAGTTTTCGAGATCATAATATTATCTTAGAGTTCAATGTGAGCAATTTTAAGCTCCGCCTGAAAGCCATCCAAATTGGTACCGATAGATTATACTTTGAGTGACGTTGCAAGTACTCGTGTTCAGGTGAACTCGCAAGCAAAACAGTCGCGCCCTTGTAACCTTTATTCAAACCCGTGCGGACGTGCTGAAATGCTCAATTTTGAAGATGTCGAAGAGCGCGATGGTTTGTTTCAGTGATATCTTAAATTTATTGGTGAGCTTATTTTCGACTTTTGATTTTAGGTGTTCGTCTTTCGTGGAATGTATGGCCCTCTTCTCGGATAGAGGCGACGCGGACTGTGGTTCCGATATCAGCCCTTTATACACCATTGAAGCAGCGAGAAGATCTTCCTCCAGTATTATACGAACCCGTGACGTGTAAACCTCCTTGTCGTGCTATTCTCAATCCATATTGGTATGTCTCTTCTCTTCTTTCCTTAAATTCTACTAATGATGTGCCATACAGCCAAATCGATATCAGAGGAAAACTATGGATCTGTCCGTTTTGCTTGACCCGCAATGCTTTCCCGCCACATTATAAAGATATCTCTAACACCAATCTACCCGCCGAACTACTTCCAAAGTACACGACCATCGAGTACACGCTATCTCGTCCCGCTCAGGCTCCATCCGTCTTCCTCTTTGTCGTCGATACCTGTCTGGATACCGAAGACCTCAAAGCACTCCGTGATGCCCTTGTCGTCAGTCTCAGCTTAATCCCACCATATGCATTAGTTGGTCTCATTACATTTGGCACAATGGTACATGCACATATTTGTTATTTCATTGTTTAAGCTCATTGCATTTACTAATAGACACAAGTTCACGAATTGGGCTATGCAGAGTGCAGTAAATCATACGCCTTCCGTGGCGGCAAGGAATACACGCAGAAACAGATTCAGGACATGCTTGGACTCAGTACAACAACTCGTGCTGCACCCCGCGCTGGCCAACCTATGCCCCAACAAGCTTTTGGAGCCGCCCGCTTCTTGCTTCCTGTCCAGCAATGCGAATTCCAACGCACTGGTATTTTGGAGGCACTCGCTCGTGACCCTTGGCCCGTTGCCAATGATAAGCGCGCTTTACGTTGCACTGGTGTGGCCGTCAGTGTAGCCATCGGACTCCTGGAGGTGTGTATAACAATTATGGTGAGAAGAGTGTACGCATGACAACATATCTCTCAGACGACTTTCCCCAACACGGGCGCACGTATCATGGTTTTTGCGGGTGGACCTGCAACGGAGGGTCCAGGCATGGTTGTCAGTAACGAACT
Organism: Suillus decipiens; assembly: GCA_016695475.1. Classification (NCBI taxonomy): domain Eukaryota; kingdom Fungi; phylum Basidiomycota; class Agaricomycetes; order Boletales; family Suillaceae; genus Suillus; species Suillus decipiens. Next base: position 210,607 of record MU173011.1, read on the forward strand.
CAAGGAACCCATCCGCTCTCATCACGACATCGAACGGGACAGCGTCAAGCACTACAAACGTGCATTAAAGGTTTGTCCTAGATTAGTGAAACAATGTTCGATGGTATCATAATTTTCTCTGTTCTAGTTCTATGAAGGTCTGGCGAAGAGAGCATCCAATAACGGCCACGCTGTCGATCTATTTGCTGGCTGCTTGGATCAAGTGGGCTTGCTGGAGATGAAGTCGTTACCCAACTCGACGAACGGTGTCATTGTCCTATCCGATTCGTTTGCCACATCGATTCTCAAGCAAAGCTTTCTGCGCATGTTCAATAAGGACGACCAGGACTTCTTGCAGATGGGTTTTAATGCGACGTTCGACGTACAGGTAAGTCACCTCGCATACTCTACATAACTTTTTAACTTGAATTTATTTAGACAACTAAAGAACTGAAGGTTTCTGGCCTTATCGGACATGCAATCTCCGCTGGGAAGAAATCTGCCTGCGTTGGCGAGACGGAAATCGGTATCGGTCAAACATCAGCCTGGCGAATCAACTCCATCACACCTAGGACATCTGCTGCCATTTACTTCGAGGTCGTTACTCCTGCGGGCCAGGCATTGTCCCCTGGATCAAGGGGTCTTATTCAATTCGTTACCCATTATCAACACTCGTCTGGGCAAATGCGTTTGCGTGTCACCACAATCGCTCGGAATTTTGCAGAAGCGAACTCCCCTAGCATTGCTTCCTCCTTCGACCAAGAAGCCGCTGCCGTACTTATGGCAAGGATAGCTGTCTTCAAAGCTGAAATAGACGACTCACCAGACGTTTTACGCTGGCTCGACCGCATGCTCATCCGTCTCTGCCAGAAGTTTGCAGATTACAGAAAAGAGGACCCTGTCAGCTTTAGACTAACGGATAATTTCAGCATCTATCCACAGTTCATGTTCCATCTCCGGAGAAGTCAGTTCTTACAGGTGTTCAACAACAGTCCAGATGAGACTGCATTCTACAGGTCTGTACCTTTGCTGTGTATAATATTTGGATGCTTAAAGGTCACCTGACAGACATATTCTCAACGAAGAAGATGTCAACAACTCGTTGATTATGATTCAACCCACTCTGATGTCATACACATTCGATGTCGAGCCCCAGCCTGTCTTGCTCGACAGCGTCTCTATTAAACCCGATGCCATTCTCCTCCTCGATACCTTCTTCCATATTCTTATTTTCCACGGTGAAACGGTGGCCCAATGGAGGAAGGCAGGTTACCAAGATCAGGATGGGTATGAGAACCTCAAAGAGCTGTTGGAAAACCCTGTTACAGATGCTCAGGTGTGACAATTCGGCTTTGCGCTTCTGACTCACTTTGACAGTTGTACACACAGGACTTACTGGTCGACCGTTTCCCTATACCACGTTATATCGTCTGTGACCAGGGTGGCAGTCAAGCTCGGTTCCTGCTGTCGAAGCTCAATCCGTCAATGACGCACATGTCGACATCGATGTATGGCACTGCACAAGCCGCGGGTGCTGGGCAGGCGATCTTCACAGACGACGTCAGCTTGCAGGTCTTCATGGAACACCTGAAACGCCTGGTAAGGGTTTCTCTGTTACTGGTATCCCTATGTATGCTTACGACTGCTAGGCTGTGGGCGCACAAACGAATTAGAATACTCGTTAGGTGTTGTCTTGTGGACTGGACGATGTTTATTGTTTCTCGATTATAGTAATGTTGGTAGTCTATCGTAAAATGTCCATTTTTCTGATTTTCGATTTGCAATGCGGATGCATGAGGTGCGCAATCTTATCTAGTTGGGGATGAAGTCTATGGTTGGTTAGGGATTAGATCGATCAGACTCGACCTTATGATCTGTTACATGCTTTCAGTTGTGTATCTCTTCCTTCGCCTGTGCTGTGGTTCAGGACCTGGTATAAAGATAACGTGATCAATGGAGACACGTCAAGCACGTGCCACGCTGCGTTCTAATCTCTGATCTTCTGTAATGCCCGGACATACACCACATAGAACACCTCTTAAACGTGTCTCCCAAGGGTCTCTCTTTGCTCTCTCGCGATCAGGTAACAACCCTGATGCGCCTCATGGTCTTGGCTTCATCGAGCCTGTAATGGCAGAGCTCGTCGACGAAGTTGAGACGCTGCAGGCCAACGTAGAGGGCCTGAGGAACCTTAGCAACTCTCTGAAGACATTCAATGAGAGCTTCGCAAGCTGGCTATATGTCATGGACATGAACGCACTGACGGTGGACTGGCCGCAGGTGAGCCCCTGGCACTTCACGATGATCGAGCGTGTTGATGATCTGCCAGGCTCCAACGGACGCGTCGTTCCGGCTAGCTAAGCGACGAAGAGGTGCGTTGCGTAACAGATTTATTATGCGCTCGAAATGATGCGGCATATGTATAGAGGAAAACGCCCGTTTGGCTGAAGAAGCTGTTCTGAAAGCAGCATCAGCCGTCCCGCCGCCGCCAGACTTAGAGGCAGACAGGACGACGTTCACTGAAAACCAAGAGTCTGATACGACGTACACAACAAATGCTACGACAAGGAATGCTTCCACTAGCATTGCGAAGAGCGCATCGACAGGTATTCTCAAGAAGAAGGCTAAACCAAAGCTCACTGTGAAGGAGAAAAAGGAACGATCGGTGAGTACTGATGCATGGGATATTCTTTCTTGAATTTTGATCGTCCTTGCAGCTTTCACTTGAGAAGATAGTAATGTCTCTTCCTCTCGAGTTTCGGGGCAGTGATCCGGCACGTATACTCAATGCCAATGATACGCGACTGTTTGTTGAAGGATAGACATCCCAGGGTCTTCGACGTAACATGGAATCTGTAATAGAATTCATGATGGACAGTGATGGACGAGGTATCAAACGTAGGTGATCCTACTTCATTGCATTAAACATTAGCTCACAAGTCATTGCATGCAGTCATCGAGATCATCAGGCCTCCCGATCTCAATCAGGCACGTGTCAACAAATGTTTGATTGCTTTAGTGAACCGGAAGATTGTCCAAAAGGAAAACAGTACTGTATGGCACAACCGCTCAAGTAACAATGCGTTCTTCTAATCCTTGAACAGGGCACAGTGCTTTACCATTGGACCGGATTATTGTGAGATCCGGTGTAGTGATGTGTGGATGCTCTCCATTGAACAACCCTGTTTCTCGCGCCTTTCGGATTTTCGTCATCTTTGTGTTTTTTGCAGTGGCTACGCACAACTTATTTGATTCCATCAATGCAAGGTGATGTAAAGACTCGGACGATACCCCTAAGAGATTCACGCTCCTTACTGTGACTGCGATAGTGCACCTACATCTAAGGAAGATTAAACCGTACCGTATAGACCTTGATTAGATTGGGTCTTCATGTACCTTGTCAGGTGAATATCGGTGTCACGAGCAATCAGCTGTTTAATCATCCGAGGGCCAAGCTTCTCTGGATCTTTCAACATTTGGTTGAGCACAAGCTGTCGTTTGACTGCCTCTAGCTACAGTGCTTACTGGAATCATACAAGCATCTATCGTACTGAACTGCCATTGAACAACACAGGAATACACGTGAATCCTAATCGATAATCCTCAACCGCTCCTTCTCGCCCTCTCGCCTCAACTTCATTAACTTCGACCGTGCAATGGGTTGAGTTTGGGCAGTATCATGTATCTTCAGGGACGTTGAGCGCGGCGCACTCGAGTCAAGAAACCTTGGCTAGCTGATAATATTTGATAAAGGAAAGGTATAGGTACATTAATGGCTGCTATTGTGGCATGATCGACATTCCCAGTTCTACACTTTTATCCTTCAATGTCTGTTTTGAAGGATATGGTGGGGTCTATCGGTACTCGAATCATGATAACGAAGCCCAAAGTTATGAATATTATCTAGTGCGAGAAAGCTTGGATGGCACAAGACAAAAACAACAAATGACAAAGGACGGATGATTTACGATGACTTTTTCAATGTCCATTTGCTCTAGCTCTTTCAACACACGCTCGCGCTTCTCTGTTTCCTGTAGGAATGATACAGGTCAGTGTGAATAAACCACAAGCGTGACAAAGAAAGCAGACAATTTTAGCGCAAGTAGTGCACTTCCCATTGCCCTGCAGTCCCAAAAACTGACTATGACAAGCTTTCAGACGCACAGCTATCTGAGCCAGAGCTTGCTTGCAGAGTGGCATGTCTTCGAAGGAGAATTGGCTGCGACCATTAAGAATAGAGTCGATACATGCAGGAACGTGGTATAAGACGTCAGGAGGTTCACTGAGAATAGAGGAGACTGGGGAGCTCGAGTTGTTTGATTCCGTACCTGTGGAGCTCTCCGTCTGAGGGACATAATCTGGGTCATACATGGTCGCCTCCACATACTTGATGTCGCGAGAAGATGGCCGGTCAACTCAGTATAGCCCATAAGCCAGCACCACACCGAGCGACTCGAGAGTATGATCGTTAGCAAATGCAAACATAACCTGCTTCGTCGCTTGGTCGTCTAGAATGATGTCAAATGTATGGATGTCGAGCGCTGGCTTGACTTCAACAATCAGGATAACACGCTGGTGATTATAGAGGGGGGGGGGATTGCTGCGGTTGAATGGTGCGATGGAGTACTTGGACGAAGTCTGGGATCCTAACTAGTAGGACGTTTTGAAAGATGCCCAGGTGGGGGAGATGACTCATCAACATCAACATCAACATCAACATCGTACGTCCGTCCAGACGAGTGAATATTGGGGGATTGTCGAACAGGCTGTTGTTTCGGTGTTGGAGTGTGCAAAAAAATATTCGGTCAAACACATGCTCCAGACTGTGTACCAGGGGCACTCCCTCCGGCTCGGGTTGTTGGCGGCAGCATCGATGGTGAAATATAATCCAACATCGGCGTTAACGCTTGCCATTGATAATATTGTGGGACCAATATAGTGCTACAGTTGAAATGGTCATAATGCATAAATAAATAAAATTACCCAGAGGTTATGACCCTCCTCAGGTAGCGTACCAGTCCTACGAAGACGTCTGCAGAAACATCCTAGACCATTGTTCGCAGACCCCTCATAAGGCGTGGGGTACTGATACTATCAACGATCAACGAAGCATCAGGAAACCGACGTGAAAATGATAACATGATATAAAGCTTTATCTAGTCTAAAATACATATAATATCTATCATAATCGTAGTCCAAATGACAAAGCTTTAAATACCTGGACTAAGTCGGATGGAAGCCACCTAATATACAATCTTGATAGTCAGTTTGCAATTAGCTATCAAGTTGGCAAATATCCACCAACCATAGTAAAGCTTTAGAAGCCTAGAGTGCTTCGGACAAACTCATCAAGGACTCAAGGGTGCTGAATACTATAAATGATCATGATAGTTTATTTTCAAAAATCAACTTGTATGGACAAATGTATGCATGCACTACAAAGTGATATATAGTGGGTCATGTAACAAGAAAGGAGGAAGGAAAGTGATACTTGGGGTGGACTATGGACTAATATGAAGGAGGAACTACCAAAGAGCCAAGGGAGCAGCAACGAGTCAGGAAGGAAGGTCCACCAACAAGCCAGGGAGAAGGGTCCACAAACAAGCCAGCAGGGAGGATCCGCCGACGAGCCAGGGTGCGTCCACCAACAGCCAGGGAGGGTCCACCAATGAGTCCAGAAAGAGGGTCCACCAACGAGTCCAGAAAGAGGGTCCACCAATGAGCCCAGAAAGAGGGTCCACCAACGAACCAGGGAAGAGGGCCTACCAAAGAAGGCCAACGGGAAGGGACCATGATGGAGCCAGGGAAGGAAGAATGAACCAGAAGAAGGATCTTGGTAGAGGAACGACGAAAGAGTTCAGTAAAAGAGCAAGACAAAGACTTCATCAAATCCCTAGCTCCCACGGTTTGTACATACCTTAGTAAGCATTCTGGCAGCTAGGTGTTGCATAATATTGCAAACAAGTATCATAAAGTTACACTCTGACAATGATCTATCAACAATTTTCTACCATGGGTCACACTTGCGGCATCTTACATACTAGCATCAGACTTGTAGTTTTCTTGTAATTCCTTGTCCTTCAAAGTCAGTTTGCTCCCAGTCAGGTATTACTTTGTCTTGGAATATAAATATAAATATCTTCATAGATTTTTGATCAGATTCTGTCAATAGTATCTATGAAAACCTTTTTCTCGCCGGTTTCCTGATGCTAAGTGTTACTTGTCGCTGACTGGTGATCATCTACCAGTTACATACCAGTTACATTAAATATTTAGTATATATGTAAGTACGTTATAAGTACATCATTCCGCCATCAATAAACTCTGGTCTGGACCAGCAAAACACTCAGCAGCTCTCGAAGCGGACCGGATCCGTATATCAAATTTCAGCTGCTCACTGTCGAGAATCCCGATTTTTTCTGCATCATTTCAAGGTTCAAGCTACGTGACAGCATGATCATCATGATGCTGGTGAAACCTGGGTGACCACAATACCATGCAATGTCTTTGCTATCTGGTTGACTGTTAATGTCCGACAATAGTGCCTTGCAAGATATACTGGGCTCTGGACCCAATACTGCTGACATGGTAGGCACCGAAAACATAACCATATATTGCTATGTCTTGGTGGTGCAATTTTTGTGATGAATGTTGGATGGGGATGCCAAATCAGGCCCAGGTGAAATGGGCAGGCAGCAGCAGGAATGCAGCAGTAGTAACTACAGATGCATGCAAATGCAGATGGCAGTCACTTTGCAAACCTATGCAAGGAACAGGACAGTAGTATTGCACTTTTATATTATTATGTGTGTTTCTAATGATTTACTACTGCAATTTTATGGGGATCACTACGGTAGGCTGATTCGAGATGAAATAAGATGCTTCTTCTTCAATAATCATCTGGATCTCGGATTTGATAAATGTCACCCAACAGCAGCCTTCACGTCCACACCTCTCCACGCAGCTCATCCCTTTAAAACGAACGCGGATCGCTCCAAGGAGCCATGTCTAGAGGATCTACCTCTACGTCTGCTCTTACACCGACACTTGCGGCTCTGGTCAGGTCTAGACAAATGATGAAGAAGCGTGTGACTCCGTCCTTCGCGACAATCGGACAAGGTCAACCAGGTGAAGGGAAGGGCAAGGCGCTCTTGGCTGTCGACAGCAAGCTCGAGCTGGTCCAGAAGCTCGTCCCCGCCACTGCCACTCGTACCACTATTTCTGGTGATGCAGCCACACGGGCAGGTGCACTCAAAGCTTTAGAAGAGAACACCTGGGTGCACCTCGCTTGTCATGGGAAGCAGGACCCTACGCAATCTTACCATTCGCGTTTAGTCATGAAAGATGAACATGTAACGCTGCTCGACATAATGGAGAGAGACGTTCCGCACGCCGAGTTCGCGTTCTTGTCTGCTTGCCATACCGCCGTCGGTGATGAGGAGACGCCTGACGAAGCGATTCACCTCGCAGCTGGTCTCCAGTTTTCGGGGTTATTGAGACGCTGTGGGAGGCCAACGATGCTGTCGCAATACACATCGTCGAAGCTTTCTACAAATATATGTTCAATCCGAAGTATGGGGGTGTGATGGACTGTACGAGGGCGTCCTGGGCAATTAAATGTACTACCCATGCTGTGAAGACGAAGGTGTCGCTTGATCAGAGGATGGTTTTCATTCATATCGGTGTATAGTCGTATTCCTTTGGTCCGTCAGTGCACCTTTATCGTACCCTTGGATTCTTTCATCCCTGTGTAGCACTAATCGTAGGATCAATCGATCATCCTCCAAGTCATACTGTTCATATTTCACATCCTCTATCGTGCTATCGTCTATTCTAGTATCTTTCATAAATTTATGCAACCTTCGAGTATATGTTCTTTGTGCAAGGGGAACTTGCCAGGAAAGAGAAATGTCGGTCGGAAGCTTAGTGAGTTCAGCTCATAGCAGGAACGGCTTCGACTCTTCTACCATAGCGAGGGAAGAACGACTACTACATATCCCATGGTAGGTTCCAAAGTACTTACACCTATCTGGAGCCCCGACACGGGCTGGAAAACACCAGCTGTTCCAGATTTTTACAGCGGGACGAATCATTGCAACTAGACACGAATCAGGACAAACTCAAGCATAAGCAGAAGAAGATCGTACTTAATTATTTGCACAGACATGGAAGTTGCAGAGGCGTCGATCCACTAGTAGAAGATCCTCGATCTTGATTTCAAGCATGTCGGATCTGCGACGAAGGTGAATTCTGCGGCTTGGCTCAAATGATAGCGAGAAAGTTCAAGACGCGAGTGAATGTTGTCCTGCAGGACATTGCATACCCGACACCAAACTAATAAACAGCTCTGCCTGCCAAAACCACAATGGCATAGGACGTGTTGCCAGAATTCGAAATTGGGATGGTCTAATTGAAGCGTGCAAAATACTAGATGTAAGTATATGTACCCTTGAATAGACTCATTAAGCACTTTTCGTGAATGGTAAACATGGAGTGTACGTACCTATGAGATAAAGGGAGACAACATGTATGTCCCCCACGTTTGAGTTCTCAATGAACTCCTGTAGATATGCTTCCAGATACCAGTCTCATCCATCTGCTCTTCTCTCAAACCAAATTCTCCACCGTTTTGTGATCTCGATGTGCGGATACCAAGCGCAAAAGCGTCATCAATAAAGGGTAACACGCCATTCAATCGGCACTTAGGCCGTTAGAAGAGTACGCCGATGATGATTGCATGGCAAGTCAAAGATATCTGGTCCTAATTCCGATCGTCGACCTCAAGCTGCTGGAGTATGCATGCAACATGACCAGGAATAACAGAAAATCACGATTGTGGATATATCTGGGGAATTGACTGTATGGTATATGAATGCGTCGAATGATGAGACACAGATGGCTGTCAGCTAATATCGAGTCATTTGAGTTAGAAGGACAGGGATATGCTTGCGGTCAAATTTGAAAATTATGAAGCAAAAATTGAACGTGAATATCAAGAAAGAAATAGTGAGATCAAATGCCGACTAACCTACCTAGCTAAGATTCAAAGCTCCAGGCGACAATAACAAGGGGCATATAGATCGATCATGATGCTCGATGGGAGGTGCTGATGAGGTGGTACTTAAAGTCGAGGTGCATCTTCGAATCAAAGTAAGAATGACAGTAGATCGAGATCGACTCACAAGTAATTCATCTTTGAATTTTTATGATGAAGGAGTCCCTTCTTTTGCGGCGCATGTCACACTCTGTATCTCCTCGTAAATGTTGTCAACATGCTCAACTGTCCATAGTCATCATCGATGTCGTCATCTAGTAACTGTAAATCTATATTTGGCCAATTTCACAGGTCAAGACAAACCAAAATTCATTTACATCCAGAGCGCTAGTCTCTTGCAAGTGACATGCGACCGGAATGCAATACAATGGGTTTGAACAGAATATAAAGATGGTAGTGATGAAACTATGGTTGGCAGAGGTCTCACGTAGGAGTAGTTTACAAGGATCCTTGGGAGGATAGTGGTAGTATGGTTGAATCTGAGCTAGAGGAACGTCACAGCTTTTGGTCAGTCATTCAAAGATCGTTTTAGAGAGAAATTAGTGGTCATGTGATTCAGTCGCGACGCGTGTTCAAGCTCTCAAGTGGTGTGCTACATCGAACATCGAAAGCTTGAAAATATTACTTCGTCGATACAAAAGTGGGCATGGGCACGGGGAATCGAGATGAGTCTCAATCCAAAGACTTGGAAGATGAAGACGTTATCGGGAATTCAGGTAAATCAAACACATGTCTGACTCGGCTAAAATGCCCTGGGGAGGCTGTGCTTAGCTTCAACTTAGGACGAACCATGTCCTCAGTCCCTCATACTATCAGGTATCGTAAAGACTTGACTAGCTTTTATTTGCAATTTTGACCTTTGTACCAAGTAGCAGGTTATCCCACCTCGTCATGTGCTCCCAATCCGTCTTCTACAACGCGGCACCAACCGCACAAGTCATACAATCATTCGGCCTTTCTGTGTTTGCTATTTTCAGTGCTGTCCATCGTTTCCATTACCTTGCAAAATATACTCAATTCTAAATGTTGCATTTGTGTGCTAAGTACGACTCCTTGAGGACCAGAAACAGGACTCGTATATCCCCTGGCCAGCTGCTTTCGTTGAACAATGTCATTCTTAGCACATGTTCTCCTGCTAACATCATGTAGCTGATCATCTTTCTCGGCGTTCATACCAGCGTCTATTGTACCGAACAATACGGAAATACACGTGCAGCATGATCCGCGTTTGAACCCTCAACCTCTCAGCAAATCTCCATCCACAGTCCCATATCCTCTACCCGTCTTCCTCTCCTGCTCATTCTGCCCACCGCTCGTCCCGTCCTCGATCCTTGTCATTTACTTCATCCCACTATCATGCCTGGTAGCTTAGAAGAACAATATATTAGACTCGAGGGTGAGTACTCCGTATCCCCTTCGTATCTCTTTCATGATCCTATGTCCTATCTACAGTTATTAGCGGAAAAAATATTCAAGTCACTTCCGAGCGCATACCTGCTGGAATCTACGTCTCCATCGACGTCGACTCCGAGAGACGCTGGACGACAGCTACCAAAGTCCTATCGTCTGAAGAATCAGTAGTGTGGGGCAGTACTGTCACCCTGTAAAGTTCATGGAGACTTTTGACCTAATGCAATAACTGATCTTCGGGTTATAGATCATGTGCCCCACTTGCATTATCAATAGAGATCAAGGCCTCCTATGAGGTTGATCGCATGCTAGGCAGTGGAGAACTCATCGGGAAACTCCAAACGTCGTGGGATGAACTACTCGACAATGGTAATGAGCCATTCAGTGAGTAACTTACTTTTCATTCATGCACATCTACTAACCTCTCATAGATCTTTCCTTCCCACCCGTTTGGGATGTTCACCCCTGCCTCACACTAAAGGCCACTGTTGTACATGCTTGCGACCACGAGGACAGTGCGCTGCCTGATGTAGGTGACGCCGGCGCCTGCTACTAGCTTCTGCTGACGCTACAGCATCTGTAGTTTCTCATAGACAGCGAAATTGGTCGAGAAACAGATGTGGGCCACGCACGATTTGCCGAATACGTAAAGAGCGGGACGATCTCTCACCTGAACGACGCTGTCCAGCATTTTCAGTTGATTCTTGACCAATGTCCGGTCGACCATCCCGATCATGCGGCAGCTCTCACCAACCTCGCGGTTGCGCGCCTTGAAGGCTATATTGGAAACGATCTTCAAGACATCGATACCACCACTTCCCTCTTACACAAAGCCCTTGCACTGCGTCCGCAGGGTCACCCAGATCACGCATCATCCCTTTATAATCTCATTACTGCATTGAACTGGCGCTACAGCAAGGAGTCTACTGCTGTCTACATTCACGAATCCGCACAGCTGTGCTGCAAACTACTGCCCCTCTGTCCAGAGGGCACCTTTCTTCATAGCATCGGCGTAGACAGTGAGCTCGGTTATGTGATCGACAATCTTCCAATTGACGGATCTGACGAAGGTATCCACCTTCGACGAAACATGCTCAAGCTCTGTTCTCTGGGCCAACAACACCGTCCAAAAGCACTTGACAAACTTGCATGGGCTCTCAGATTACGCTTTGAACAATGTGGCAACGTCGATGATATAGACGAGAGCACTCACCTTCATCACGAAGCCGTTTCTTTGTGCCCTGAGGGTCATCCTGACTGCAGTAGCTAATAATCTTAACCATGCCCCCCTGGGTGGGGGGGGGCAGAAAGCGCCTGCCAAAGGTCGCTTTCTGCGCTTTCTTGAAAGCGACCTCTGAAAGCAACTGGAAAGCAACCTCAGAAAGCATCCTTGGGACACATTTATCAATCCCCCCACGTGAAACTCGGGAACCTGGCAGAAAGCGCCTGCCAAAGGTC
>MU173012.1:6486-75213 GCA_016695475.1 Suillus decipiens
GCAATGATCATGTGAGTGCATTGATCGTTGACAGTGTTTTTTCTAAGTGGGGTCTTCTTGTCGTTCAGAGTGCGGATGAGAGCAATGCAAAACCTGATGCAAAACTCAAGGCAAGTCGCTTATGTTTCTCTTTCTTATGGTATCTTACTTCTTACCAGGGACGATCAAGAGATGCCGTGCGCCAATCAGTTATGAACACCCTAATCATTTGCTTATTCATTTATTAGATATTGCACGCTAGTCAGGTCTCCAAGCCACAGCCCAACAACAGAGTCGGAGGCATGTTGAAATATGTCAGTATAATCATTTGTTTCTTGGCTCTTAGAAGTCTGACACTCAGGCTGGTACAGGGCAAGGACTTCTGGGATGCTGATACCAACTCCACGCATCGTCCCGCTGCTCCTCCTGCGACCCAATTGTCTGCCCTTCGTTGGCGCAATTTGCTCAGCTCCCTTCATTTCAGCACTCGACCTCCAAACGGGCCACAATCAATACCCCTTGAGTCCCGGCGTTGGAACTTCAACTTTTTTTCAGGAGGAAGTTCTATACGCACCGTCAATGTACCTCTTGCTCAGGATGAAGACGTGAGTGCTCGATACTGCCAATATTTCACTCTCTTTAACAAATTTACAGAGAATTGGTATTACCCCTGAGACTGACGCTGAAGTGGCTGCAGCTATGCAACGTACAAACAGTGATGCTGTTGGCAGTTCAACACAACCAGGTCGACCTCGGGCTGTGTCAGGGACACAAATATCTGAAGGGCAACCAACAGGAACGCAATTTACGCAAGGTTCGAGTGGAGGGACACGAGCGATTTCTCATATTGAAGTTAGGTGTTGCGGATTGTTTTTTAGTTGTGGTCGTCCTACCTCGCATGAGTCATGAGGTCAGCTACTAAACTAGTTACTTCGATGTTTTTCTATTGAAGTTGTGAGTTTTACGTACTATTTCAAACCCGGCTATGCACCTCGTAAGCGTTGTACTTTCCTTGTCCAGGTCCATCCAGCTTTTCGAGTGTATATTATCTAGTCATCATGTGATTCATGTCATGCTACCCCGAACTCTACAAATAACTTTGAAGTTCGAGTTTCATCGAGAACAAGAAGACCGAAGGTGGTTCTATCAGCACGCTTCATTAACGTCCTGGTATCCCTTAATCTAACTTTAGTCAGACAGAAATTTAAGACGGAAGTCAGTGCACTGTTTCGAAACTATTTGTCTCCTGACTCTTGCACTCTCATACTCTTGTGCTGCCTAGGAAGGGTTCAACGTACTGTGTCAACTAAAGGCATCTGAGTCAAGGGTTACCAACCTGGTTGACCTGAAGGTTCTTGTTCATTATTCAGACTTCTAAATATTTGCTTAGTTTTCTACAATATACTACATTTACGAGCATCAGGCAGCTGTCCCAGAGACCAGGTGATCAGGAGACTCGCATCAATTGATATTTGGAATCAAGTAGGGAACCATGTTGGTGCCAAGTGAGTCAGACCTGCATTGATTCATCGTCTACATTATAATCCCACAACTCGCTCACACTTCTTTGCACGTTAGCTTTCATCACATCCTATCGTCCCAAATATCGATCTCTGCGCCTCACCTTGGCGATCTGCTTCCTCTTTGAATTATCCTCAGACTCGATCCTCTTTTTCTCAATATCATGAGCATTATAAGTTCATCTCGTATTTTCTACCCACTGCCTCACCTTCGCAACCATCAAGGACAAAGACGATGGCATGTGGTGTGTCCTACAGCTATCATTGTCTATTCTATTGCTTTAATCAGTTGACCTTCTTCTCATCGTGAACATACGGTGGGTTAACTTCCAAATGCAAATATTGTTGCATAGAACCACATCACATTTGGGCCCTTTATACACCAGTTCCAGGGTGCGGATATTTCTCATATCAGCGAGTTCACATCGAGGTGCCACTATATAAAGCACCCTCGCACTATTTCGCCATTTGACAACATCGCTAGCATTCCTCTTTGCTAGGCTGCGATCACAGGGGTGCTTACTTTCCAAGTAGACTCACTCAGGGATTGGCGTCATCTGATGCTAATTCATATAGACATGCTTGTAATATTAGAAATTCAGTCGGTTATATTACATTTGACTGGCGCGCTATTCATCTTTGTACTTATCTTGACGCTTGCTGAAGAATTTAGCATATTGTTCAAAGCACTGCTATCGACACACGGCTGAAGAGAGCACCTGCAGACACAGCATACACAACTACATACTTGATAATGAGTATTAAGGCAGGCCAGAATGATGATGGTAGACCTTCCGAAGCATTGCCGGGTCAAACCATGTCACCTGGCGCATGTTCTGCTCATTGACTTGACAACGTTATCGTTGCAAAAAATTTCAATGTAAAGTCTACATCTATTATATGGAGACGAGGTCGAATCTGTCAATTGTGCGCTTGAAGACTGACTATATGCACCATAACTTGTCAAGAAGAAAGTCATACAGTGCTGTCTTGATTCAAATATTATTGCGATCTTCAGATCAGCTACACATACAATTTACTACAATGTGAGGATGGTGTTTGACTTAGCTAATCACTATCATCTTGGTGACCCATGCGAATCGTGTCCGTCTGGGTTCATCAATTGTGCCATGAAACATCTGTCAAAATCTACTTGCGAATCCATCTGGGTTCTTTGAAGTGAGCAGCCACCATGCGATAGCGACGCTAAGGTTTCAGTGCACAATGCGTGAGTAATTGCCCAATGCCAGGTCTGACCAGGAAGCAAACAAGTCTAGTCCCCGAACCGAGGAGTTCTGTATTGAGCTGGGATGAACTATTGACCATACGAGTGTTGGAGAATATAATCTGAAGTATGGGACCATGGTAGTGGGCCAAGATCAGTATAATGTTAGTCTAGAACCCAGATCAAAAGGTCTTGAGTCTTCATAAGATACCAGCGAACAATCAGCGTTATAATTGGCATGGCCACCTGAGGTGTATGTGTGTTTGAGGGTAAAGGCAAACGCACCAAGTGAACGCATGACTTTGAGACCGTCTACATGCAAGTTGGGACCACCGTAACACACAAAGATCTCGGCTTGGTGTACGATGAGTTAGGACGTGAGGGCATGGATAATCTTTGAAGGTTGCAGCGACGTCGGTGAATTTTGCGATATCGCCGCCGATAATGAGGGCCTTGCCGTCAGGAAGAGGAGGTGGGCGCACGAGCAGGTCGACTATATGCAAATGAACACTATTTGTCGATTGAGGTGATAAGATACGTACGGATTGCCTTGGCGTATTCAAATGTCTGACTCACGCTTGGAGAGTACTCGGTGTCTTTGCTGGGTTCGTGTGCGAAACCTGTGGCTGCGATGGCATCACTGTAGGCGACGGATGCACCCCCACCTGCGACCATTGTCCAGACACGACCGATGGGGTTAAGAACAGTGAGCTAGAGAGAACCGGTTGAAGCATCTATTTTGTAAATGTATGCCACATAGAATGAATACGACATGACAGTTATCAATGGAGTACATACCTTCCTTGTAAAATCCTTACTGACCAGGCCATGGGTGGGGCATTGTCGGCGTTTACCTTTGAGCCAGTGGTATGTACAGCTGGAGCGGTCTCGTAGACTGTCAAGTCTTGTGCGACAGCCCACTTTAAACCACAGATGCTCTTGATAGTCTCGTTGAGTTTCGCATCCATATTAAGGTAGTGAACAGGGCCATCAGCAGGGACAGGGACGACCAAGGGGTTGATCTCGAGGGAAGATCTACATGGACAGAATAGAGTCTGACAAGGAACTTAGTGAATACTTCTGTCTTGTGGGCTGGGACGTCGCGAAGGAGAGTCACCTGTAGATTGACATGGCTTGGAAAAGGACCAGGGACGGGGATGTTGAGATTAGAACTGACCCTTTGAGGCTTTCTTACACTATCTTGGATCCATTGCTCTGCGTCTTGCCGGTCTTTGTTGAGTAAGCCTACTTTCAAAGCCTCTGTTTGACGAGCTTTGCGGCGAGCTCCATAATGGACAGGATGGCAGAAGGGCCCGGGTATCTAGTATGATCGAGTCAGTTGCAAGACCACATACTAGATCTGAATTATGCATAGAACAGAGCAGGAAACAGCTAGGGAAACTTTGTGTCAGATCTCTGATACCTGCACTGAAAGTTGGTCAGTCTCGGTCTTCATTTCAGTCGGAACCTGAAAGGAGTGTTTGAACTTTGGAAATGACGAGTGTATAGTATTAATATTCCTCTAGACCAACCCTCGGCAGATCCTAACTACTGCAACACTTGGTGCACCGTGATTTACTGATCAAATTTCAAATATGTTTTAAACACCTTGGCAATCTGCTTCTATCTCGATCTCATCACGAGCGATGCAGTCGGTTATATTACATTTGACCGACGCGCTATTCATCTTTGTCGCCATCAATACACGGCTGAAGAGCGAATCTGCAAACACAGCATACTTAGCTACTTAACTTGCTCGCACGTCTCTTCATGACTTTCACCATATCTCCTTGCTTTCGACCACTCAGTTTCCATTCTATTGAGCTGTCTGACTGTCAGCGCGAATGACGTTGAACTCACCGGTGGTTAGCGCACCTCATCGGACAAAGGAGAAGGATCCGCCACGCTATGGTGCACAATATCACCAGGACGCACTCTGGGAAGGTGAGTAACCGCATTTTCATACCTACTGACTTACTCAACAAGAGGCAGGTGGAAATAAAGCGCTTCCTCCTCAATGGTCTCTGTATGGGACGTTTGATGGTAGAATTGAATATCAAGATGACGCACTTGTAATACCCTCATTGAACCGACCTTTACCAGGGGTGCGGTTAGGTGGGCGAAGAATGTACCACTAGCAATGAAGAACTCATCGTGAAATATAGATTATCCCGGACAGCTTGTTCCTGGATGCGAATGGCATATCTCACCACTCGGCCGGTCCTACTTCGTCAATCACAACACCCGGACAACATCATGGAAGAAACCATCACCTAAACGTCCACCAGGGAGCTTAGCGCCAGAGCGCATCATTGAGGGTCATTCCAATGTCATTTGGAGCCTTGCCTGCTTGGGTACCAGTTGCAATATACTGAGCGCGTCAGGCGATGGTTCAATTCGTCAGTGTAAACAAGATGGAGAGCCAGTGGGGCGACCTTGGACTAGTGACGGACGGGCTGTGTGCTCACTGGCAGTGTCACCAGATCAGTCAATGGTCGCGAGCGGAAGTACAGATGGCAAGTTACGACTGTGGAACATCAAAAAGGGCAGCATGGTCGGAGACCCATTGGAGGGGCATGATTCTATAGTGAGGTGTGTTGATTGGTCTTCAAATGCCCAGGAGATAGCAAGTGGATCGTTAGATGGGACCATACGACGCTGGAACCCTGATACTGGACGACGAATAGCACCACCAATAGCCACTAGCCGCGGGTGTGTTTTCACTGTCAAATACTCTCCACGAGGCGGCAAATTCATGAGTTGCGGGGAGGACGGGGTGATCTGCATGTGGTCAATGGAAGGCAACCTACTTATGGAGATCAAGGGCCACGACTACGATGTGTCATCGTTGTGTTGGTCCAAGAATGGCGCATATATTCTCTGGGTCAAATGATAACACCATCCGAAAACGGCGGTTGAGTGATGGGAAGGAGCTCGTTGTTTTTCGTGGTCATACACTTGGCATACACTCCCTGCGTCTTGCCCCCGATGAAAGCCATCTTATTAGCACATCAAGAGACTGCTCAGTCCGCATCTGGGACCTCAAGACCAATCAGCTAGTTGGAGACCCACTCTTGCACGATGATGAAGTCTTCGCTGTTATCCTTTCCACTGATGGAAAATACATTGCCAGTGCTGGATTAGATGCAAAAATATACGTATGGAGCCTGAATGCAGCGCTCAAACATGCCGGCAATGATCATGTGAGTGTGTTGATTCATTGTCAGTGTCTTTTCTAAGTGCAGTTTGATTGTTGTTCAGAGTGCAGATGCTAGCAATGCAAAACCAGATGCAGCGGTCAAGGCGCGTCGTCCAAGTCCGTGCTTCCCTGTTTCGCTATATCTCACTTCTTTGCCAGGGACATCCAGTTCGATCAAGGGATGATGTGCGCCAATCACTTATCAACACCCTAATCATTTACTTATTCGTTCGTTAGATGATGCACGCTAATAAGGTCTCCAAGCAACAGCCCAACAACAGAGTCGGAGGTATGTCGAAATATGTCAGTATGATTATTTGTTTCTTGGCTCTTTGAAGTCTAACACTGGTACAGGGCAAGGACTTCTGTGACGGTGATACCAACCCCACATCTCATTCTACAGTTCCCCGTGCAAGCCCATTGTCCGCCCTTTGTTGGCGTAACTTGCTGAGTTTCAGCCCTCGAACTCCAAATGCGCCACAATCGATACCGCTCGAGTTCCGGCGTTGGAATTTTAATTTGTTTTCAGGAGGAAGTTCTATACGCACCATAGAAGTAGCTACCAGTCGCAAGAAAAATGTGAGCGTTTTCCATTGCTCCTTTTTGATATCATGGAATTTAACACATTTGCAGAGAATTTTTGTTTCCCCTCCCAGTGCGACAGAATTGGCCCGTGCAAAAGCGACTGCAACTATGCAACGTACGAATGGCAACAAGGCCAGCAATTCAACACAAGCAAGCCAACCTCAGGCTGTGTCGGGGACAGAAGCATCTCAAGGACGACCCACAGAAACGCAAGTCGCAGGTGGTGAGATGGTAGACGTTTCTTATGAAGTTAGCTGCTGCGGATTTTTCTTTGGTCATCGCTGTCCCATTTCGCATCAGTCATGAGGACATCCACTTGACTAGTTGCTTTGGTGTTTTTCTTTTGGATTTGTGGACTTTACAGACTATTTCGTATTTCGTCATACACGTTGCATTTTACTCGTCCATGTAGATGAAATCCATACGGCTTCTCAAATTCACGATATGATTACTGTTTTCAAACTTTTGAGAATACGGAGACAGATGGTCTTACTATAAGTTGTCAACTTGTCTCGTACTCCCACCAAATTAACTCTCACGCTACAACACTAGCCAATGTGTCCGGACACTGGTCAACATGACTCAGATTCGACAATGGCATATATATGATCTAAAGGTTAGTCTCCTACCCAGTGGACTGTATTAACGACATGTGTCTTAGAAAATGACCGAAAGATGGCACCCAGATATTTCATTCGGTGATCTCGACTCCATCCTTTCCTCTCCCAAGGAATCAGCCGCTCGTCAAAGCCACGAGCCCACTAGCAACTTCAATTTACAGAGTTACTGCTGAGTCTGATGCAGAAGCGGCTGCAGCTATGCAAGATACAGACCAGAAAAATGCCGACAGTTCGATACAGGTCGCACAACGGGGGCACACTGCACTGGCAGCTTAGGCACATGGGTCTCAAGGCAAGGTTCGACTGATAGAACGGGAAAACCTTCCTATGAAAGTAAGGTTCTTTGGTTTTGTTGTGTTCATCCGACAGACGTCGGGCTTGTATTGAGCGAACAAGCTCGTCATCACTCAATGAGAAACGTAACAACCGTTCCATGTGTGCATAGTAAGTGTGTGGCTGCTATTATGAAATGTTCCGATGTAGGTAGGTAGGTAAAGGCAAAAATGTATGTGAATATTTACATCTAGGTGGTTTGTATTCGAATCGGACTAGAACTTCCAACCACCCGTCAATCCCATCACATTGTCCGGATCGACAGCTTTTTTGATAGCCTGCAAGCGAGGTACATTATCACCATACATTTTCTCTAAACTCGTGTTAGGGGGGGCGTTGTTTGGGTATATGGCCACATCCGCGATGTTCTGGCCAGCATCCGTCAGTGCCTGTGTCATATGCTGAGCGCTCAAATTGAGAGCATCGAATATTTCGTCATCATATTTTGGGTCTAGCCAACCGTAGTAAACTTCGATGAACGAGTAACCTTTATCCCGTGACGGTGGATATGCGGTCGGCGAATCTACGTGGTCGTAGAGCGTAGGCACATAGAGGTCCACGTCATATGAGACGATTACAGCACTGGATTTGAGCAATTCTTTGCCCCAGAACTGACCAATATTATATGCGTTAACGGTGTATCCAAATCAAAGGGGAAGAGTGGTTACCGATGTCTCGTTTGCAATCATGTCCAACATATCCACTGTAACCTCCTCCATTGCCACCCAATGAAACACGGATCTGTCTTCCAGTCAGTAGAGCAGACGGTCTTACGTTCCACACTAACTTACCTAAGATTAGAAGTAAGATTCAAGGGAAGAGACTGAACGAGATCTACGTAGGATCTGGTGGAAATGTCTTGTTCGATATGAGGAATTTTCAGGAAGTCATCGTACATGCCCTCAGGGCACGTTGGAGCATCGTAGAAAAGGATACTCGACATTTCTGGCTGCAACACAACACGTAGGTCACTCGCTGAGAAGTAAGCGGAGAATAACGATAGCTGACGTACCACTCCAGCGACCAAGTTATACGTGTTGTATATGGATGCCTTTGTATCGTGGACATTCGCCCAAAAGTTGGCAATAGCTGAGGTTGCTCCATCCCATTGGCCTGGCCCATACGAGACACGTCCGCCCTACATGAGTTAATTGTCAGCGTACAGTTACCCAGACTTCGAGTCCTTACCCAGACTTGGCCCTGAGGATATGTTTTGACAGTGACCCTCGTCACGATGCCCTACTATTGTCAGCGTGTTCGTCAATAAATCAATTGGCCTTACGCACAAAATTATTGAATCCTCCCTTGAAATTTCGCCGAAAATTAATATAGTTGACGTTATCAAACCGCTGGAAACTCACCCGCAACGCAAAGAACAGATCGGGATTTGTGGAACCTGTGACATCAGTCACTGTCCCATTGGGCAGAACAAGTTCGAAGGCTACAACGCTATCGAAAGCCAAACCATACTGATTAGTCAAATATGAATATCCTGTTGAACAAACAAAGTGAACTTCATTTCCGTCGCGAGACTTGGTAAAATCATACCTCCTCCCAAAGCAACGCCTCCGACTCCAATGGCAGTGACTTTTGCTCCTACGACAGTCACCCCATATTGTTCCAGTGCAACATAAACATCATCCCACAGTAAACCTGTGCCCACAGTTGCTGTTTGTGTGGTTGAATTGTATACAACATCCGAAAAGGAATACATCGCAATTTGGACGCCTGGCGTCGAAGAGAAGCCTGCATTCGCGGCGTGTCCTCCACTCTTGACCTTTGTAATAGACGATCATCAACATATAGTGGAAGCCGAAGTCATTGTTACTTACTCCGAATGGAGTCTGCGTCTGTCCCAAAATTCGAAGCTGATAAGAAGGATACATCAAGAGGTGAGCACTGGATTTGTTCGGCTCGCACATACCGCGATTGCAACGTCTTCAGTTGTTCCGGGTTCAAAAGAACATTCAGAGGGCTGACTGCTAGACGCAGACCAGTGATAAATGTCCTTCATATGTTGCATCGAGTCTGGAGAAATTTGGGTATTCTGCTATCAAGGACTTGAGTGGAAGTACGCACCAGTGTAATACACGACGGAGCTCGACGAGACTTCCGATGCGATCTGCTCGCAAACTGTACTTCGACGGACATTTCTTGTACAGGCTGTATCGAGAGATTCTGAAGAAGTATCGGGTGCCGTGAGACTAGAGAGGCCCAAAAGAAAAGAAAGTGAAAGGTCAGCAAATGCGACCATTATGATATCTTTGTCCTAATAAAAAAAATTGCAAGTTGGCCATTGTAAACCTTCTCAAGTTGCTCTATTTAAATGTAGCGTAACGTTAGTTGGGCTGCAGGACATTTATGTAATGCCTCACTGCTATAACGGCTTCTGGTACCCTGGTCGCGCCTTTCTCGGTTAGTAGCTAAAGTGGCGTCACGCTATCTTACATAAGACCCCGAGGATCCGGTTCCAACTGACAATAAGTGTCTTGCCTCCCGCTTTTCATTCCTCTGAGTATTCATATGCGTATGTTCTAATTTAGTTCAATGCCTTCGCGTAGCCCAAATTAAATTATAATGATCCACTGGAGGTGCCCACTGTTCACTGATCGCTCGAATTGCAGACATGCCGTCTGGAGGGTCGATCATTACTTAATTCAATTACATCATTGTGCAAATTTCCTCTAGATTGCGTGTCGGCAGGAAGAAGCCGCCTCTCGACCATCCTGGTCACACTGGGGCATTTATGGCGGCGGGGCTGAGCCCACAGGTATTGTCTTTCGTAGAGTACCACTCTCAAAGACACAAATTCAGATTTGAAAAAAAAAAAAAACAAGTTGTCGTCGTATCACTGTGCCCTGGCCTCAGAAGTTTGAATCACCTCTTCGTCTTATCAACACTTCGACAATGACGCCTATGAAAGACCACTGCCTTGATCAATATTAACACATCACACATGTAGTCTTCGTTATTCTTTTTTTTTTTCACCTACTAGTAGGTGCACCTTCCTCCTCCGTATGATATGACATTACACCCCACTTCAATAGTTATCTTGGATCCCAGGTATTGCTCTATAACTCCCTAGTTTATTTGGTGACATCAGGCTTTAGCAAACACGCATTCTACTTATCGCTTTTCAGGTGGAGCTCAGTACATGTCACAGACACAGTCCGGTTCACAACCGAAATATCTAGCAGCATTACTGCTCAAGGATTGGCGAGTCACAGTGGATGCCGATGTCTATCCATATCTTCCCCTCGCACAAGTACAGGGTGGTGTGGTTGTAATGAATAGTCTCGAAACAGGTTTCCTGACTATTTGAGTGTCTGGGACTGGGATAAGTTGTGACCAATTCACAAGGTATTTTCGATTGTGGTGAGGGTGCTTCCTGTATGCTTCGATTGCTTATCTGGCACTGTACTACTAATAGAAGCGTGAGCGGTCTTACAATCATGCGTTGTTCGGCCGTCTTGAAGTGGCGGGATCATTGCCAAATGGCTATACACGCAATTCAAACGGCGATTGTTCGCACCACGAAGTGATTGGTAATTTCAGAGAACCGAAAATTATCAGACGAACGATAATAACAGAGCAGGGTAATAGACTAACCCTAAGTTCGCAAAGTCCGAACATAACCCTCGACGAAAGGCCCCAGGTTCTACTCAGCATATTAGCTTATCTGTGTATCAGAAGCATCCAGCAGAGTGCCATCCGATGAGTCTGACAACCTCCTTAGCACCTAGGGATTGTAGCGGTTTCGAGTCTGCGAAAGCTCTGCATTAGAGGGTTGTCGCTACTTATGACAGTAGCGTACAGTTAAGGTGATAGAGGGTTGCGAGTGGGACAGAGCTTTATCGTAGGATCGGCCTCTATCGTGATCCGACCCCGAGGCCCGCTCTGTTGAATGAAACCGATTTGGTGACACCGAGATTTTTCAAGCCCATGCGAGTGGACGGACTTTGACCGGAACTTCAACTTGTCAGTAGCGTTATGTGATAAGCGAGTAGGCAGGCGCCGGATTGTACTACCCGTGAACCTCATCAGGGACGCAAAGAAGGTCAGATAACAAATAACCGTACTATTAGTAGTACTTACTAGAAGGTGATTGAGGTCTTGACTCATTTTGCCGACGCATACCTCATTTACATTGAGATCAGCTGGGAGCTGCACTGATTCAGAATAGGAAGAATTGCATTATTCAGGGAACCAGCTGCAGGGTAGTACCTAACAAGGCTGTGAGTTTCGGTACCACTAGTTGCGGACCAAAACGAACATGCGGCAGAACGTAGCGCTACGCAATCGCGAAGTTATAGGACGCGAGCAGAGGATGCATTTGATATGATTTACGTCATTATTTTGTTGGCGTACTATTGTGGAACAACCACAGCCACAATTATCGGAGTGACTTGTGTGCACTAGTACTCTGAACAAGGTGACGCACCCTGGCAAAACCACCAAGACTCACTACATATTTAGGAATGCAAACAACTCCATGGTAATGCCTACAGACTGAAGTGTCACGTTCCTTCCTCGACGGTAACAGTTGATGGTGCCAGATAGCACAATACTAGTAGCCTGAGTACTATATCAAGTTGACTCGTGATAGAACAGACCTTTACCAGGGACGCGATTATGTCGAAAGTGCTCCTACATGCCATGCTGGTCGAGTATTAGATTATTCTACACAACAGCCGCCCTCGTTCGCGAATGCGAATGGCACGTCTAACGCCTCGTCGGTCATACTTTGTCACAACACTCGGACCACATCGTGGAAGAGAACGACCCCGAAACGTCCGGCTGGTATCCAAACACGGAAGGCTTCGCATACACTTGTAAGTCCCAGCCTATCAGTATTTTGGGAGATGATTCTATTCGCCTAAACACCGAGAGTGAGTAGGAGAGGCTTAGCACAGTGGTGCAGGAGCGGTAGTAGGCCCAATGGGAGTGTCCCGGACAACGGTCGTATGTGGAAGTATTGATATAAAGCTACGAGTAGGACATAGCCTGCGACCCGTGATAGGAGTATAATGCTGCTATGAGGTGCGTTGATTGGTTTCCCCACACCTTGGGGATAGCAGGTAGCACCATACGACGCTGGAATGCAGATCTTAGCTAACAAATAGTACCCTCGACAGAGACTAGTCACAGTCGGGTGTTTACTGTCAGTTACTCTCCGCAAGGCAGCAGAATCGTGAGTGGCGTTGCACTTGCACTTAATTGACCTATAAATTCACCCCAGTCAATGGCATACCGCTCGAGCCCTGGCGACCTTGGAATCTCATATTATTTCTGCGAGAATCTCCAAGCGGCCTCATTTTGCTCCTTGTCGTGACAAAGAAGTGAGTCGTTCGTCACCACCGATATCTACCGCTCTTTGATATCGTTGAAATCGATTTACGGAGATATGACATATTGATCTGATGCAGAAGCGGCTGCAGCTATACAACGTAGAAATAGCAATTATGCCCACAGTTCAATCGCACAGGATCAAGTTGCAATGCGTCAAGAACAACCAACGCAAATGCGTGGCTTACCTGGTAGAGCGGGCGAAACTTCCTATGAGTGTGCTGCCGCGGTTTGGTCGTCGTCCGACGTCGTGGCAGACGGGGGTCATCTGAAACCGTCTCTTTCATCTCTCCCTGCGCTGGATTATCTCGCACCGCACCATACATCTCGTGCAGGCAAGCAATCGTATCTACATGACTGCCAAATAGTCACGTAGATACAATTGTATGCCTTAATGTCTCATGAAACCTAGCACTACTTACTGATCACTCAGCAAAATTTCTGACCCAGTAAATTCCTCGACTGCCACGCAATTGTTATGGTGCGACGACATCACGAGCACAGGTAATAACGGAACAAAAAAAAAAAATACATGTCTATAAACATACTTGTAGTGTCCATCGTGTCTACGCACCAATTTTTTCACTCTCCATGGTTACCAACCACAGTTATCGTCATAAAAAGTTCATCGCCGTCCCTGCCTGCACGAAGGAAGGAGGCGCAGATATCCATAGTATAAACACAATACCGTACACACCTCGTACACACTCAGAGGCAGAGCCTAATTTTCGTCTTCAAAAAATGACCAAAAAACGTCAAAATCGGACAATGGTAGCTGCTACCAATTCCAGTCATCGTCATCATCAAAACTCGTAGCCGTCGCCGTTCCTCCTTTGGTGGGTGCGAGTGAATTGGGCGTTTTGTGCACTGACGCGGACGCAAAGGTGGGCGTAAGCACAGATGGCATCATGACCTTCACAGCATCCACCGTATCCTCATCCTCTTCATCCTCCAGCCAGCTGTTTGTGCGCGGGGCAGGGGCATGAGTATGGCTGCGAGTGTGCGAGTGTGTGGAGCGCGTTGGTGGAGGGTTCGCTTTTGATGATGGTGCGCGTAAGGAAGAAGAAACGGAAACGCTGGACAAGGTTCTGTGTAGGGTGGTGGTGCTGCTCGAGGGTGTGCGGAGGGATGACGGGAATGGGAATAGGGAAGGTGCTGATGTTTGTATTGATGCTGGGACTGGTGCGGGCGAGGTTGCTACTGGGCCTGGGTTTAATGCTGATACGATGGATTGGGAAACGTCTGAGAGGAGCATGGAGGCTCGCTTTTGGCTTTTTGAGAATCTGTGATGGTGTGTTAGTTTGTGATTGCGACGAAATAGAAATCGGAGAAAAGCGGTGGTGGATGCGCCAAACAAGCTGAAAAGCGAAAAGGAAACATCACTCACACATCACCTCCAAGCTTGCGACCGACGTTTCCCCATCCACTACTAGTTACAGCGAGTGATCTGGCGCTAGATATCAATGAAGGCGGTACTACGGTGGAGTGTTTGCCACGGAGTGTACGCGTGCTTGGTGTCTCTGAAGACCTTGCACCGTCTGCATCGAATTCTGAAGCCGTCGCTTTAACATACACGTCTATTTCCGGATTGAAGCTACCCCGGACGACCTCCGTAGTCGAGTCCAGTTCCATGCTGCCTCGCCCGAGATCCACACTAGTACTTGTACTATTATAAGAAGTGGCATGCCTCATAAATGCAGTTGGAGGATGCGAAATATCACGCGATCTCCGACGGAGGACTTTTTCCTGTCTTGCTTTTGACACTTCCTTGTCTCGTGCTTGATTCGTAACATGTCGTTCGCTTTTTCCTGCCCCGATACTGGAAAGCGAGCTGTCTTCTTCCCAAACAGATGACACAGAACTCCCGGAGTGTCGTGTTGATGTTGATGTGGACGAGTCGCTCACGCGTTGTGTGTGCCGCCTCGGAACACTTGCTGTTTCCTCCGTGTTTACTGGGGGAGCCGGTGAGGAAATTGGAGAAGAGAGGTCGCTTAGGTCGCTCAAGCCTGCCGCGAGCAATCTTACGCCTTCTTTGAGGCCATCCACGACAGAAGAGGTGGCTGTTGACGAGGGGAGAATGGGGTGATATGGCTCGTGGTTGACAATACGCTCCCATTTGCGTTTTACTAGGAAACGAAAGAGGGGTCAGTTTATTTTGATCCGGAATTGAGGCATAAGTGATGGTGAATATAATGCGGAACGATGGTACCAATGAAGAAGATACGGAATGAAAACATCAAGAAAGGACTCACGTTCTCCCAGATCCTCTTCGACTGTAGCCAGTTGACCAGTTAACTCGAGGCGTTTGCTCTCAGCAGCTGCAATTGCGTGTAGGAGGTCAGCGTGCCTGAAATTTGGATTCCGTTGGTATCAATGTAGGTACGCAGAAATTGGAGCTTACTTCTCAGCCAATGTCAGTGCAACTCTCTCTACGCTTGCATTGGCACTGGCACTCCCAACGCTCACGCGTGCGCGGGCTTCCCCAGCTGTGTTTATTCTGCGCAATTCCTCGAGTCCCACTATGGTGCGCCTCTTCATCAAGCGGGAAGTCCTTTTGTAGCCTTCGGATAGACCATCCGTTCCATGGACCGTATCTATTCCTATCGAGGCATCGGCCATAGTTGGAGAGGTGGATGTCCCGTGTCGCGAGAACACATCGACACGGGAGGATATGTAGGAGATAGAAGATTGACGACGGGCAGCTTTGAGGGCTTTAGTCGCGTCATTGGGAGACGCGCCTCGCGTGGGTGGTGTGCTGCGACTTGCAGGGGGTGGGGGTGAGTAGGGCGGAGAAGGGAGAGAACTCGCTGCTGTTGGCGAGTTGGAGGTGTTCAAGAGGGCCAGGTGTTTGCTGCTTGCTAGTATGGTGCTGCCATTATGGTCCATGTTCACGGTCGTGGTATAATGTATGGTTGACTTTGTCGTATGGGGGTCGTTATGTGGCAGAAGACATTGATGTTGTTGAAGGAATGGGTGAGAGAATTGGTGTCAAATCACACAGTTATGTATTGCAATAGTACTTGATGATCTGGCAGTTGCAATGCAACGATTGTGAATTCAAATTTAAAGTATTGACAGTAACATAGTCAATTATGAACAAAAAAGGAAACAGTTCTGACATAGGCCTGGACATCGACGGGAGTAATATCGAGAAAATTCTCTATTTCCAGAGGTCACTGCACTGGTATGTCCGAGTCTGACATGTCACTACATGTTGGCCACTTCGCACAGTATGTTAATACCAGAGCCCGAATCAATGATGTGCTACCCCGCCCTCCTTCTCGGCTTCTGCAATAAAGTTATTGATACTGTTCATCCTGGTCAGTCCGTGCTGCAGCACGAGTCGTTTGGTCCTTGTAGAATACATACAATTGTTCCTCTTCACTGTAGACCGCAGTCAGTCTATATCTGCAGCAAGGGAGAGTAAGAATAAACGCACCTGGACCCAGCATTTATGGGTACAGCCTCCTTCACGCGTTCTGCAAGAGGTTTGCCTGAAGATGCAGAATCTTTCTTTCCACCAAGGGATGCAAACACGGCACCGCCAGTAGCGAAGAGTGTACCCAACGTGAGGTACTCAGTTTTAATGGCGCGGCCAAAGATGACGCTATCAATCCAGCGAGTGGGTCAGCAGCTAGTTAGTAGGATATATACAAGGAGAGACGCACTAGGACATGTCGATTTTCGGAAGTGGAGGAAGACGTTCAAGCAGAAGTGAAGTAGCCCGGGTTTTCCCGGATTGGCTTCGGTTGTAAGTTTTACCTTAGACGAAGGACTCAGAATACGATTAACCAACCTCTAGTATGTTCTGGTCCCAGATTTTGTCACTGTATCAGCTGTATCTAATCTGCAAATCTTGTACTTCCTGTCACCAGTGATTAAAAATTAACCAAGACAAATCAGACGAAAGTCGTTCTGAAGATGCACGGGACGCTATCGACAGTCGCACGTGGAACAGCGTTTGAGCAACGGTCCCTCCAATTGCTTCAGGAATGTTTCTCGATGTCCCTCAAACGCGTCGGTGGCAAATCTGATGGCGGTGTCGACTTGCTGGGTTGGTGGTGGCTTCCCCTTAGCTCAGGTCCCCAGTCTACCTCAATCACACCTCCACGTAGACGCATACGCGTCCTTGCGCAATGCAAAGCAGAGAAAAAGAAATTCTCCCCAAACTATGTTCGCGAGATGGAAGGTGTATGGCATATGCATGTTCAAGCCCACTCCCTCTCCGAATCCTCCACACCCGTGTCTGAACTGGGTACGGTAGCCCTCCTCCTCTCAGAATCAAATTTCACCACCGCAACCCTCACCCGTGCACTCGGATCCAGCGTCCCATTTCTCCTCATGCACCTTCCTTCCCCTCCGCCAATTTCTTCAGATTCACGCGTTGAAACTGCACTCGGAGAAGTCGGCACTGCTTTCTGGAACCCTGCTCTTGGTGGTGCGCAAGGTCTTCTTCGCGGGGAACTTGATGTTCGATGGGAACGTGACCAAAGAGGTGGTGGGCGGCCTGGGTTGTGGTACCATGACAAGAGAGTGCAGAACTGGACGCCAGATACCCCTGAGGAGTACGTCAACGGTCTCGAGGATACTGATCGTTGACTAGGATGAATGGTTATCTACCTATGGATAACTCGACTCTTGAGCACTGAATGTCATGCTACCATTGTATGTATATATACCACGTATTCATTTCTACTTTGGTCACACTTCTCAGAGGCGCCTACTGGGTGTGTACCGGCATTTGCATGTTCATTTCTTATGATCAAAATTGACTCTCACTCTTAGTCCAGGTGCCTGGGTCCAAGCAAACTCCATATCTTAGCGCTCGCCCGAGGATTTAGTTCAAGTGGTGATGTATAAGACGGAACAAACCGAGGTGTTCACTGCCACTCATGTATGTAAGTACAGCATGCAAATCTGAGCATTCAATGGGTCTGTTCATCGCCAGTCGAATGCGAACTGAATGAAATTGAGCAGCCCTTGTGAGATTGGCGAAGTTACTAATAATAGCACATATCTCAGAGCAAGTTGAATCCTGATGGAAAATAAATATCGCCAGTATAGAGCGTAGAGGCAGCCACGTTTGGATCAAATTCTTTTTTTATTTTTGGTTGTTGTTCAGGGCGCGGTGTGGCATTGACTATTTCTCAGCCGAAGGCTTAGCCTGACGCTCAAGGCAAGCCAGTTCTGGGTCTCTTTTCCTACTCGTTCTCAGTGCTGTACTATGTAGAGCTCTGCTTGAAAGCCCGTCTCCCTTTCATAATATGTTCGGTTCCCTACTACATGTTGAGACGTGTCCTTTAAATCGATGTCGCGCGAGCTCCGACACTAGAATTCTAACTTATTTCCTGCAGGAACCTTTAGACGGTCCATTTTTGTAACCGTACTGTCGGAATTAGGTACGAGCGCGTCTCCTTTCAAAGACGCCTGCGCACTCGGATCCAGCGTCCCTTTTATCATGCACTGCATCCCTCCCCTCCGCTCATATCTACACGTTGAAACCACACTCGGGAAAGTCGGTTGTACTTTTCTGGAAACTCTCAGCAACGTGCAAGGTCTTATTCGCAGGGAACTCAATGTTTTATGGAAACGTGACCCGGGAGGTGGGAGGCCTGGGTTGTGCCACAGTACGGTCACAAGAGAATGCAGAACTGGACGCTGGATACACTTTGGAAGTATGTCAACACTCCTGAGGACCTTGATCGTTAACTCGGATAGTCATGTATCTGGACTTGTGCGTTGGATGTCGTACTACCATCGTATGTATGCATATCATGTATTCATCTCTACTTTGATCACACTTTTCAGAGGTGCTGACTGAGTGTGCAACTGCATTTATATGGTTATTTCATTTCATTCAAATGCGACTATCACCGGTGGTTTGTGTGTCTCGATATGAGCTCCATATCTTGGTGATAGCCGATGGATTTAGTGCAAGCGGCGATAAGTAAGATGGAACAAACCGAGGTGCATCTAACTTCACTGCCACCAGAACATGTGTTCTCAATGATGTCCTTGCAACCACAGCATCAACCAACCATACCTAAGCGCCCAACAGGTCTATTCATCACCCCCACCTCCTCTTCTGTTACTTTGCGCATTATCTCAAGGCTTATCATCCACTTGTTTGTAGAGCACGTCATCCCTTCTCAATCACGATCATGCCCCGCGAAGAGGCTGAGTCAAGCACATCATCCAGAAGCAGAGAGGTGCTGTTCGGCTCATCGGCGCGTATGAGACCACTGAAAACAGAGAAAGATCCACCGTCATATGGTGCACAGCACTGCCAAGATGCAATTTGGGAAGGTGAACGGACCGTATTGTAATGCCCACTCCTACCGGTTTACTCACAAAGAAGCAGGCGGGAACAAGGTGCTCCCTCCGCTGTGGCAATCGTACAAGCTGGTGGACGGTAAAATATCTTATCAAGACGACACACTCTCCATGGTTTCATGGAATCGACCTTTACCGGGAGTACGACTCGGTGAGCGAAGCATATGTCAATAGGAGCGAGAAACTCACGGCTGAGCATAGATGCACTGGGCCAACTCGTTGTTGTCGGATGCGAATGGCATATCTCACCAGCTGGTCGGTCCTATTTTGTCAACCACAACAGTCGATCCACATCGTGGAAGAAACCAACGCCAGAGCGTCCACCAGGAAGCTTGATGCCAG
The DNA here is from genome assembly GCA_016695475.1 of Suillus decipiens. Taxonomy (NCBI): domain Eukaryota; kingdom Fungi; phylum Basidiomycota; class Agaricomycetes; order Boletales; family Suillaceae; genus Suillus; species Suillus decipiens. The sequence goes on from MU173012.1 coordinate 25,969, forward strand.
AGTGTACTATCGAAGGTCACTCCCACTGCATATGGAGCCTTGCCTGCTTGGGTACCAGTAGCAATTTACTGAGCGCGTCGGAAGACTGTTCGATTTGGCAGTGGAAAATAGACGGAGAGCCAGTAGGAAAACCTTTGAATTGCCATGGGGCACAGATAGGCTCTATGGCTGTATCTCCAGATGAAACGATGGTCGTGAGCGGAAGTACAGACGGCAGACTACGGCTATGGGACATAAAGAAGGGCAGTATGGTTGGTGATCCGTGGGAGGGGCACGATGATCAAGTGAAGTGCCTCGATTGGTCTCCCAATGCCCTGGAGATAGCAAGTGGATCGGAGGATGGCACCATCCGACGCTGGGACACGGATACTGGCCGACAAATAGCACCGCCAATAGAGACTGGTCATGGCTGGGTGAATGCTGTCAAATACTCTCCACGAAGCGACAAATTCATGAGCTGCGGGCACGACGAGACTATCTGCGTGTGGTCAAAGGACGGGCAAATGCTCATCAAAATAAAGGGACACGATGGCAAGGTGACGTCGTTGTGTTGGTCCAAGGATGGCGCATATATATTCTCCGCATCATTCGATCATACCATTCGAAAATGGCGGTTGATTGATGGGAAGGAGCTCGTCGTTCTTCGGGGTCATACCAACGCTGTCAGATCCCTGTGTCTGTCCCCCAATGAAAGTCATATTGTTAGCGCATCAAATGACTACTCTGTTCTCATTTGGGACCTCGAGACGAATCGGCAAGTCGGAGAAAATTCACTCTTGCATAACGACGAACTCACGGCTGTTGTCATGTCCCCTGATGGAAAATACATTGCCAGTGCTGGATTAGATGCAAAGGTCTATATATGGAGCATGGAGGCAGCGCTCAAACAGGGTGTGCGCATCTGCATTGTGTTTGGATGTCTTTTCTATTTTCTGAAGGTTTTGGTTGTGTAGAGTACGGATGATGCTAATGCAAAACTCGATGTGAAGTTCAAGGCAAGCCAGTCCTATATCTCTTTCATGCTCCATCTCACTTTTTTACTAGAGACGTCCAATTCCACTGAGAGATGTGCACTAATCAGTTATGAATAGCCGTGACATTCGCTGAATTTTATTGTTAGGACTTTGCCTCCCGTCCAATCGTCTCCAAACAGTCCATGAACAACAGAGGCGTTGGGAGATATGTTGGTATAAATTTTCGTTCCTCAGCTCTTGTTGACCGGGCTTTGATGCAGGGCAATGACTTCTTTGGCAATGATATGAAAAATGCATCAGCTTCGCCTGTGAACCCATTGTCTGTCTTTCGTAAATTATTCGGTACCCTGCATGTAGGCACGCGACCTCGAAATTCACCTCGAGCAAGACCACGCGAGCCCCGACATTGGAATCCTAACTTATTTTTTGTGGGGATTTCCAGACGCCCCGTTGAAGTTGCTCCTTGTCGCGAGGAAGACGTGAGTGGCTCGTCACCGCTCCTCTTTCATTGCACTGAAAGTCAATACAGAGATATGGCATTACCCCTGAAACTGATGCAGAAGCTGCAGCAGCCATGGAACGTACAGATGGCAGTGAGACCAATAGTTCAATGCAACCTGTTCAACCTGCCGAAGAGGTAGAAGAATCCCAAGAACGACCAATGAAAATACCGGGCTCAAGTGGTGGGACCGGAGAAATTTCATGCGAGGTTAACTGCTGTGGATTTTTCTTTGGTCGTCGTCGGTCTACCTCGCATCAGCCATGAGATAATTTGATGACTGTCTGTCATTCTATGTTTTGTTTCTCCCCTTAACACATTTAAGGCCTTGCTAGACCTAGTTCGTACGGTCCAATGTAATAGTGTGTGTCATGCTCCATATTATGCGCTGCCATGATGATCCGCATCTTTGTTGTATCGTTGATTCTTTGATTCACTCCGACTTCCTGCGAACCTGTTACATCGCCCATGTTTATTAACATAAAGTACTGCTCTGCATAGATGTCCGCTCGAGTGCAGGCTGCAATTCATGGAAGATGGAATTTTATTGATAGAAAGAAAATGTCTGGTAATTAAACTACTGATCAGTACTTGGTGGTTAGAATATGCTAGAGAGCGGTCGTTGCTCTAATAGACTTAGGCACAGACAGTCAATTTCGCAGGAGAAGTGGAGGAAGAACGTGAAGTGAAGTGAGCCCAAGGTTTCCTGCATCAGTTTTGGATGTTCGGGTTCTCTGGTTAGATCAATCATGCAAAAAACCAAGACAATCGCTTCCTCAAGCTTTAAAAGTTGTATCATCATATTCCAGCAACATACGATGGCTTGGACAGTAGAATGCTGAGTGCTGAGCCATCAGGACGACGCAGACATGTATTGTCAACGATATGGTGGTGGGGTAGTAAATGCCACGGTCCGCGAAACATTTATCAGTCATGCTCGTCAGTTGTCGGGCCATGAAGAAGTTGGTGGAAATTGGGTGACAAAGGAGCAAGCGCCGAGCGGAAAATGCCGGGATTACCGATTAACTCAGCGGTCATCGAATGACGCTAAGTAAATACCACACGCTAATATGGCAGACTCTGACTGACACTGGAAGCCTTTCCATTCCACTGTCCTCGCAAATGGTAAGGGTGCCTATAGATACAACAGCTCGCATTAAATACTCGTACTTCCATCCTTCCACCAGAACTGTGAGTAGATGGAAGGAAGGAAGGAGATCGATAGATGATGGATTCGTTGGCATATTGGTCCAATCTGGGTCAGCGGCCCGTGCACTTTACACACCTGGAATTTGTAACATCTTCTGATTGTTTTGTTAGAAATCTACGAAACAACTTTTGAGGCACCATACCAGGAACTGCGGACCAATAAACTCAAAGGATGGTAATCGATGGTGCACAGTGACGGCGATGATTTCAGCTTTGAGAGAGTCACAGGCTCACTCACAGCCGTACACCAGTGCCGGGATTGGGCAAGTAGTACTGTCCGAGATCGGCTACAAGGTAACCCGGATAAGTGCTCGCAGCGCTGGAGCTAGTATATGAGAATGATCTCGATGTTGGAGCGATGTGCAGAGAGTATTGCCGGTCCGCTATGAACCTGATTGCTTCCGTTGGTGAAATTGCTTCCAAGTTTCCATGTATAGGGCCCATTGACATCGTCCTTTGATGTTACCATATACTAGTAATTCTAATGTAACGGGTAGTAAGCACCCACTAAGTGAAAGTATTGGTAGATAAGTTATGAAGCTTCTTAAACAGATACTTACATATGTATATACGGTGGGATGCTGTGCAAATTCGAACTCTGGCGTTTCCGAGTCGTGCCAGTGTATCTTACGCTGTGTCACAGTCTGCCGCAGGCTCACCAGTGCCAGTGCTCGTTTAACCCTCCGTGTTGGCTGACATCCCGCAGTGTTGACATCGTTCCTTCATATAAAATTAGTGATACCCGGTACAATTCACGTTATTACTACTTCTTCTTCACTGGATTCCTGGTGACTGGTCAACATCACTAACGAGTGAAGCTGTGGAAACCAGCCACTCCCTCTTTGCGATACCCCTTCTCACTTTCTGGTCCAAGTGTTCATCACAAGTGTATCTCTAGATCTGGTGCGCTCCTTCCACTTGTAACTGAAATCATAACTGACTATCATATCCGCCAAAGGCCCCCCATGGCTCAGTCGGGAGGACATTGGCACCCCAACCCACAGCTCATGCAGCAGCATTCTATTCCACAGGGTTGGCAAGGCACATGGCCCCCACCAGCTGGCGTTGCTCTTCCTCCAAACTTCCCTGGTCCACCTCCTATGCCGCCTGGCGCCAACACCCACCCCCATTGGAAGGCTGGCTTTTGGCAGTATAACCCTGCCTATAACATGAATGCAGGTCCCGGTGTTCCTTGGGCACCTGGCATGGGGTGGGCTCAGAACGTCCCTGCTAACTTTAATCCTCACAAGCGTATCCCCCGTCCCCCAAGCCCGAGCTACTGGCAGACACAGCTTTCCGACAATGGTCTTGGTTTGGAGAATATGGTCCCTGCGAGGTGCGTGCGTGATTTGGCCTTCAGAGATGATCTAGCTTGACGGACATTGTAGAACAGATCGAGATCGAGAATCCACCAGGGATGTACAAGGGGATACTGCGCCACAAACTCCATGGATATGGAATCCCCCGAGTCTGTTGCCTACAGATGGAACAGACCGTGCCACCCCGTCAAAGGACTTTAACAATCGTCGGAGCTCGCAGGATAGTGTTCGTAGTAACTCAACTCCCACTAGTTATGGGTCACGCCACAGAGGTTCGCAGGATAGCCATAACACTACAAACACGGGCACACCTGTACGAGACTATTTTTATAGTCATCCAGCCTCAAGACACGGTTCTGTAGACAGCCTCAATTCTCGCTCACAGGGGCTGAGCCAACATTCCATCTCTTCGGCAACTCCGCCACCACCATCATCACACGGTCGTACAGGTTCAATTTATTCAAGTCGGACACCATCATCCGGACCGCAGTATGTGCCCCCCTTTCCAGCTCCGCCATCTTCATCTTCGTCTACATCAACAGTCATATCGTCATTGGCAACCCGCGTACAGCAGCCTCTTCACGCACCCGTTTTCACGAGAGAGCCAGAGTCATTCATGGCTAGGTCAGACCTTCACACAACATCCTCATCCAATGTCGTGCGGACCCCTACTCACTATCAAGGGACACGCAGACATACAGATGAGGCTCTCGACCATCCGTCACGCTCGTCTTCAGCGCCTCAGGCGAGCGCTTCAGCACCCTCTCGTGGCCTTTCAGTGCCGGAACCCCTTTCGCGACATCATTCATTCCCAACCACGTCCTCACCATCCTCTATTGGATCACTATCCACGTTTACGGAGGATATGAGTAGTGCATTGAGCCCCCTCATTAGTTCCGTGCAAAGATCTGGTGCTCCTGGTTCGTTATCAAGGAGTAGGACAGAGCCTGTAATCCCACCAGCCCATTTATCGACCATTCCAGAGTCCATGTCGTCATCGTCTACCCATTCGAGCTCAGATGACTTCTTTTATCCCTTATCTGCACCTCCAGATTCAGACGAGGAATCGCCAGAATCGTCACCTTTGCGTCATCGTGTTCGCACGCGAGAGATAGAACGTGAACGGGAGAGACATCACGAGCGACGCAGGGATAGGAGCCACTCGTACGAAAGAACGAATCATCTGACGCCATACAACAATAATTCGCGCTCCTTGAATCCTCTCCCGCCACCGCCGATGGAGCGCCCCAACCTAGCTGCGTCCGCTCCGCCTCCTCAGTCCCCAGAGCCCGTGCACTATACGCGGCGCGTACGGAAGGGGTTCTGGAACCGACGTGGGGACCACCTCACGCCGAATTTGTATGTCGTCTATGCGCCAGAGAACAGGGCGTATCCTGCGGAGTTGCAGCATTACCCCAGCGAGACGGATGGATATAAGGATCAGTATGGTACCTTTATGCCGTATCTGGCGGAGAGGCCAGAGTTACCTGCGAGTTTGCCATATCATGGACGGCCTCCAGCGCAGCCGTATGATAGTGTGAGTGTTGTGCATTTTTATTCCACGATACTATAGCTAATAGGACTTAGTTTGTCATTTACAGTTATTATTGAGGAGGGGAGGAATAATTTACTCATAGTTGTTGCCAGGGATTGGTAGGGTATCAGAGCATACATACAACAGATCTATTACATTGTATAAGTAGAACCACAAATGCCGTGAACAGGAAAAACACCAGAGAGACTATTGACACAAGTACAAATCGCAGTGCACAGATGGTTGAACAAACAGAAAGTGAAGCAAGCCTTGAGAAGACATAAAAATAAGATGTAAAAGAGAGAAAATGATATGTCAACGAATGGGTAATCACAGAAATTGTAGCCCGATGCTACCATGCTGCTGTCGCATGTGATCGTAGATACCATCTCCCTTCGGGAACGTCGCTAGACATTCCCAGCAGATGTGCGTTTGGCATCTAGCGCAAGTCATGTGGTTGCAACCTTCGCTGCGCTCTATAGGAGTCTTGCAGCCAGGGCAGTTTTTGACATCATGAGTGGCTGCCCATTCATAGTACAGCTTGTCCTCTGCCTTGTCCCGCTCTTCGCAAGTGAGCCCATCATGAGCCTCTGTATGGCATCCAGAACAGATACGAACTAAACAAGATGGGCATTGGAGAATTACGCCGCCAGGAACTGCACGGTATACCTGAGCGCAGTCTGGCGTTGGGCAGTGGTGGAATTCGTCTGTCCGAGCATGAACGTACGACCAGAATGATGCATCACACAGGGACGCAAAATCTTCACCAGATAGGATCTTTTTGGCGAGGGTGACAGAAATGCGTTCAGTACATGAGGCGTCACCGCCGAGGCAGGTGAGAGGGAATGCTTTGTTTTCGACAGCAGACACGAGGTAACTCTCGAGGCAAGACCTGCACCAAGTATGTCCGCAGGTGAGAATGGTTGGGACTGATGCTTCAGTGAAGCAAACGGGACAGACAGAGCGTTGGGATGGCATGGAGGTGTCTGTATAGCAGCTTTGTACCTTCTCTACTGCTTCACAGGCGATGCGGTAAGCCTGCTCATTGCCTCGTACCACAAGATTGCGCTGGTCTGAGAGGTGATGTATGTAGCAATTCTCAGGACCAAGGGTTTTTTGGAGGGTCACGAGCTTTGTGCCGACAAATGGACCAACCACCCTGCCTGATAGAGGGATCCGCCACAAGTGTTGCGCTTGTAATTCTTGGAACCGCATCATGATATCTCGTCGGACAAGCTGACGCTGTTCGATTGGGCCCAAAAGCAGGATTTTGCCCATCCGAGTTCGCAAACCAATTCCAGGATATCGGTTCTCCAGCTCACGAAGGAATAAGTAACCGGATGGCTGAGAAAAGAATCTGTCCCATATGGGTTTCTTTTGGAGAGTCACAACTTCACCACGTTGAAGCTGCTCAAATTCTGCTTTGGCAATTCCAAGATTGTTCGCTTTTGAGGCCGAGATCTTGATGTGGACAGGCCCATCAGGCGATGCGAGGTAGTCAACAAGAGTCACGTCATGGTTGAACCTTGTCCTCCATGTCCACCGAAGGTTAGCAATATCTCCTTCCAGCATCTTAAACCTGCTCAACGGTAACAGGAATTTGAGCGACTGCACGTGCCGAGCAGATATGTAAGCTTTTCCTCCGATTGCACGAGGACGTTGGCCATCCAAATGATCCCTGGCATTGCTGGCGTCTGCGTGGGTCTCAAAGTTTGCCCAAACGAGAACGGTGCCATTCCAGATAGGAAGAACAAGATCGAACTTAGACAGATTGCCGCATGAGTGCAATATCCGAAGTACAGCATGGCGAGCGTTGTCGAGTGAGTCGTAATTGGGGCGTTCGAGCAAGATCGATTCTGCATTGCCGAACTGCTCCAAATCCTTTCTCTCTGCATCTGGAGGAAGATGAGAAAACATGACGCTGTAAACACCAACTGCGGGCAGGCCCTCGTACAAGGCGGCTGTGAGAACATTGTCCTTCATCACAAATCCGGTAGCGGCTGCAATCGCAGCTTTGGCTTCATTAAGGGTTAAGTACCCTGCGTAACCAACCCGCTGAGGTGCATTCCAGGTAATACGGACGGCCGTGTCTCTGAGCACTGTGGTACCGCTAGCGATAGTATTCAAAGGCAGTTTCGCAGTGAGTTTTCTCCCCTGAAATTGGCGTCCATGAAGGGCTATCGAAGCCTCCATAGCCTGTGCTGCGGTAGAAAACTGCACTTTGACGGTCAAATGCTTGGCACCCTTTCCGTCCGGAATACATAATTCATCGACTTGATATGCTTCCAAGAGGGAACGGAGTTGGGACTCCTTGATGTTCGGTGGCACGTCTCCAAGGTGTACCCACCGTGTTTCAAATCCAGTGGTCACGTCTTGTATATCGAAACCGCTACGTAGTGTCACTGTAATATGATCTGCAATTGTCACGGGTATGACAAAATCCTCGTTTCGACGTGTAGTAGGGGATGGCAGGCTGGGCAGTGGGTGTTGTGATAGGGAGTTACTGGACGCTGGTGCGTTATCGGCACTAATATTCCGAACTGGTGACGGAGGATTCGTTTGCGATATGTTCTAGTAGTATATGTTAGAGAGTTAAGTGTATTACAAGCTGATAAAACTCACATCGTTGGAACGTTTGTGCTGGTAACGGCAAGAGTTACGCATGCACCGACCTTGCAACCAATCATAGCAAACTTGCAGCTGATGGCCATCGGGATGAATGCCAGAAATGAGGCATGAAAGGAATAACATACATGGTTGAATGTCTGATCCCGCGGAGTTTCTGGTGTGGCATTGGTTGAACTCGCCTGAGAAGGTCGTTGTGAACCGGGGGATTTCGTTTGAGAGGGTAGAACTTGTGTCATAACAGACTGTACGCTGTTGGGTGTGCTGGAAGATGGAGACTGATTTGAGTCTGAAAGTGCCGAAATGAGTTTGCTATACTCAAACAGCTATGCAAGTAAAATACCTTTACGTATGCCTCGAGTGGCGCCGTTTCGAATAGGTGTTTGATTCTTAACAGAACCTTCAGGCACGGGCGCTTGAACGCCCTCTCGAATTTTGTCGTTTCGATTGGGTGGTTGATCATTCATGGGATGGTCAGAAACTTGGGCACGAGCGTTGCTGTTTCGAACAGGCAGTTGATGTTTAACAGGATCAACGAGAACTTGCACACCGTCTCGGGCATTGCCAGTTCGAACAAGTGCTTTATCTTTGAGGGGGCGGTTAGGACCATGCACGCTGTCTCGAGTGTTGCCGCTAGGAACAGGTGGTTGGTCTTTAGCGGGACCTTGCATAGTGTCTTGAGCGTTGCCATTTGGAACAGGTGGTTGACCTTCAGCGGGACCTTGCATGGTGCCATTTGGAACAGGTAGTTGACCTTTAGCGGGATCTTGCATGGTGTCTCCATTTGGAACAGATGGTTGATCTTTCACAGAACGGTTTGGACCTTGCATGCCATCTCGAGCGTTGCAACTTCGAACAAGTGGCTGATCCCTCACGGGACTATCAGGAACTCGCGCGACGTCTCGAGTGTCTCCGTTTTGAACAGGTGATTGATCACTGACGGGACTGTCGGAACTCTGAATAGTAGGTCATCATTACGCTCAAATCATGGCGATGTCGAACTTGCCTGATGCTTATGGGCGAAAGGACACTCGGTACGAGTACACTCCCCACTCAGCCAACGGCGGCAAGTGAGATCAGTCGGAATTTTTTTATGGGCATAGGAACACCACCTGCCACGGTGACAAGTACCAGCAAACCATCTCCTGCACATTTCATCCTTGCCTGAAGTTGACGAACTTCTTGCATCCTGCTGGCCGAGAGTATCAACAAAGCCGACAGTACCAGAGACAAACCAACGCCCACCGTAGCAGAATTCGATAGCGCAGTCGATCCTCCGAGAGACGGTTTCGGACTCAACGATCGTAATCCTCCACTAACCGCTGGCAGCTTGACGTTATTCAAAGAGATTGGTGAGTTTGGAGGTTTGGGGATTTCTGATTGAATTGAAACGGTTTCAGGATCTGCGACCGAAATCTCAGGTCTGGATGCTTGATGAGAGTTTTCTCTGGGAGTCCTTTTCTGCAACATCGATGTTCACATCAACTTTTCAAACACCCAAAGAGATTGGCTACTACTTACATTCGTCCTGGAAGGTGGAGGAAGGCTGACATGAATTGATGTTACAGGTAATGCTACACCTCGGCCAGCAGGCGACTGCAAACCCGGAGGTCGCTGGGGTTCAGATAGTGTATTCAGTGCTCTTATATGGTCACCTGGCGTGACTCCCGACGGTCGGAGGGTGTCATGATGAGACATAGGTGCTGCCGCAGCTGGTAATGTCTGCAATATATACTTGATAAGTACCTACGATTTTTTTCGTACGAAGAAATAATTGAATCATACTTTATCAATGTGAGGAGGTTTAGTGAGAGTTTGTGTTTGTGGGGTGCTCGACCGGGCACCAATGTGAATACCCTCAGCGGACAGCGCAGCCTTTATGTCTGAAATCTAGTGCCCATGAGAAACTGTGGTTCTTGGGCATGCGTAATGTGGACTCACAAGCTCAGGTGGGTGTGGATTCGGATCAGTCAACAATGGCGAGTCAAAAATGAAAGAGTTCGTGTTGGGTTTTCGTCCAGGAGTGGAAGATACAGGATTACACAATTGTTTCGACAAGGTGGAATGGTCAAGGCTTATATTCGGCTTACCCACCCTATGCCACGCAAAATAAAGGCACTTTCGAAGAGGGGTAACAGCGTAACTCACGATGCTGCATGCTGCTTCTGTAATCGAGGCGGAATGTTGCAAGGAGGTAGTTGAGCTTTTTTTGAGTGGACCGTAGCTGTACGACAATTAGACGGGTAGACTTGAAGTTGTCCACAAGAGTCCTGAATCTAGTTAGTGGCGTGTAGCGTAGTGAATATGCTAGCAGATATACGCACCTCATTACCTTTCGGCGCTACGTATTGTGATCCTTTATTATGACCAGAGACCGTGATGGGTGTAATTGAGGGCTGTTCTTGTCCGCAAGACTGTGGATGTCTTTGATGCTTGGATGTATGGGTGTTCATTGTCTTGTCATGTGGGCCTATGTGGCCAGTATGGCGCTTAGGGAGTGGAAATATATTGGACTCCCTACGGATGTCGTGTACAAGCATGACAGCTCACAGCATACGACAAAGAACGGAAGGACTTTAGTAAAGTTAGACGCTGGATGCAGGGGACTGGAGATTGGCGGACCCGGTTAACATTTCGGATATCAATGACAAATATTGGCGCAGAGGGCACGATAAATAATTATAGTTATTTTCCATACACTTATCTGAAAATATTAATGGCGGACTTCACGCGCATGTCGACCAGCCTCGCCTCGCGCCGTGACTCGTTGAGACTAATGCCAAGCGAAATAAGACTAGCTTAGAAGAACAAATATGAAATAAATTGAGCGACTCATTAACTACTACGAAAGTTCACACTCTTAGGGAGGCTTCCTCCAACATTTTTAGCCTTGAGAATGCACTGGACACCATTGTGCTTTCTGAATTAACGCAGAGTATACAGAAACAGAAGGGGGTAGGAGAGAATTGCAGCAATGTTCAATAAGGGGCGGCTCGACGACAGATCCTATCGGGTATGCGAGATACGCGAGGTCCAGTAAGTCGCCGAATGATGCGCGGGTCCAAACAGTCATTCCGTTGCGGATGCCTGACATTCGATATAGGTGACACGTTCTCCTCCAGGTGAGAGTCGGGAAGCCATGAACTTTCTTGCGGCTGCGCCTGTTTTGACCCACGGAACTTGGGTAACAGTTGGTTTTTGATACTGGAAACTGCGACACTAGTCTGCGGTAGCCTCCATCAGAAAAACAAAAATAGGTTGAAACCTTGAGTTACCATGAGAAGTGACAGTGCCACTTCCAGAAGACGCCAGAGGAATACCAAAAGACTGATTGCGGCTTGAAAAGGTTTGAAGCCGAAGAATGACGCTAACATAGGGATGTCAAAAAAAGGAGTGCAGTTAATAGCAACACAAACTGGGTTCAACAAAACGCAGAAGCCAATGCAGGTTAATTAGCCAAGTTTCGTGTCTTGACTTGCGCTGGAATGTATCGATAAGGGCGATGGCCGTCTGATTGATTGTTTCAAGTTCACGGTGAGTCACTTCCGTGAGCTGGGAAATCCTATTGTCAAGAAGTGAAACAGATTCTGCGACCTCTCGCTGGATCTCTTGCACATGCACTACTTGGGAAAGAGAGGTTTCCAAAGAGAATGTAAGCCCTGTGATCACACTGTCAAGGTCGTGGAAGGACTAAATTATATATCTTGTCAACTTGTGACCAAAATAGAAGAAACCCAATCACATTTTGCATAGTAAAGAAAGTCGCGTCAAGTGCGGACCATTTTTGCTGAACTTGATCCTGGGAACCCAATCAGGAGAATGTCAGGAAAAATATTCAGACAACCGCACCGCTACTGCCCGAGAATGAAGGCTCTGCTCTAACATCAATGAAGCGATTTCTTCAATTTCGGAGGTTAAACGCGATTCGACGAGTGATAGTAGCGATGACATGGATTTAGAGTGCTGTGCATTCCTTCAGGGACGCTTGGAAAGCTCAGAGAACGGGAACAATACGCTTAATGTCAGGTCATCGATCCTCCGATCAACCTGGAAATGTTAGCTTTCATCGATAAGCTGTAGATAGGTTACCTTGTCCAATAAACGAATACGATCATCGAAGCTGCGCTGGTTGATGACTGACAAAGTAGTTTCCATCTTTGTGAACAGCTGCAAGTGCTTCCTAAATAAAATGTGCCTAAGAGATCAGGAGGACACCTACTGATTGCGCATTTTGAATGATAGAAGTCGACGTCACATCTGCGACGTCGCGTATATTATCGCTAGTCGACTTCAACATAGTGATAAGATCGCGTAGGTCCTGTGAGAAATAATCAACTGCGCAGCTATGCTTATTAGAGAACTCCGCTAACTGTAGACGATTGCTCCCAGTTTTGATGCGCAGCTGTGAATCCCTTTTGCTGTTCGAGGAAAAAACGAATCAGAGCAAGTTTCTCCAATGTTATGTTCCTATAGATATCCTTTGCGGTGTCTAAGGGATGAAACGTGAGAAAAACAACTACCATCTCCGCCCAAACGCACCAATTTCCATCCATCGACGAAATGCAAAGCACAGCTGCGCTGATCACAGCTATTAACAGAATAGCCAAGAAGTAACCCAGCCTCACGGATTTCTCGCAGGTACCCGGAGTAGCTAGACCAAAATTGAGCACTCCGAGAAAGTGCACTAGGTATCAATGAGTAATCGCCTAAACCTTGTTAACAGCAACATACTCGACACAATCACCTACTGCAAGATGTGGAATGTGTGGTCCGACATTATTAACAAATGGAGAACACTCGAGAGGTGGTGTATGGTGGCGGGCAGTAGCAAGTTCACAGAGAGTGAGCCTGATAGCGACTAAGAGACATGAGAAACGTATCAAATTACACATCAGACCGAGAAAACCTTGTATGCGTTCGTCCTCGCTCATATGAGATACTTCGCAACGACTTTGGGCATGTCTTGCAGCGTCTTGGAAGCAGTCATTTTTGCGCATGTATCCATCAAATGCACCTGCAAGTTATGAGATTCCTGTCCCCCATTGAATGAAAAAGGCCACGATCACCAGTATGTTTGGAAATCAGGTTGATCTCTTCAGGGGATAGCTCAGCTGGGAAAGAGGGCGTTATATATACGATAATACAAGGGATAAGAAAACTACCGTGCATCTGAGGTGAACAGGCTTGAGTATCCTGCTTAGCAGACTGGATGATGTGCAGTTGATCCGGAGATTGACGCGACCATGACCAAGCAATGCAGCACCTGACAAAGAATGTGAATGTCATGAGTCTGTAGGCCCTTGCCATTGGTATACTGGTATATAATTTGCGCGAGTAACAAAACCTACCCTGAGGGAAGCGAATCTCGGGTACTTGGAGGGCTTAGTCAGCACTCCGCCTGAGAGGAACACGGACCCAACTGTCATGCTATTAGAATTTGAAACATGATCTACATCTAAGTAATCCTGAGTCACTTGAGCCTATCTTGAAAATGGAGCACAGCTTGCCAGTGCCAGTGATCTTAAGACCTTAGTGATGATCAGAATTACGTATAAATAATTCTCACTCAGGTCTCGTAGGGCGCAAGGCGGTAAGGATTTAGCCAGCAAAAAGACTGCGAGGATAACATGGATTCAGAACACAAACAGGCCCAAAAACGAGACTCAATTGATGCTGCGGTGTAGGCTAACTCGGAAGCCTGAAGTGTCACAAGGCAAGATATAGTGCGTGCAGTGCATGCAGTACTGCACGACCTGCACCGCAAAACTGCTAAATAGCTGGCTGTGGGCTTGCGCGCTGATTGTTGCTGAAATTGCTGAGATTTCCAGAATAAGTATATTGAAATCTATTGAAAATCGTGAAAAGCCTACATGTGACCAATACTGAATCTTGCTCATGAGATAAGAGTAAATAGAGCACAGAAACATAGCTGGCTGTGGCCATGAAAAAGTAATGTAAGCTTGCTGTCAATCATGAAATCGATAGACAGTAGTATAACTATGAGTAGTATGCACCATGTTGACGATCATGGTTTGGTGCCACAATGCATAGTCATTGATTTTTTGATAATTCTTTGTAGACTGCTCTACCTGGTGCTATTGATGTTCTTACTGCTCTTGGTTCTGACTGCCCTAATACTACTCTGGTGTGACCAAGGTTCGAAGACTAACTTCTAATATGAACGAATTCAATGCCTACGGTTGATGCATCATCTGTTAGTTCTAATACAGCATCGAATCAATGTGACTACAGAATTATAAGTTATCTACGGGTACACCATTCGATATATGAGAACATAGTTAGGTGGATGAGTGTCAATAAATGAGCGTGCCAAATCGGCAATTATAAACAAGGCTAGAAGGTAAGATGCGAGAGTATGGAATACAGTATGAAGTGTGAAGGAAAAGTCGTCATGGAGTAATGTAAGAAGATACTGATAATATAAATATTTACAAGACCCAAGGCTCACCGACGATCGTCGGCTCTTTTCTTAGAGTTAGAAGCACCTGGGAGCAGTTTCTGCTCCCACTTGGCGCTTCCCTCTCCGGTCACCCAATCTCCCGTTGCCGGATCTCTTTCGAAGTCACCATCCCTGTAACCATATCGCTCCTGCAGTACTTTGAGGAGTGGGTTACGAAGGGCAGGGTCCATGCGGACGGCCTCTCCAGGATGGTAGCTGCCAACACCATGACGAGACAAACTTTCTTCAAAAAGTGCCTCTTCATATGTGCAGCCGCAGTTTAAATAGCCAGCAGGAGCCATACGGGGTGGGTATATACGACGCTCCCGACGCGAATCGTGCCACGAGCATAATGCGTTTCCAGCACGATTCAATGAACAGAAAAGTCGTATGCGAGCATCTGTCCGAGCTTTCCAGGATGCCTGCACGGCTGGAGGAGCAGGTATTGTACCAGATGCTGCAAGGGTAGCTGTGCTCATGGACGGGCCAGCGATGCTGCGGCCAGCTAATTCTGCTTCGAGCTCCCTAATACGTTGACGGCCTTTCTCATTGACTAGCTCAAGGTCTTTTAACCTTTTTCGAAGGTGTTTGTTCTCCTCTTCCATGGCACCCGGTGAAAGGCGGCAAGGCTGATCAAGTGACATCCGAGATCCTGGACGACCTAGCATAATGGTAGGAGAGCTTTGAGGAGAACGGTCCTGTTGGAATGTCATTTGACTTGGGTAAGTATGCGCAAATGATGGGGACCCTGTCGTGGTGGATGGATGACTAGGATGTGGTGCAGTGTTAAGATCTGTGGTGGGAGTAGTATTGAAGGGAGCGGTAGAATGAATGTGGGATTGCATGTTTGGTGGAATATTAGGCATATTATGAACATCAGGCATCCAAGATGTCGGTGTATTCGAGTGAGGTCCGGCTGCAGTATTCCATAAGTGCGTGGAATGATTCATGTCCCCGACGGCACCAGACAGGCTTGATGTCAGCGCCAAGTTGGAGCCAGACGCTTGTGGGCCCATGTCTATGCTTCCATGAGACTGAAAACGAGAAGTATGTTCCGTGAATATGGCAGTGAGGCTGGAGAAAGGGGACTCACTTGTACAAAGGGGCTTGAAAATGCGTAAGGCGGTGATTGCATGACGCGTTGCCCACTGTCCACAGACCTCCGGCCAGCGACGTCCGATTGAGAGTAGAGCATTCGACTAGGCGTTCCCCTTGAAGAAAAAGGATGGGACATGGTCGCGCGGCGATCAGACACTTTACGAAAATCCTTTTTTGAGTGAGCCTGTCGAAGGCTCGGGGATTGAATGTGTGTTCGTCTCGAGGGAGCACTAGAAGAGGAATAACGCCGAAGGGCAACAGGCGAGGACGAAATAGTACGATGTTGAGTATTTGAGAAAGTGCAGGCAGGAATTGAGGGGGAACGCCGGTTCAATGGCGTGTCTTCTATAGCCTCGCACTTGATATCCACGGGATGATCACCCTGGACACATTCAAACCGATTAAATGTATGGAACATGTTTACAAAAGCTAGGCAGTGTTGATCACGCGGCCTTTAGCTGGCAAGGCAAGGATTGGAGAGGAACTAGAGCCTCAAGATTCAGGAAGCCGAGCAACGGACAGTGCCTTCAGGACAAGGGGATGGTTAAAGACCTAGGATGAGTATCGGTACGGAACTGTTAGTAGTTGCGAAGCAATGGATGATACAACCACAAACTCACAGCATGACATAGAGTCTTGACGATTTCAAGCACGACACCTGCGACGGGCTGTACGGGGGGCATTGATCACACCCATGACCTCTCCGAATACTACCATTGCTAGGCGAGGCGCTTTATCAAACCTTTTTTTTGATGTGGCCAGTTATAAACGCCGAACTTCTGGAGGTCACCGTGTCACGGCATGTGGTCATCGACGAATGAATTGCAGTGACACTGCCCGCCATAGGTCGGGGTCGTACTACTAGCGGATGCGGTAGTTTGAGGTATAACCTATTTATAGATATGTGGAAGGGTAGCATATGTATTACAGTAGTATTAATTGCCAACTGGCAAAGTAATACAAAATTGTTTTGATTCCTGAAATCTGAGAGCCTAATCAACACAACTGAGGTACCCGACACTATGTGACCTTGAATTTATGTACTTAACATCCAGACAGTCATGGGGTCAAGATCTCTTGGACGACCGGAACAATACGACCAGATTCAACTGTGTCATGTAAATCATGCCACCACGCTACGGCATCAGACTGGCAGTAACACCGAGCCGGGCCCGATCTTCGGACATTGTTTAGAACAATTCAATGGCACACGCTTGTCGTCCAAATGCAGTTCACACAACTAAAATATTGATTCAATAAAAAACATAAATTGGTTGGAAGGGGAAAAAAAAAATCTAGCGTATCACTGCCAAGAACGACGCCATGCAAGGCTCCCACAGGCAGTGTCGATGTAAGCACATAGGTCACCATTTCTGTATGCAACTTATATGCATAGTCTGCGACCTATGCGCTTAGATACTCATCAACCATCATAACCAGCTGGTCAGAGTACGGCTAAGAGTGAATGAAAACGATGATGGACAATAATACACACCTGAAACATGGTAAATATTGATGACCTGAAGCATCCATAGAAGCAAAAAGAGGCTGCTGGCAGTCAAATAATTACAGCCACAGCTGGAATTCATATGGTACTGAATGCAAAAAGTCAACTCATTCGGAGAATCACAGTCCCGAAGGACTAAGCACTCAGCGACATATGCTAAAAATGACCTGCAAGGCGTTGAGCCTTGAGGGTGGAGCATGGAGCCTCGTATCAAATCCCGTGGATTAGGTTTTGCGTGGTCTTTAAGGCTTGAAATCGATCAATCACTTGATCCAGCTTCTACTTCCAGGTCGTATCGACGTATGTCTCGCCAGTGCTTGCCCTTCGGAAGAAGGTCACTGTCGGATAAACTGAATAGATGATCACGATATATCGTCAGATAACAAACCTAGACTCGTTCGGCATTTCAATCTCCCCTGTCTTGAGGTCGATCTTGATAAGTTTTGTGATTTCCACGGCTGGACGGTCAGGGCATCTGAAAATACAGCCACGTCAACACCATGTCAATTTCCTGAAGCGCAGTGTTCACACGAACATTCTAAAGATGCGAGGGATAGGGAAGCATCGAGGACGAACTTCTCCGCTAGAAAGCTCTTCTTGTTCACATGTATATTGCACTTGAAGACACAAGTCATTCGTTATTCAAGAGCGGCTCTGTAGGGCATTTATCTTACCTATTTCTAATAGTTGACACTTCTTTCTCCGAGTGTCTGTCACCTTATCGGATTGTTCACGGAAGACCATGTGCATCAAAGACAAGAAACTGTGAGAGAAGATTTGGAGGACGCGTCGGATAGAGTCTGTCCGTCCCACACACCTGATATGGAAAATCCTTGATTAGCGCACGTGACGGGTTTTCGAGATAAAAAGTCGCGCAATCAGTTCTCATCTGGTTTCACTCATCTTCCTTCTTCCATCATCAGTCATATCACTTCCTCAGAAATACTTTAACATGGTCTTCAAAGTAGCAGGTATGATGATCACTTTTGGCTCGCCTTTATCGATCTGATCCAGTATTCCTTGTGTAGATATCTCTCTCGCAGCGTTCGGTCGCAAGGAGATCGAGATCGCTGAGGTATAAGTTTTGCCTTGCTTTTCGCGATTATTTGTCGACTGACTTCGCGTCTTATAGAATGAAATGCCGGGATTGATGTTCGTGAGAGCAAAGGTACTTCGTGCGATCTCGTAAATGAATGTCTTCTTACCCCGTCCTTTAGTACGGGCCTTCTAAGCCTCTTTCTGGCGCTCGTATTGCTGGATGCTTGCACATGTGGGTTCGAACGACAATCAGTCGTTGCCGAAGTCCTTATACTCTGCAGGACCATTCAAACTGCCGTCTTGATCGAGACATTGACTACTCTCGGTGCTGAAGTCACCTGGTCATCTTGTGTTTGTGCCCATGGTTACGTGATCATATCAAGGCACTGACTTCCATTGGTAGAATATCTTCTCGACCCAGGACCATGCTGCTGCTGCGTGAGTATGTCTTACTTGATGATATCGGTATCCTAATCATGACTTTATAGCATCGCTGCCACTGGAGTCCCTGTCTTCGCTTGGAAGGGTGAGACTGAGGAGGAGTACCAATGGTGTATTCAACAGAGTCTTGCTGCCTTCCCTGGGGGCAAGTCGTTGAACATGATTCTTGACGATGGTGGTGATCTTACCACCCTTGTCCACGAAAAGTTTCCCCAATACCTGAAGGGTGACTATTTTTATGTCATTTTATTGGTAACTGATCACTGATTTTATCGGAATAAAGACATCAAAGGTGTTTCTGAGGAGACTACTACGGGTGTCCACCACCTGTACAAGGCTTTCCGTGAAGGCAGGCTGAAGGTCCCAGCTATCAACGTCAACGACTCCGTCACAAAGTCCAAGTTCGACAACTACTATGGATGCCGGGAATCCCTTGTCGATGGCATCAAGCGTGCCACTGATGTCATGCTTGCCGGGAAGGTCGCAGTCGTCGCCGGTTACGGTGATGTCGGCAAGGGGGTGAGTAGTATTTTCTTCGGTTTTGCCCGGCAGTCGTTGATAGTTGATCGTTTTAGTGTGCCGAATCTCTGCGCTCATACGGTGCGCGTGTTCTCGTCACTGAAATTGACCCCATCAACGCGCTGCAAGCTGCGATGGCTGGTTATGAGGTGACGACCATGGAGGATGCTGCCTCGCGTTCCAACGTCTTCGTCACTACTACTGGTAACCGTGATATCATCACTGCCAAGCACTTCTTGGCCATGCCCGAGGATGCTATCGTTTGCAAGTACGTACAGTATACATTACCTTGGTGATGAGAACTCACTCTAGATAGCATTGGTCACTTCGATGTCGAGATCGATGTTGCATGGTTGAAGGCCAACGCCAAGCAGGCCGTCAATGTAAAGCCTCAAGTTGACCGTTTCACAATGCCTTCTGGCCGTCACATTATCCTCCTTGCTGAGGGTCGTCTCGTAAACTTGGGGTTGGTTGATTCTATGTTCAATTTTCTAGTTTGTAACTAACCTATGGTGAATTACCAGTTGTGCCACCGGCCACCCGTCCTTTGTCATGTCCTGCTCCTTCGCGAACCAGGTTTTGGCCCAGATTGCTCTTTGGACTACCCCAGAGAAATTCCCCCTCGGCGTTCACATGCTACCCAAAGAGCTGGACGAGGAGGTCGCTCGTGCTCACCTTGCTCAGCTCAACGTCAAGTTGACTGAGCTCAGCGTGGAGCAATCCGAGTACCTTGACATCCCTATTCAAGGCCCATACAAAGCTTCGCACTACAGGTTAGATAAATGCACTCTGACGTCGTACATTAACCAACTCCTTCAATAGGTACTAAACGTATCGATCGCTGCATGACGGCCTCAACGTGCCCTCGCTAGTTAAGAGGAGACGGGACCTTCAATGTCCTTGTGGGTTGGATGTTAATTATGGAAGAGTCTCAACGCTCTTTGTCGAGGTTGACAAAAAGGCTGGCTCCTTGCGGGGGGTCATTGCTCTATACTTAAAGACTTGGCTTCTTGTAGTGCACTGTGGAGTCAGGACAGGGCAAGCCATGCGGGCCTCAACGTGCCCTGTCTTACATACTTACATAGTGTAGCGCATATATGAAATCGATATGAGATGAGAATGTTGATTTGCACAGGTCGATTAAATAATCATCAGATTGTTAAATCAAAGACATTGCGCCACGGACGCTATAAGCATCTGCGCATCAATTTTTGAGCGTACTAAGATAGTCATTACATCACATGGGAATGTCACCCCGCAGCCTGAAATTCCTACTACTTGCACCAATAGAGAAGGAGATCTGACCGTCGGGTTTGCGCCACCCCTGAGCAACGACATCCCAGATAGAAAGTTGATAACGTGAAAGTGTGATCGAGACTTGTTCTGTGTTGTAGGGCGAGATTTCGACGTTCGTAAAGCCCCTCAGGACTGACGGAGGCTCGCTAGCGGAAGACGGGAAGTGAATGTAAAGCTGAGGAATCTATTCCAGTGACTTGAGCGCAAGTATCAAGATTGACAAGACTAATGGGCATCACGAACCTCAGTCCCAGATACAGGTCCAGTGTTCGTGACCTTAAAAGTTACCTGGAATGCAGGCTCATGGAGCCTGATTCGTAGCGATATCAGCTTGCAAAGCCTTCACTAGTCTCAATAAACCTCACCAAAGTGCAGTAGAAGACCCTTCAGCGATGGGTGTAGCCTTCCCATTCTCCCAAGCAGTGGTCAAATCCTCCTGATCAGTGTCTGATGACTGAATCGGAGTCACACAAAGCTCAGAATATGTGAACGTGGTGTAACTCAAGCCGAAGCCAAACTCGAAGCGAGGCGTGATATTTGCCTGCATTTACCCTTGTTCAAGACGTGAAAGCAACAGGTAAAGTCGGGAAGCTTACTTGATCAAAGTGGCGATAATCGATGAACAACCTGCGAAATGAAGTGAAAATCAATGCAAGGCGACCTTGGTTCTGTTGACATACCCTTCTGTATAATCAATGGTAACAATCTCGCTTCCCGAATCATTAGTCACGAGTTGTGCAGGATAATCGGCGATGTCCTTAGCAATAGTATACGGAAGTCTTCCAGAGGGGTTATATGCGCCATAAAGTACATCAGCAATAGCATTCCCAGACTCCTGGCCTTGGATGCCGGCCCAGACAACAGCGGTAATATTAGGATGCTCGATCCAGGGCTCTATAATGAGCGGGCCGACGCTATTCACAACAACTATGGTATTGTTGTTCTGCGCAGCGACAGCAAGGATAAGGTCATCGCCATTGTGCCAAGCAGTGAGGTTGTTGCTGGCTGGAAATGAATACAACCATCACTTAAAAATATGCGAGGAACGTACCGATCTCCCTCATTGCCATCGACAGTAATGTAACCCTCGCCAGAGTCAGAGTTGGTGAAAACCAAAGCAACGGCCTGGCCATATGCCATATTACCAGCTAGAGCGGTGTTCCAGTCGTCAAAGTCCCAGAACACGCTGCTGCCGTCCTGGCGGGCACGCTCTTGGATACCCTCGAGAGGCGAAATAAGGTAAGGGAAGTTACCAGTCCTGTGTCGCCAATCAATTTTCAGGAGGAATACGACGATGTCTGAGAGAGCACACACCCAGATCCCCAGCCCATGGCCAGGATCCCATCACTTCCACCTTGATCTGGGAACTCGTTGGGCCCAGATTTCCCTGGGCCCGCATCGCTTCCGATTAATACCAGGTTCCTTGGCTTGTTCAACGGCAGCGCGCCGTTTTCATTTTTCAAAAGGACCGTCCCAGCTGCACCAATCTCCCTCACAAGTTTATAATGGTTAGCCTGGACGTTCACATGCTGGTTGGTCTCTTCGTCATTTGGGCTGAACGCGTTGAAGTTCGTTGCAGGATAGTCCTCGTCCTGGTGAAGGAAGTACCATGCGGCAATGATACGCATCGCCATGTCATCCAGGCGAGCCATGCTGATGTAGCCGTCATTCACATAGTCTGTGAGGTTGCCGCCGAAGTAAGAGTTGCCCGAGTCAAAAGTGATATCACCAGGCATAGTCATGTCCAGCCCCGCGACAGCAGACAGTGTCGACATCGTCGCCGACCAGTCAGATTGAACGAAGCCTTGGAAACCGTACTCCCGCTTCAAGATATCATTTAGCATCTTGTCGTTGTTGCAAGCATAGGTGTCGTTAATGAGGTCTGCGATTCAGACCTCAAATGATGTGAATATTATAGAGCACAGTTGAGACTTACTGTAACTGCACATAATGGACGAAACACCAGCCATGACGCTACGCAAGAACGGATGTGCGTAGATCTCATGTTGAGTCCGGTCATCAACATTTGAAGATTCTGAAGTGCGGAAGTGCTCCTGCTCACTAGAAGGACTGATGAGTGCGAGTGCAAACAGGTGTAACAAAAGACGGACTTGTTGATAAAGTGCTTAGCAGTGGCTTGTACTCCGCCATTCTGCAGGCCTAAGATTGTCTCGTATGCAGATTCGCCGGTCAGGAAGGGGTCTGCACCAAAACCCTCCCAGTTACGGCCGCCTTGACTGATGCGACCCATGTTCATCATTGGACCAAGGGCAATGTTAACGCCCTTGCCCTTGAACTCCTGACCCAAAGCTAGGCCACGAGCACGCATCAGAGCGCGATTCCAGCTGCAATAGATATCAGACAAGCTAGGTTGGTGAACTTGGAGAGGACCTACGTGGACGCTACCTGAATCCCAGCTGGAAACGCAGTTGCGTAGTCGGCGAAACGGACGGCGAGTGGCGAGTCCTAGCGAATCGTGAGACGAATGCTTCATAAATTCAACCTACGTACATCGAGACATAAACCAGGGAAGTTTTTATTGGGTGGAATATTGCCAACGCACAATCCGTTCGCCCAACCGACTCCCGTAGTGATGTTGACCTTTTCCTCGATGGTATAATCGGAAATCTGGGTATCAATGATATTCAGCACGTGCCAACAGAGCTTCGAGTGATGAAACCAGACAGATAATTAAAAGAGTTGATTATTAAAAAGATCCACTTACAAGGTCTTTGGCTTTTTCGTGGGCAGCAGCCCACGCAGGCGCAAAATCGGGCACGACTTGTGGATCACTGCTGACATAGGGAGGGTTCAAAGGATCGGTTGCAGGGAAAACTGGAGAACTAGGGTTGAGAGTAGGTGTGGGATATGGAGTGAATGAATAGCTAGAGAGCGGAATGGTGATAACACCGATTGTAGACGCGCCTGAGGTGCTGGCGGAAGCAGAAGATGTTGCAGAGCTTGTAGCCGGAATCGAAGAATTGGGTGAGGTTGTCACCGGTGCACTTAGAATAAATGGAATTATACATGACAGCAACAATAGCTTAGACAGCATAGTGGCTGCACGCGTCAATTTCTGGAGGTGAATGCTAAGATAAACAGATGAAAGAACGGGCAAAGGTCACAGGTTAATTTTACGAACGAACCTACGCTTCTGTACTTGGTTCGAGCCGAATAGCTCGGCGGGGAATCTCATGGTGCCTTTACATGTAGCTTTATACTTTAAGCGACGAAAATGAAGGTCATGCCGCGCTCTGCATATATTGTCATGCAATGGTACATAAGACAATATAACTATCTCACCCGTCCTCTCACTTGAAGTTCCACACGTGCCACTGCGAGTGCGTGCAGATCGCAGCTCGCCAGCGCTAGTGCCGACCTAGGAACAAGTCGTTCTCTCTGCAAACGAAACATTGCCCGTCACTGTGCCATGATGTTGGTTGCCTTCATGGCACGGTGGATGCTGAAGGAAAGCTACATGATGCCAGGTCAACATGATCCCGAGTCTGTCCAACCTAGTCCGACATCCTGTAACTTATAAATTCTGAAATGTTCGAGTGTCGAGAACATGGGATGGAAGAAATTCTTCAATGTGTCATAAGCGTCTAGCAGGCCCAATTCAAGTCGTAAGTGACTACCTCGTGGGAATCGCTTCGACAATACTACTTGCTCAAGTTCGAGTCCGGTCCGCTGAACTCATCCATCGTGCATCATTAATATTGCTATAGCGTTGAGCTTGGAGTCTAAATCAAATCAATCGTTATCTTACTGCTGCATTCTGATTAAAGCATCCCTATCGCAGCAATTTGGATGGTATCGCAATTATCGAGCGATGAGCTCCGATGGCGCAATTCAGAAATCAAAATATTACCTGCCAGACCTGGAGTGTGAGAGAATCCAGAAGAGACACGCACAATCCCAGAAACACCTTCCACATGTACAGCTAATTTTTCAAAAAATCTAGCATCGAAAACCATGAATTTGGCGCAGTCTTGGGGATTGTGCTAGTATCAAGGGCAAACAATTGATGACCTATTCTCGTCAGGCTTGAGCATCACGAACGATGATCTCCTTTATGCGCCCCTCAGCAAGGTCGTACATCCATCCGTACACAGTGACTTTCTTCGCATCCGGGTTTGCCCATGCAGTGGTAATAGGCTCCGACTTGCAGATGTTATCGACTTGCTTGATGATATTGGCTTCAACGACCTTGTTCAGCGCCTCGCTCGCAGAGCACGCGGAAAGGTCCAGGGATCGAACAAGTGTAGTGAGAGGGCCCAGCCAGCGCGTGAGTGGGGAGGACGCATCTGGGTTAGCAGCGGTATTTTTGGCTGCTTCCATGCAAGCCATGGCACCTCCGCAGTTAGTGTGACCAACGAGAATGACTGTTGAAGGTGTACCCGTTAGAGGGAAGATCGAACCTCATCAAGAGAGCAGTAAGAAACTCGCCGTGTTCAACGCCAACTTCTTTGATAGCAAATGTGAGGACTGAGAGTGCGCTGTCATCATCGAGGTGGAATTGACTGCAGAGACGGATTATGAGTATAACACGAATTTTGACTTTTTTTTTTTTGATTCGTACTTTGCAACATTTCTGTGCACGAATATATCACCGGGCTTGGATGCTGTGATAACTGATTCTGGTACTCGCGAGTCGGAGCAGCCAATCCAGAGGATCTGAAATGAAATTTGAAAACGCAGCTTAAAAAAAAAGCGATGGGTATACCTTGGGCTTCTGGCCGATGGCTGACTGAGCGAAAAAGTTGGGCGTGTCCTTTATTACGCTCTGTGCCCACTCCTTATTGGCGTCGAGTAAGTTTTGGATAGGTTTGTGGGATGTGCTGTGAAGGGGTGGGAGACGCTGTGGAGGTGTGATGAAGAGGTTTTGAAGGATGGTTAGGCCATAGATGTATGTAGCCCTGAGCATTGCGTTGAATATTGCAGCACAGTGATTGATACTGAGTGGATATCTATATTAGCTCAAGTACGAACAGTCTAGTACTAGGAGGTGCGCACTTAAGTAGGAAGCGCATAGATGCGATAAAGTGCGAGTGTCTAGCGGCTATATCCATTTTAGTCTTCCCTGGACCCTGGCCTTTAGAAGACTTCTAAATCGACTTCAACATTTTCGTCCTACATGGGAGCCATCCCGGCTCGCTGCTAGCATTAGTACTCTCTCGTGGAACACACATATGTCATGATATGGCTATGACTGAGCTCGCCGGTCACCGCCTGTCTAGTAACCCCTCGAAGTAACAGAAGCCTGTATTCATACCTATTCACAAGTAAGTACATACTGTTAATTTGCGCTCAGACTCCATGGAGAGTACGATTTGAAATTCCCAACTCTCACACCAGAAATCTGGTCAGACTTGCAATGCCTCGTGTATCGCAACGACTGCGCATAATGGTCATCGGATCATCATGAGCCCCTCAAACGCCTTATACTCATCAGATTCCTTCCCGAATCACGCGCCCAAACGTGTGACCAACTACAATGGGGATCAATCACGTCAAGTCGTCGAATCCTTGACGTACGCATTCGCACCTACTATGTAGCATGATATTGAGAACTCTGGTGACTACACTTCCAGTAGTTCACAGCGATTCTGCAGAGGTCGTGCGTATCAAAAACCAGTCGTTTTTGGCCTAGGTCTGTGCTCTGATATCGTACATCTTTTGCTAATTGTTCCCCGTTGCTTGTGTCACAGCAAAACATACAACCTAGGGTTATCAGTGAATAGCCTTCGTTGAAAGCCAAGATTAGCTTTGCATTCTGCTGAGCACATTCTACGCGAATTTATATTGTGATACCCTGCTGACTTGCTTCCGGGCCGCTGCCAATAGTATGATTCACTTTTGCCTACTTCCCGTCAACTTTATATTCTCTTATGGCATGTCCCCTGCCAATCCATGCAGCTATCCATAGCAGTGCTTTAATGGTCCCACAATCCCCCAGGCATGACCCCTTTCGCTGGGCGTAGCAAATTACCTGTGAGATAAGAGTGACGAGTAACAGCAGCTGAACAGCTGGGTATTTGATTTGTCAAGCGAAATCATCCCTGCCGGCTATCTAGCCTCCATCACTAAGATCTACACGTTCGATGGCGTGGAGCTGTCGGACTCCTCCGCAAATTGTTGTTTGTAATACATGTAGCTTGGAACGACAACGAGGCAAGTAGGTCGCGTGCACTGTGGACATGATGCTCACGACTGTACAGATCCGCTTTTACTCTATCTCATATAAACCTTCGGTGCAAGGGTGCTTGTAAAGGTATGCGACCGCGAACATCCGTCTGAAACTGCAGTGCGCCAACAGTTATCCTGACCTGCACACATTCGAGGATGGTGCTACTTGTGCATTTTCAGAAGCACCGTGTGAATGAAGTGTGTATGCGCAAGAGCGCTCCGAGTCGTTATCTGTGTCCGTATGTACGAGCAGTAGACAGACAGTATTGACAACTGGTTGTCCGACTAGGCGTCCACGGGCCGTTCCTCTCTAGTAAGGATGTGATCATGTACAGTATATTTATCCTGACGTTCCAAAGGCGATTGCAATAATAGAGAAAGCATTCTAGCTGCCCATCGACAATTGCTACCTGGAACAAGAAAGTCATTGACGTTAATTTACTCATTAGAAGACTGGGACGTAAAGATCCGACCCGACATTTGCGAATTGGGGTATAGGAACCTACGCGTGAAATGAGAGACGGTTGGGCGTAATACAATTGCAGGATAGAAAAGCATCAGCTGTTCAAGATGTGGCCGTGATGGTAATGAGGTGGATATCGTGAGGTTAAGAGAGAGCTTATTGGTTTATCAATGTCTGGCCAGACAAGAAGCATATGCATATGTAAAAGATGATGATGATCGTGATTGATGGGATAAATCACTGGATGCTTTTAGGCTCGATCGATTCAGTCGAGGCTCGGTTATAGCCGACGCCATTGAACGGGAAGTGCCGATTTGGGTGTAGGGGCCATTTTGTCAAATTATTATGTAGACGAGCGCGTGCTTGAACCCCTTCATCGCCTCCCCCTACTACCTTCCATATCCCCAGTTTGCATCAAACACGACCAACTTGTTTTAGACCCCATCTGTCCCCATTTCGAAGGTCAAGTATCTCTCCAATAACCATCGACTTCCGCAGCTAGTCAATTAGTTGACTATTAATCATCGATTGCGCGTCTGTCAGTTCAGGAACGTTTGCAAACGAGCAGATGGTTTCGTCAGCGCCTGCACCATTGATAAACCCTCCAGTTTCTTACGCTGAAAGTGTAAAAAAGGCTCACTCTCCTCGCTCCAACATTGTTCGGAACTCTCTCGGAGACTTCCCAACCGTTTCTAGCGCGTCTGGGATATCTTCCTCTTCATCACCATCTTCGAATACTACTTCCCAATTACCCAGATTGCTTAATTCTGTCGAAGCGATAGGCGGATCTCAGGCGGGCGCTTCCGACTTTCCAGAACTCCCTACCGAGATATCTTCGCAGAACCCCGTAGTAGACCACAATGGACCAGCGAACCATGTGCACCCGAATGCTAGCAACGCACTAAAGGGGGCGCCTGCTGTGAATGTATGGACTGAGCGTTTGAAAGAGCAGATGGCGCTTGCACACCCACACGTACATCAACCTCAGAAACAACCTCGGGCAATAGTCACATCTCCTGTCGGAGCGCCTTCAGCCCCTCCCAGGCTAAGACCTATCGTTGATGTCCACAGTACTGTACCATCGTCTTCCACATCTCGTTCGAGTCCATCACAACCGTTATCTCTTAATGGAGACGATATTGACCATGATCCTTTTATCGTGCGCATGCCTTCACACCTTTCTCGACATTCGTCCTCCAAGTCCATCCGTCTAGTTAATGACACTGATGTGTCTAATTGGCAAGAGGTCGCAAAACCTCCATCCATCGACCTTGGAGGTGACGGCGACGAGATGTCCCGAAGATCGGAAAGTCATGCGGGTGTTCATAATTCCTCAAATTCAGCTGATCTGTCCAGAAAGAGTACGTTATTTACCTTTTTGACTCTTTACCCTCTGCCTTTCCTAAGTACTCTACTGTTATGATTCTTTACAATGGTTTTTTTCGATATGTTCAGACCATGCTGATTGAATGATCGTGCTCGTCACATTTATGTTCGGCAGATAGCGTTGATTCCATCCGACATCAAAATGATTCAAGACCACCATCAGCTCAAATGTCTCGGCTGAACAGTAGAAACGTATTTGAGGGGAACTCTGCAGGTTCGCACTCGGCGCCCTATTCCCGAGTAGAAAGTCGAACTGGGAGTTCGTCGTCGAGTCCTCGGCTACAAGTCCGAGGAAAGCGACTACCGGATGACGAATTGACTGTAGTATATGATCTTCGTCATGAGGTTCCAAAGGTTCCCTACAATCCACCACGCATGAATTCGAGGGTCCCAGAGAGGACTGCATACCACCATCACCATCACACCTTGTCTCATCCTCCCGACATTTCATCGCATTATTTCAGGTCTGCGCCCATACCATCTACTATTGACACACCACTGCATTCTGCACGACTGTCACCGCTACTTTCAGCCATTCGACATCCGTATTACACAAATCCTGTTTCAGGACACACCTCTCCTACGTACGCAGGCTCGCGCCCTCCCTCTGGAGCTGGTACTCCGCCATACCCGATATATCATCCATACATGGCGACATGCGGATACTGCCATTCGCGCATTCCGTGGGATGGGTTCGTTCCCCCGATCCACTCTCGCCCCGTTCCGGGCTTTTCTACCCCGTTACTGCAGGACGAATATATTGTACCTCCGCCGATGCATCTATCATTCTTCAGTCCACCGTTTCCAGGCACAACGGAACCGTCACCAAAAACACGTTTAACACAGAGCGAGCATTCGTATGAGAGCTCGCAGGACTCACATCTGCCTCCTGCTATTATCCCACAAAATATGGTCTTTGGGAGTATCGACTTGACTCATGATCGCACCCATCAAATGCCGAACGAGAAGGAGGCTGCAAGGAAAGAGGGCAAGAAGTCCATTGAGCGAATGGCAGAACAGTTCTCTGGCTTTTGTATTGGTATTCCACCTGGCGAACCGGTGCCAGCTCGTCAAGGAAGTAAAAAACACTCGACCAAGAGTCTTTCGAGGCCTCCTGCGAGCCCTGTAGCGGAGGCTACGGACAATGCGAAGGCAATCGATAATACACCTCAGGAAGGGTATAAGGCGGTTGACGAGCAACCGAATACTGCTGTTGAAGAAGATGTTTCAGCACCTGGTAAGAAGTGGGTGTTTGGAACGACAACGAGGTTTGACAGGCCGAACGAGGCCAGTCCACTAGAGGATTCACGGAGTACTTCATCTGAGCATCTGCTTCCACCCACTGAACCCGCACAACCCGTCTCTCTTGTACCTGACCAGCATCTGCCTATCGCGACATCCGTGGCGCAGCCCTCCAGGAATGAGAAACCTGTCATGCCGCCAATTGGTAAAACACAGAATGGACCTCCAACGATGAACTCTGAGGACGGTTCTACAACGAGCGATGTCTGGGAGGTCAAGGATTATGGATATGGATTTGGTGACATGAGTGGTACAGATAATGCCACTGACATCATTCGCCGCGACCAGGAGACTCGGGAGAAACAGCGACAGCTCGAATGGCAGAAAGAGCAGGCACAGATACAACTGCAGAAGGAACAGGAGCTACAGCTTGAAGTACAGGAGATTCACACCCAGCATACGTGGCAGGAGGCACATGAAGAACGAGAACCGTGGGATCAGGTCAAAGAGTTCGGACGTGGGCGACCCCGTCGGGGTTCTTGGGCTGGTTCGTATGGGTCGCACGAACGGGGCGTTTATGGGGGTCGAAGAGCTCGAGGATTTGGTGGTCGCTATCAAGGGCGACATCCTGGCCGTGGGGGTTACCACCACCAGCAACGATCTTCCATATCTTCTCTCACGCCACCTCCACAGTTTAATCCTTTGCCACTACCTGGTGCCGATTACATGAATGGTTACGTCCAGATACCTTATACACCTCCCGATTATGAATTGTACCACCCCATTCCAGTCACCATACCTATGAATGGCGTACCTCCTATCCCTTTGCCGCAGTCAGCATTGTCGTTTCCTTTGGACCCAATACAGCCATGTCTCCTTAACCAGTTGGAATATTATCTGAGCCCTCAGAACATGGCACAGGACTTCTTCCTCCGACAGCGGGTGAGTTAAATAGTTGATGGGAATCTTATGTTTCTGACACTTACCGCCGTGTCGCATAGATGGATGATCAGGGGTGGATACCCATTTCACTGATAGCTTCATTCAACAGAGTAAAAAAGCTTACCACAGAGGTCCATCTCGTGCGCGATGTGCTCAAACTGTCCAGTTTGACCGAGGTCAAGGGTGAATATGTTCGGATGGCCAAGGACCAGTGGAAGCAGTTCGTTTTGCCTAATGCTTCAAGGAGCATTTTGTGCAGTCCGACCGAATCCGAGGCAATAGAGCCTCAAGACAATCAGGTCGCTCATGCTCAAGTTCAGGATGGTGAAATAGAAGAGGAAGGTGATACGTATGGGGAGGATGACGACGATGAAGATATTGTCTTTGTTATTGGCGAAGAAGCAGAAGGCTCATGGGCGCCAGAACGGCGATCAGCAGCATCGGAAAGCACCTGATCGCTGGAATTGCGTCCAGTGACCCTTTAAAAAAGCATTCTCGAACAAAGTTGATGCCCTTTGCCCGTGTGCACATTTCAGTGCGTTCGTGGACAGGTGATCCTATTGATCTTACTTCTTTGTTATGTTCTTTATGTGGTTAGTTTGTGTCCTCGTGTTCTCCATCGCTAACATTTTGCTTCATATGCATGTTTACAAGTAATAATGATTTCTTCACGGCAGTATCATCCTCGCATATCGTATCATCGTTCAATTGTCCTTCACATTTCCCTGGCTGGCTTTCATACAATGTTGTTCGTTTTCCTACAGTTATCGTTCTAGTACATGAGCTATCCCGTCTAAATTAAATGATCATTGAGCTCTCTGGATAGGGCATTCGCAGAAGTTCCTAGTGACGTGAATTCAACTCGAGTCAAGTGATCTGAAATTCTCAGAGTATTTTGTATCCATACATTGCAATGTCCCGTGAATGGCCAATATGATTACCATCAGTGGGCATATTATAGCTTAGAGCTGCAGACTGGTAACCACCCCTGCCATTAGACGGTCACTCTCGGGACATGCCGGCTTTTCTCCTGCATGACCTGGTAGCCACAGCATGTCTGACCCTCGTCGCAGCACTGGGCCACATACTGCCATATGTAGTTATTTCATCCGAATCATCTGTCAGCCAACTTGCGAGTCAGACGAGGCCAATTCATCACAGCTCACGAATTTTCCATCTCAATTGGACTCGATTCGTCTCGCGGAAACACTACGCACAACTCGTTCTTTCTCTCAATGGATGCTGTTCCGTTTAATTCGTTTAACAATGGTATAAAGAGCCTTTTGTTTATAACCCGATGGGGTCACAGAGTCTGGGGTCCTCGCTTTCTTTACCGCCGTGACCTGCGGCTGCGCTTCGCTCACTGCATATAAGCCTAACTCCACTTGCTAACCGCATCAACATAACCTCCTGCTTGGGTGCCATCATGGTCAAAGCCTCTGACGTCCTTTTGATTCTTGTTCGTACAATTTTTGCTCAGCTTGCACAGGGAACTGAATTACTGAACAGGTTGCCATCCTCTTTCCGCCGGCTGCTGCTGCTTTTGTCACCGGCTGTAGCTGTGACTTGCTCATTAACATATGTTTGACTATGTAAGCTTCCCATGATTGCCGTAATGATGACGAAGCTGAACAGCAGTATAGCTTGGGATATATACCTGGACATATTGTGCGCTAGCCACCTGTCTCCTTGAAGAGACAGATTCTGACTTTCATCATAGCACGCCTTTTGGCTCATCTACAAGAAGATGCAAGCTGAAGAGAAATATGGATATGGGGGATTCTATTGTACGTCCTTTGCTTACCCTTCCGTGTACTGCGGCTGAGGCTATGATGTAACAGATGCTGGCAACGGGCATTACCAGCCTCTCAATCAAGGCTATGTTGCTCCTGCAAACTATGGTACGGCAGGGCCTTAGACTATTTGTTACTCGGATGGTATCCATCACACATATGAAGCGTCACTCTACTTGTAGAACTTGTAACTAGGCCTTGTTCATTATTTCCCATACCTTATGAGCTTTGTTGCTATCATCATCCTTTCAAAGTCTTGAAGATTCATGGATTTATCTGATGAAGTGGAGAACGCCTCTAGCATTGCAATAATCTGAAGGGCAATGCTGTCGACAAGGGACGCTGATGGAGAATAAAAATGCTTACTTCCTCAGCCTTTAACTTCTCCTGAAGTAGATTAGCAACGCGCGTAACGTCCTTGATCATGATTTTCTGATGGTCCAGCTCAGCATCAGGTACATCAGGGAAGAACCTTGCAAAGTCCTCCCGACATTCAGCCTTTTGTTTCGCGCTCAGTTGACTAGCATCAAGCCTCGCGCCGGTGGGCATCGCCTTGGATGCCTTTCGGGGTTTGCGCGATCGGGAAACAGCAGCAAGCTTGTCATCTTGATATTCCTCGCCAGATGCCTCTGGTTCACTCGTGTCCCCATCGACGGACATGCGATATCCATCACTGTCTGGGCCACTATCGTCATCCTGGTCACTGCGTGCAGAATGAGCAGCAGAAGGCCCGCCATTGTCACTCCCTTCCCCGTCTTCTCCCTCTAGAAGGGCAGCACACACAGATCGCCAGTCCTTCCGGCTGACTTCTTTCGATCCCTCCGAGCTTGCTCCCCAGCCTGATGCAGCATTTCGAAACACAGAAAGAACCTCTTCATCATCTGAAGGGAGTCCAAGAAGTTGAAGTGCAGCTGGGATAGATGACAGTGATATGGAGATGGGGTCCGGAGACGGAGACGGAGACGGAGACGGAGACGGAGACGGAGACGGAGTGCGTTCTTCGTATTCATCAATTAGAAAACCCCCAGCGTCTTCTATCAAGAATCCTCCTGGTGATACATCCTCTACGGGGGCGAATCCACCAGACTGAGCTGAGTGAAGCTTACGCTTCTTTCGAGGCGGGTTTGATGATCTTGAGATATTTCCAGCAGTTCTATCGAATGCATCATCTATGCGTCGACGCAGACGAGCGGACAGAGAAACGAAGTCTGTGTCATCCATGATTTCCTCAGGGATATTGGAAGTCTGGAAGAAGTCACGTGGACCGCTGAGGAATTTACCCTTGGTATTCCGAGTCGTGCCTGATATTTCTCCCATGGGCCCGTTGTGTCTATCCGTGACCGCGCTAAGTTGGATGAAACATCGGCACTTAGCTACTAGATGAAATACTGATAATTATTCACTCGGCGCTTAAGAAAGCCCGACCAACTAGTGAAGTATATCGTGAATATTTCAAGGACCTAGGCATGATCGTCCATCCGAGCAGGGACAACCTGCCAGGCAAGTATAGACATAGTAGTGACCGGAACTGTGATGTTCCTTGCACTTTCTCTCAGTGATCAGGTTTCAATTACACACGTTCGTCAGATAAAAATGATGCGGTAGTCTTGAAGTTCAAAATTACTCATGTAACACAGGTGACACTGCTGCTGGACCGCGTCTAAGTAGCAGCGTCGTAAGCTCACCGTAAGCATCAAACAAGCGAAAATTATGGGTCTTTTGCTGATTTGAAGGTGAGCACTTGGTTTCAAATGGGATTAGTGGGGATGGGAAGTTAGGTTGGCCTTCCTAATAAAGCCCACTCGCCAAGGAACCTAATGAAACTTTGTTTCCTGACTGGGAAATTTTGGCATGTTTGTGCAGAGCTCTACTGCCAATCTAAGTTAAAAATCCAAGTCGGCAGGAATATGCTTGAATCAATTTTTGGTTATGTTTGGACCCAACTTAAGTTTCAGGGACAATGAGATTATCAGGATGATAACGCATTATAGTACTACTACAATCATATGAACAGTATTTGAATCGGTGTGAACTGTTTGTCGCCCGTCAAGCCGTTTATTGCCTTCAAGATACTAAGAACGAACTCGCGGTTGCACGTCGTAAGCGTTCGTAAGTGTCCGTAATACGCTTAAGCTAAGCGTTAATTTCAGTGGTTTTGCAGATGTGGATCTGGGCGCAAATTGACGCTGTGAATGTCGGGACATTCGAAGTTCGCCGTACACTAAACCTTGATTACAACACGGGATATAAACCTCTCGTGCAGTCATCATGCTACATCAGTCCCACTTTCCTGACTCTGAGACACGATGCTCCAACTAGAAGAACACTCAGATAAGGTTGATATCGAAGTCGCAGAAAAATTCGACCCCGTCTCCTACTACGAGCAGGCTGCCGGTCGTTTAATGATCGATCCTCAGTGTGTGACCCAATCACAGTCTTAGCCTCTAGCAGCGAGTTAAGGACTGTGATTACATATACTTTTAACCTTAGGCAGGCAAAGGCCAAGTTTGGGGAGGCACTGGTTTCGACACTTAAATTGAGCCCCGACGGCTCTACGATTCTCTGGCCACAACCTACTGACGATCCGAATGACCCACAGAATGTGAGAATATGGTTATCATCTTGCCCTGAAATGAGTTAACTTTTGAGGTTAGTGGAGTGATCGGCGTAAAGCACTGCACCTTCTTGTCATCACTCTGGCAGCCAGCATACCTGATTTTGATTCGGGAATTGGTGCGTCCACGTTACAATGCTTGTTATAGTGTCTGACGATATTGCTAGGCATTGCTTCAATCTTTGGATTGGCGCAGACATATCACACAACAACAGGTGTTATCAACAATCTCACGTCGAAGTGCGCAGCCTTACATCCTTTAGTGAAAAGAAATCTTAATAATAGTTAATAGTTGGAGTATTTTTCTGATAGGTTGATTTAGCTATTCAAGAGATGAAATCCATATGTTGACTGATTCTTCCTCCTACAAGGTTGGGGCGGGATCTTTTGGGTAATGCTCATCCGACGTTACGGTCGCCTTCCCGTGTTATTTTGGACACAGGCACGTATCTTTCAAAGTCATTTTGTGGCACTGAAATCACTTAGCTTGTACTTAGATTTTTGCCCTTGCCTTCCTTGTTGGCGCTACCTTTTCACCGAACTTGGCTACCTTCACAGGTATGATGTCATATACGATGATAACCTCAATGCCGACGCATTTTGTTTGAAAGCAATGCGCTGCTTGACTGCATTTTTTGGGTGTGTATCCTATCTAAGTCCCTCAATTAGCAACGATACTTACGAATGAATAGGACATGTCCTCAGGTCACAGTACGTCCTACATGCCCTTACTCATGCTACCGTCATCTGAACTTGATTTGAGGGCCTATATGTTGTCACTGACATATTTCCATTCCATCTACAAGCTCGAAAGTTGAATATTTGGACTTTTGGATTCATCTTGTATGTTATTGATGTGCTCATCTGTGTTTAACAAAACTCATGAATCAGTATAGATCCCCATTCTTATCGCCATTCGCTTTTGGCTTTCTTGTAGCGCGTACGAGGCAAGTTTACACTTCCATTTGAGCTAAATAGCTGCTGATGCGTACATAGCTGGCGATGGGCCTATGGAATTGGATCACTCTACAGCGCCGTCATTGTACTCCTAATCGGTCTGTTCATGGAAGAGACGTAAGTTTATGTTTCACAACTCATCTTACAAAATGCTACATCATGATTAGGATGTATGATCGCCATCTGGATCCCAACCCACAACAAATATTACCAGGCATACGATATCGACTTGAGACCCTGATTGGCATCACGGGGTATAATACGGCCAAGTATCGGTTGCGCTGGTCAGAGATTGTATGGGCATGTTTGAACGTTGTATGGAGGCCTCAGTTTTTCTTGATTGCATTTTTTGAAGTGAGTTCACAAATGAAGTACTTGGCATTGTCTCAACCTCACTGGTATTCATTAAAGACCTTTCTTTTTGGATTCGCAGTTGGTATCAATGTGAGCTGCTTTTTGTTGCTTAAGCGTTCGTTGATAATCAAGGATGCTAGGTGACAAATGTTGTTTTTATGGGCTCCCCTCCTCCAGTCGGTTTTGGATTCAGCCAATTTGGAGTTGCTAGTGCATATGCGACTCCGATTGTGAGCCTTGTTGTTACCGGAAGATGTTAATGTGTTTATGTCATGTTAGCTAGCAGTGATTCTAGGAGAGTTGGGCGGGCGATTCCTGAATGACCGAATTATGATCTTCACTGTTCGGAAGAATAAGGGTATATTTGAGGCTGAGAGTCGATTGTGGTGGGTGCAGAATGTTGGTTATCACCTAGCAGCTGCTGATAGGACATGCAGGGCATGTTACGCAGCAATGCCACTGTTCATCTGCGGCTTCTTGACGCTGGGAGCTGGCATTCAGCATTTGAATAAAGCTGCACTTATCTTAGGATGGGGGATAGCAGAAGTAGCGGTCATGGTGAATACAGTTGCCGTCTGTGAGCCACACTATCGATTACGGATATCGGTAAAGTAGCTAATTCATTTCAGATGCATATTGCAATGATTGTTTCCCGCGGCACCAGGGAGAAATTAGTGCTCTGCTCAACCTGGCGCGCGTGCTTGGTGGTAGGCACTCGCATTGCTTTTTTATTTTTGATGACACATCATGAGTACTCACAGGCTTCAGCGTAGCATACTTTCAAGTCCCATGGGCGACAAAATCTGGTGGAATTCAGACATACGGTGTTGAAACAGGGTATGTACACGACAGAGTGACTCAGGACAGGTTCTAACCACATACCAGGATTGTGATAGGATTATTTTTACTTGCCGTGCCAACGGTGCAACTGAGAGGGAGATATTTCCGGGTACGTGATGATATTATGATCTGATATTACCTTTCAACTCCCACTGGCGTTACAGGAGCACT
Organism: Suillus decipiens; assembly: GCA_016695475.1. Classification (NCBI taxonomy): domain Eukaryota; kingdom Fungi; phylum Basidiomycota; class Agaricomycetes; order Boletales; family Suillaceae; genus Suillus; species Suillus decipiens. The sequence goes on from MU173012.1 coordinate 63,439, forward strand.
TCGCCCTATAACGTGATGGTGCCATTTCATAACTACAAGGCAAATGCGAGTATAAGAACTATGCTCTGTTTGCACTAGTCTTGTTGGCTTTATTACCGCTGCAAGTACTAAAATAAAACGAATTTAATGAAAAAAGAGTGTATACTTTCGACAGCTTGTCTCACAGGTTCCGGTTAGGACTGGTCACGAGTCTAGCCAAATACATGCAGTGCCACGGCCACGTTGGCATGGTCGTTTGAGGGCTGCTAAGTAACTAAGTAGTATGACAGATTTTGCAGAGTAGAGTATGTGGGTATGTGGTCATGAAATCATCAATATCGCCAGGGGTCGTAAACTGTCGTGTAAAGGGTCATGAAAGATCAGATGGACATAGGAAAGCGAAACTGAAAGTGTTCTCGGTGGAAACTAATGCGAGACAGCGCTTTCGCTTTGCCCTCTCGTTCGGCCATTGATGTCTCCCGACTGCAATGAACGTTTTGCGCCAAGTGATAGATCATCGTTCGCACGAGAAAAGAAGTCATCCTCGCCCTCATATGGAGAAGTTCCCGAATTTATCTGTGCCACGACATTCGATGAGCTGGATGTTACGTTGGGAAGATGATGAATATGCTACAATTCCAAAAGACTCACCCACTGCTTGAGAACATCTGCTACACGACTGGCTTCCTCGAAGTTAAACGTTACATCGGTTCCCTTCTCGGCATGGAGTCGCATGAGCTCACTCAGCGACCTGCTTTTCCTACTCCCATTTGCCCCAGGTATGCTGCAGTCATTCTGCGCCTCTTCCCCGGGAAACAGCACAGAGTTTCGTGGCGTCTGAGCTATGATATCACTTGAGCGGTCCCAGTCCTCGTTCAGATTTAGTGAGAGGCTGCTAGTCGTAAAACTCTCCTTTGATGACATAGTTTAATTACAGTCTAGTTCTTAGAAGTGGTACGGCTGGAAGATGCAAGTAGGAGAGAGTTTAATGAAAAGTAATAAGTGGCTTTTGACTGGTGGGACTCTTTCTAGGAAAGCCGGAGTTATCCGACAGCCTCGACCTTCCAGTCTCAGATCTCAGATCTCACTCAGTGCATACAACATAAAGCGAATGGGACCCACGGTTCAAGCGTTCAGTACCAGTGTCACACGTCAAACGTTCCATGTACCTATGTCCCATGCATGATGGGTTTATGCCACAGCGAGGTCGGGTGCTGTATCATATTGCACTACAAACCTGTCATGAAAGTGGGAAGTGGATGCCATACTCTTCTTTTTGTCAAGTTTGCCGATAGTTGTCACTTGCCAATTTCCCCGATCCCAGCCCTGTTGGATCCCTTGTACCGATCTATATTACATGGTCGATTACCACTGAGCGCTGAGCACGCTCGGTTTGCGGCAGCGGTATATAATCTCGCTTCATTCAAGATTTGTCTTTCTTTCCTTCTCTCGTTACCTCTACCATGTTGATCTGTGTCTTGCTCGTTTTTCTTTTCTCATTGTCTTTCGTTAATGTTTTCGAGTTCATTCCTACTCAAGAGTTAACATGACAGTGGATGTTCAGTGTTACAATGTTGTATTCATGCATTCAATTACCAATCTAAAACTGTCATGAACAGCGTTGGAGCACATGGTATCTGGACTGTACCTCGGCCGCGGAACCGGCACCACACGTGTTCCGGCTGAGCGAAAGCATCCGAAGTTCGTCTTTCTTTGTGGTTCTTCCTCTCCATAGTACATAATGTCGTCTCACTCAGTCTCAGTCGCTCGATCTTATCCTCGCTTGCTCATACATCCAGTCTCACTTACATGTTATAAATCTGTATTTCGATCGATCATATCAGCGCCATGGCCAGAGCTAAGTTCGATCTCTTGGCAATCGAGGTCAACCAACAATTTAAAGTGCTTGACAAGCAATGTTTTCCCGCCTCTGGCAGCGGCAGTTATTCGAACCGAGCTGCTAAGCACTTAGTCCCCCTGAGCTCAACCAAAAATGTTGGAGTAAACTTGAGTCTGATTGTTTCCGGAGCGCAAAGATTTACTAATATCGAGTACTATGAGTAGTGACCACTGGAATGAAGCAAGACAACAGGAACTCTTGCTCGCGCTTGCTTCATGGGACCATGTCACTGTCATGCCAACTCCCTATTTTCTGATCAACTCCTTGCACCCCTGGACTCAATTATGCTGTTGACTCGATGGCTGGAATGCGTCGTTTTCCACGCAAACATCGAGATCGACACCATACCTACGCCGCCACTGCGTCTGTCCCAGGTGGTCCAAGGTCATCAATGTGAGTGTAATTACAATAAGCTGATCCCCAGAGTCTTTGGCCTCAGCGAACGGCACGACTGCGGTATTTTCCAAGAGGTTTGTTGTGGATTTTCCTTGCTTCCCCGTCGGCGTTGATGTTGTTGATGCACTGAGTTATCGCGCGCCATGATGAGCATACTGCTGGTTCGGCAAGTCGTTCGGCTGCTCGTGTTTTACTCTCCGCGTTAGGGACAGCGTACGAACTTTACTTGACAGTTTATTTCGTTATGAGCGCTAAAAAATAAACTGGCGAAATAAACTGTTATTGAGCGGGGTTATTATTTCCTCCGGTCGCATAACTTTAGCGAACTTCAGACTCTAACATATCGCTGGGCATCCCTGAGCCTTACAATCTGCGCCGGGTCCCGAGATTAAGGGAGATGCTGTCATTGTAAGTACTGCGCCATTAAATTGATTATGAGTACCGAGTGACAACTTGTCTGACGATTCGCTTCCCAACTCTCACTTTCACCCATGGCTCTAGAGAATGTTAGCTCCCAGGAGCTGCAATCAGAAAAGAAGGCAGATGGCTCAGTTGAAGTCGATGTTACCGACTCGAATGATGTCTCGAATGATGTCGACTTTGTTGCTTATTATGAGCAGGCTGCTGGCCGTCTAGTGGTCGACCCCGAGTATATGGTTGTTCCTTGCTACCCTGAGTTTATCGTTGCTCATTCGTTACTCGTCAGGCAGGCGAAAGTCGAGTTTGGGGAGGTAATGGCCTCTAGGCTCAGGCTCAGTGCTGATGGGTCGAAGGTTCTCTGGCCTCAACCTGCCGATGACCCAAATGATCCGCAAAATGTTCCTCGTTTCTCACTTCATCAATCCCTTTTACTAACACTGAGCTGTTCATTCGTAGTGGACCGATTTCCGCAAGAATATGCACTTGATTATCATTACAATGTCTGCAGTGGTACCTGACTTCGACTCTGGAATTGGTATGTATTTCTCCCTTGCTTGATATCTATAGTAGTGACTTTGTGAAATATTTTTATTGGTAGGAATCGCCTCGATATTTGGACTCGCTAAAACTTATGACACGACTCCGGGTGTCATCAACGATCTGACGTCAAAGTACGTGATTATGCATCATTCGCTACATTCAATGACGACTGGTTGAAGCTGGAGCATCTTCCTTCTGGGTGAGATCATTCCACTGCATGGGAATAGCCCCTTCTCATCTGTAGTCTAGGCTGGGGAGGCATCTTCTGGGTCATGCTTATGAGACGCTATGGTCGGCTACCGGTACTCTTCTGGAGTCAGGTATATATTTCCCATGATTTGATTGTGCGAACCCTGAAATCTTTGAGCGCAGCTTTTTGCGCTTGCATTCTTGATTGGCGCCACATTGGCGCCGAATCTAGCCACCTTTGCAGGTATGTGCACGATAATTTGGTATTTATTCGATAATGTTAACTGTTGATGAAGGGATGCGTTGCCTGACTGCATTCTTTGGGCAGGTCGTCATGCTGTTCATACCTGTGTTAAGCTGACTCGGTTTTAGAACGTGTCCCCAGGTGACAGTATGATTGGTTGCAATTCTCTTAATTGCGCCAACATTTACCAACCTCCAAGGGTCTTTATGTCGTGACAGATATCTTCCCCTTCCATCTTCAAGCACGGAAGTTGAACATCTGGACTTCAGGTTTTGTTATGTCAGAAAATGAATCTCTTTAGTGAGAGAAACATTTCTCACCATCTTATAGGTCGCCTTTCCTATCACCATTTGCATTTGGCTTTCTTGTAGCACGTGTGAGGTACGTTTCGTGGTGTTCTTGATTTTGAATATTTATTAATCGTTGGATAGCTGGAGGTGGGCCTATGCTATAGGATCTATCTACAGCGCTATCGTAATATTTCTCATTGTATTTTTCATGGAAGAAACGTATGTTCTGACATACTGTTTCTTTTGGGGGCAATAGCGCTGATTCTACCACACCAGTATGTATGATCGTCGCCTCGTATCGAAGCCACCGCGAACGTCCACGGGACTGCGATATCGATTTGAAACTTTGATAGGTATTACTGGATACAATATGGCGAAATATAGACCACGATGGCCAGAAGTTCTATTGGCATCTTTGGATGTCGCTTGGCGTCCTCAGTTTTTCTTCGTAGTTCTTTTTGAGGTGAGATAAAATCAATCGCTGACCATAGTTACGAATCTGCTGACGTTCTAGAAAGGCATTTGTTTTCGGGTTCTCAATCGGTGTGAACGTGAGCGTTTCCGTTTTGACCTGCAGTAATAGACTTTGCAACTTTTTTCAGACGACAAATGTTGTCTTCATGGGATCTCCTCCTCCCGTCGGTTTTGGCTTCAGTCAATATGCTGTTGCTGGAGCGTATGCGACTCCCATTGCAAGTTTTTTTCATCTGAGAAGTCAGCATGGCTACCGTACTCAGCTTGGAATGTTTAGATTGCCGTTCTTTTTGGCGAGTTCATTGGACGTCACATAAATGACTTCATCATGAATATAAATATTCGCAAAAATGGTGGTTTCTTCGAGGCCGAGAGCCGCCTGTGGTATGCAAGTTTAGCTGACGATCTTTCACAGAAGATTAGAGCTGAGAGTTTGTGTAGGACCTGTTACTTAGCCATGCCGCTTTATATCTGTGGCTTTTTGACACTGGGTGCTGGGATACAAAATCTCAGCAAAGTCGCTCTTATCATGGGCTGGGGTATTGCACTTGTTGCAATGACCCTTAACACTGTTGCAGTGTGTGAGTCTTGGATTTAATGTTTCGAGCGTCGCGAGATAACTCAAGGAATATTATTAGATGCATACTGCAATGACTGCTTCCCTCGCAGGGCTGTGAGTGACACATGTATACTTATTTGCAAATCAGTGATGCCTCCCACTTCTAGGGCGAAGTCAGTGCCCTCTTAAACTTTGCAAGATCAGTGGGCGGTGAGTTGCAACAACATATGATTACTTCCAATATTCATGATTGTGGCCTAGGTTTCGCAGTCGCATATTTCCAAGTTCCATGGGCTACAAAATCTGGAGCATTGATGGTATTCGGTGTTGAAGCAGCGCAAGTGACATTGTTCGACACCATCGACGAGCCTGACGGTTTGTTATAGGCTTGTGATTGCCATGTTTTTAATCGCTATTCCCATGACACAACTGAAGGGAAGCCACTTCCGAGTTAGTACAATTCTTTTTCATTTGATTTACAGCACTGAATCTGTGTATCAAATGTTAGGCACGTTTTGCCTTATGATTGGTACTCTGCAACTTCTCAATTTTCAAAACCAGGAAGGGTTATTAGAGTTGGATGCGCATCTGAGTATATACCCACGGTCTTTACAATATGTATCAAATTTAGCGTTTTGACTTACCTAATAAAGTAGGAGTATTAGTAGCAGCTCAAGCGCTCAGGTTCGTTTAACTGTGACTTTTTTCAGCTTCTTTTCCGTCATCATACGTACTTGACAATGCGGTTCTTGCCAACCCTAGCCTCTCTTTTCTTCTTATATTCGACCACAGTCCATGCATCCCCATGCATCGCTTTTGACGCCAACTGGAACCTCCTCGCTTTCGGCCTAAACGGCAAAGACTGGAACGCGGGCACCCAAGACATTTGGTCCAGCAGTCAGTTTCTTATTGTTATGAGATCTAGAGGTTTAACATTCTGTCTATACAGGCACTGCAGCCACAGACATCACAGCGTCCAACCGGCCGTCAGTACTTTTCTCCATCCATCCACTGCGCTTACACGTTTCCCTCGCAGGCCATTTGATGCAGCTAACACTACATGCTATCTCTCGCAGGCAAGTCTGAGCATGCACAATTGTAGTTTTTAACGGCGAGTTGATTTTCCGTTGACAGTATACCAACGCCATCTATGCGATTAATGCCGACTCCAAAAATCCTTCCTCTCTTTACATTTATGACGCGACTGCAAAATCATGGTCTACGCAGGCAGTCGATGCTGGTTCTTTCGACTACTCATCTTTCGATGCTATTCTGGATCATGACACGAACGTCTTTTGTAAGTTTGTGCCGTTGCCATGTACCTTGTTTTGTTGACATGCCACCACAGACGCGTTGTCACAGGGAAACCTCTTCTCCCTAGACATGGGTTCACTCAGCGCGGCCAATAGCACACCATTAAACTGGGTTAACGATGAACAAGCACCATATCCCTCGGGCTACGTTCCAGTCATGGCTCTTGCGCAAAATCACATTCATTTCCTAGATGTCCCCAACGTCCCTGCTGGGAGCGCAGACATTTTCGTCATTCACTGTGCGTACTGTACTCTGTCGTATGGGAAGGAAACACTAACGGTAGCACCAGACTCTTACTTCCAACCTCAGTCCCAGGCTTACCCGCTCCCAAACGGCAGTGCATTTCCTGCCACTTACGGGCAAGTCGCCTCATTCTTCCAGGCGGACAACACAGCAAGTCTTGTATTCTCTACCTGAGATACATTCTCATGTAGTTGACAGGTCCAGCAAGAATTCGCCTTCATTCCTGCTGATTCCTCTGCCACGTACATAATCAATGTCGAGGTAATGTCCCTTGTTTTGGCCAACTAATTCTCACTATTAATGAATCCTCAGACAAACACCACTCAGGTCCTGGCAGCGCCCACCACCAAAGACCCTAAATCGACATACTTTGCCGGCGTTACAGCTCTCGTGCAGCTCACAAGCAATGGCACTGTGTCTTTCCTCCCTTACCTTGAGGGTAACACGAGTACGAACATCGCCGCAACATGGGCCTCTGTGAGCAACCTCGCGACAGTTGCCCCACCATCATCCTCTTCGAGTTCCAGCGGATCGAGTGGCAATGCCTCCGGCATACACAGTGCGAGCAGTCCAAGCAGTACCATCGCATCTGGAGCGACTTTGGGCGCAAGCGTACAATACAGTATGCTTATCACTTGTGCTCTGTGTCTCGTTGCGTTCGTGGTATGAACACCATCCTTTCTCTGAACGGTGATGGCACATCTTTCTACGGACCCTTTACATACATGATTGGAATACTACTTGCGGACTGATTTTTTTGAAGTTAAACTATTCCTGATCCTGCAGTTCAGATTTTATTGCCGGCATAGTTCGCCCAGAGTTTGTGTTGTCTGGCTTGTTCTTTCTTCATTCTGGGTAATTGTATGATTTCTTCGAGGTTCGTGAACTGGCGGAGATTGTTTCTCGTAGTCTGGTTTCTAGCATTTCTAGCGGTAATAAAACCAACGTGACTAACGCAAACATCTTCGCAGAATACAGTTCTCATACTTATACTTACCTCGGGGTTATGAAATAGTACCATCGTGTTATAAGGCGAAGTGGTCCTGTAACGCCAGCAAGAGGGTTGAAGGTAATATCAGTTCATAATATTGTTACGTACCCGGAAATATCTCCCTCTCAGTTGCACAGTTGGCACGGCAAGTAACAACAGTCCTATCATAATCCTGACATGTGATTAGAACTGGTTAGAACCTGTTCTGAGCTGCTCCTGTGACAGCCTGAGAGTGTGTTTCAACACCATATGTCTGGATTCCACCAGATTTTGTCGCACATGGACTTGGACATATTGCTATGCTGAGACCTAAATTAGAGAAGCAATGCGAGTGCCTACCACCGAGTACGCGTGCCAAAGACGATAATAGGAGTGGCAACACGAGAAGGAGTGGCGGGCCGGCGTGACTGAGGCCGCCCATCGGAGAACTCGTGAGGAAAGTATGTAGTCTTATATTGCAATATAAAGGATATATAGGAAATCTTTCCGTGATAATTATATAATATTGATATAAGACTAGTCTATTGATGTGACGTAATTAACTAACTTGGTATAGTCACGTGCAATGTGAACAGACTACTTCCAGACCGCGTCGAATGCGAAACTTACTATTAGACGGGATGCTGAGGAGCCCGAGAAAGAAGAGTGTGACGGTAAGTGTGTTGAGGTGCAACAAGTACATGATTGCTTATGAATGAATAGCCATCACGTCCACCGCGGAGGAATGGATCGAGGCAGACCAGTGTAAAGCGGGAGCCACCAGAGATTGACTTGAGTGCAATCAGACCCCCCAGCCCAACAGAGGACCCGCTTCTGTTGAGTGCAACACGTTCGGCGTCAACCACCAGGTCCAGATTGACCCCTGTCTTCCCAAGCTCGTCACCGCATAGACATACTGATGTTCGGGACACCCAGTCAGGCGAGTGGACGGACACTGAATCAGAAGGCGAGGGAGAGTATACAGGACGTTTCAAGATGTTCCAAGTTCCTACGAAGGCGGATCCGCCGACAAGTGGGACCAAGGCGCGCATGGAGGAATGGGGTCGACCAGTCAGCCCGTTTCCGTACGAGGCACGACTAGACAGGAGCTTGCCTGATCCAGTGGATATGGATGTTGCAGATAGTGGGAATGAGGACATGGAAAGAAATATCTTGGATGGATTGGATATCGAGAGTGTGTTCGAGGATATCGTGGAGGTGCCACCTGCGTCGGACGATCTGTCCAGCAATCCGCCAGCGAGTGATTTTCATATTGGGATAGAGGAGAGCGAGGATTCAGATGTCGACGTGGACAGCAATGTAGTACGCATCACAGGTAGCGATCCAAAGGCTGCAGCGAGAGCCGCTGCGATTTTGAAATTAGTAAGTATCTTTCGCTTCAATCTCCACAAGCTAAAGTCTCTGATCTACCCAGCATGACTACGATTGTGTACTGGCTTCTTCCAAGCGCGCTCCTGCCCGCAAGTCTTGCACAACGTTCCTTCGCGCAGGTGTCGGGAAACGCCGTAGCTCGATACAGAGCCGGCATGAGATCCTCGGGGGAGATCCGACACCGTGGTGCGATGTCGAAGATATTATGCAGGATATTACCTTCATCGAGCAACATACACCTATGAAAGTGCCCCCAAGGGTCAGTATTGGGCACGCTGGAGAGCAGGTGTCTCGTCCTTCGAGTGCAACATGTGCTCAATCTCGGTATAGGCCCAAGGCAGGCGAATGGAGGCGTGAAGACTGGAAGCTTTTGGATAAATGTTTTTTTGAGGAATGCCATGTTGACGGCGTTATAAGCGCGCCGAAGGAGGTTAACAGGGAAGCGGTGGTGATGCGATTTCAAAGTCTTGCTGGAGGTCATGATGTTGTGACAGGGCTGGGTCCACCTTGGAGTTGGTTTGTATTTCCTCACAGTTGTCGCTGTCCCAGCTCTGAGCTGATACATACTCAGGGAGAACTTGCTAGCGAGAGTAGATGTGCTCATCAAAAAGCGGACTGCGCGAGTGGATCTTTCGACACTATCTTTTACCAGCTTCGCATCCCCAGACGCATCCACGCTGGCGAATTTCACTTCTACACCAGTCTCGCACATACCGCAGTACCGTGACCTCTTCAACGAGGCCAGTGCTATTGACGCAACAAATGTACCCATATCTACATCATCTTACACAGCTAGGTCTCTGCCGACCGTTGTACCACCAAATCATCTAGCAGAAAAAACAGGTTTCTTTTCCAGGCTTCCAACATGGGCATCATTTCTTCCTCGTCGTGCATATATTAAACCTGACGATCACCCCGACTGCCCTCCCTTACCTCCTCTACCCACAGATATCATAGACCGTCGCAAGCCTATTATGACACCAGCGCGAAAAATTTCGGGGCAGCAGAAACCGCACAAGGATTTTGTAAATCTTCGCCATACTACACCTCAACAAAAGCGTGCGCAAGTGCGCAGGAATAAGCCAAAACGCCTCGTAGAGCTCCGTCACATATCGCCAGAGCCTGTTCAACGCGTATTCACAGGTGATTGCCGGGCAAGACGGAGTAGTGGTGGTAGCGTCAAGGATTTAATCCAATGTTTTGAGGGGACGAATGATCTCGGTGGTGGAGAAGGTTCTATACAGATCTCGGCAAGTGAGCAGAGTAGGCTTCCTTGGAAACCATAACTACGTATTCAGACTGGAATATTACAACTACTTTCATATTCCCCATAAGGTAGACATTGCGCACTTTCAGTAAACCTGGGTTTCCCAATACTATCACTCCGGGTAATCTGTAACATGCATGTAATATGCAAAATGTTCAAAACACCTCAATGCACTAAGGGTATTCAAAGTAAAATTCTGAACTTTCTGAAACGGTTCTGAAACGGTTCTGAAACGCTCTGAAAGATGCTTTGAAAAGTTCTGAAAATCCGCTTGAAAAGCCAAATTTAAACACTTCGGAATACTAAGCGCGAGAGGGGGTCCTTGAACTCGTACCATCACTATCAGGTCGTTTTTTCCCACGAGACTTTGCGGGCAAGGTAGAACCACTTGTGTTCACAGTTAACCACTGGCCCGCACTACATGACCCATCTCAACCCATACCGCTGAAATAACCAACCAAAACAACTCTGACAACAATGAACCTGCCAGAAAATGAAGTCTCTTAAGGCAAACAAGACACAGGTAATAAAATCACTGTAAACCCCACCCTCATAACGAGTAACAACTGAACACTGCAATGAAATATGCGTCATAATGAGGCCACCCCTGATCCAACACATTAAACACAAGTATGCTATCACCCAACCAAATCCTCCCATCTCATGCACACATAAGAAAACTGAAAACTACATGAACTGAAAGTAAAAGACCATGAAAAACAACAACAATATGGTGTCCCCAGCTAACACTTATCATAACACCCCCCCATGATGAAGAGCTTATAAGCCCTTTTGCCCCAAGTCAAAACCTCAACCCCTATGAAAATGAAGGGCTTATCCATTACATATCCTAAGAAGGAAGGCAACCATAGTACAGATGTGTTAAGACATAGTATACAAGGTAAAGGATGATATAAGCAAGGACATTGCAAAGTATAAAGAGAAAATGAATAGGGGTACACACAACTGTAACATTACCCCTGTTTTACATGTAAAGTCACCGACTTTACTCATCTTGATTGGCCCAGTAGATTGGGTCGTCAGAGTGTTCAAAATGTTCATTGTCATCATCTGCTCCTCCAGTCTGTCGAAGCATATAAGCATGTTAAGACCGTACTCAATATGTAAGAGATCCGAAAGGCTTTGGCCTCAGTTCATGCACTGTGCCCCTTTCCCAAGTACTGCCCTTTATTTCCAAGGAGTAACCTTCGTCCGAGGGTCTGGATGTGCTTGCGTAGCGAATCCGAAGGTCAGGAGGTATTGGATATGGCACGTCCGGTATATATCCGAAACGTATGGGTGGAAGGAGTATGTCCGGAGCGTATCCGGAGCGTAAGGATAAATGCGAGGTATAAGGCTAGTAGCGGATGAGGTCCGTACTAGAAACTAACGGATATGGACTACCGGAGGTAGAGTCGGAAACGTAGACTATAGGAATCAATCCTAAGTCTCAGAAGATACTTAGAGTTGGGACGGATTGGTTTGGATGAACGGAATGAGCAGAATCTAAGATGATATTCGAACTAAGGTTCTCTAGAGTTTTACATGTAGTTTATATACTGTAGGTAGATAGTACGGACAATCAGTGAATCCGGGAC
>MU173012.1:79588-117605 GCA_016695475.1 Suillus decipiens
GGAGGTAGATGCTGAATTGAGTGGATCCTTCTAACTTGCAGGCTCGGCAAAATGCTACTGCGTTTATCAGGGATATGTTAGGGACTGAGGCATCAACGGAGGGTTCGGATTTGGTCGGAGGAGAGATCTCTTCCATGGATGGGGTGCCCAGAGGCAATGGATGTGTCGGAAAGGACGTTTCTACCTTGGATGGAACTTCCGGAGGTAGCAGAGGGTTTGGATGGGAAACTTCTGCCGCGGATGGAATATCTGGAGGCAGTGATGATATGGATGGGTTTGATGATGTTTTTTGTATAGTCGTCCGGAACTCGATGCTGCCCAATACCCAGTCAATCAACGGATTGTGTCGGGTGAGCCAGCTATATCCGAGGACGATATAACAAGAAGAATCCAAGGGGGTAATGTAGAATGTATCGGAGGTGACTATGCTGGAGGAAAATCAGATGGACAGGTTTATGGCTTTGGAAATATTGTTATTGCAGGTACCATCAAACAAACGGAGCAGTAGTGGAGGGATCTGATAAGTAGGAATTTTATGTTTTCGGATGAAGCTAGTGTCTATAAAGCAGTGAGAAGAGCCACAATCTATGAGGGCGGGAAACTCAGATATATTGGAGAAAGACGGAAGGGAGACGTATGGGCATAAAGAGTTCGGATCCAGAAGGGTTACAGCGTTGAGTCATAGCTCTGTTGTACGGGTTGGGTCAACGCGACCCCCATTCCATACGGAGTCAAGAGGGTCGCGGACTAATTTTTTGCCTCATCCGAGGCTTCTGGATCTGTTTCCAGGGCAAGTACTGTAGCACGACCTTTAGCTGCGCGCGAGGTCGACTTGGTGCAGTTCTGGGCAGTATGACCGGGTCCGCCACAGAACATACAGAGTCTTTTGTCAAACCTTCTCTGACACTCCTCAGTGGTTAACTTCCCATTGGCTCCAATCCCATTGGGGAGGTCCGGAACCTTAGGAGCGGGAGAGGCTGCAGGATTGGATTTCGCGGATCTAGTCGTTTCGGATCCGGATGAGTTAGCATTCGTCCAGTCGGATACCAACTGTCTAGGAGGGTTGGAAAGGGTCGATCTGTTTTCCTGGGTGACTTCCCCCTTACGTTCCCAGTAACGGGCATCGATGGTCTGGGTGAGGGTTTTGAATTCTGAGAGGGTGGTGGGTTTGCCCATGCGACTGATCTCGTCTTTGATTCAAGCCGGAAGACCATTATAGAATTGTCGTCATAGAGCTCCATCTCCCCAGTCCCGTACTTGGGATGCAAGTTGTTGGAATTCTACAACGTACTTGTTGATGCGCTGTCCGTCATGCATGTGAAGTTGCTCTAACTGCATTTCCGCATCTCCGGATGGATCATGAGGTCCGAAGTTGGTTTGGAGCTCAAGCATGAACTCAGAGTAGTCATCCATCCAATCCGGACATATACTATTTTCATCCGAAAGGAGATCCGGTTCAAACCACTCGAGAGCCATTCCCTTGAGATAGGATTGGGCAAAGTTGACTTTAGCGCGTCCAGAATGGAAAACGTTAGGCTTGCTTTGAAAGTTGAGCTCACACTGGACAAAGAATGCTCGAAGCTTGCGAGGCTCGGATCCATCGAAGGTATCTGGTTCCCGGATTTTGACCTTGCTATCATCTGAGGTGTTGCTATGATGGCTACTGCGAGTGAGATGGTTGATGGCGACTGATAGTTGGGCTAAGACCCGGTCTTGGGGGCTAAGATGGTCATCATCTTCTTCATCGTCTGGGGACCCAATGTCTGGATCCTCATCTCCATTGTTTGGTGGATCATCGTGCAACTCATCGTCAAAACGGATGGTTGGGCGTGATCAGGGTCTAGATTATTCATGTTCGGGGTTGGTGTAACCAGATCCAGTCTGGCGAGACGAGCTGAGATGCTTTGTCCTATGTCGCTCATGCTTGCACAGCGCTTAGAGAAACTAGTGAATGTTTGGACGATGGGTGTGGGGTCTCGTTGGATCGGACCAAGTCTGGCTACTCGGAGGGAGTTCTGAGTTTTGCGTGGAGGCATGATATAGGTGATTACGGAGATTGTACTCGGAAAGGTGTGAGTTCAAATATACTGTTAAGACCGTACTCAATATGTAAGAGATCCGAAAGGCTTTGGCCTCAGTTCGTGCACTGTGCCCCTTTCCCGAGTACTGCCCTTTATTTCCAAGGAGTAACCTTCGTCCGAGGGTCTGGATGTGCTTGCATAGTGGATCCGAAGGTCAGGAGGTATCAGATATGGCATGTCCGGTATATATCCGAAACGTATGGGCGGAAGGAGTACGTCCGGAGGGTATCCGGAGTGTAAGGATGAATGCGAGGTATAAGGCTAGTAGCGGACGAGGTCCGTACTAGAAACTAACAGATATGGACTACCGGAGGTAGAGTCGGAAACGTAGACTATAGGAATCAATCCTAAGTCTCGGAAGATACTTGGAGTTGGGATGGATTGGTTTGGATGAACGGAATGAGCAGAATCTAAGATGATATTCGAACTAAGGTTCTCTAGAGTTTTACATGTAGTTTATATACTGTATGTAGATAGTACGGACAATCAGTGAATCTGGGACCGGAGGGCTATGCACAAAGTATAACGGAAGTCTATTAGTAAATGCGCAGTGGATCAGCCAATGCGAGTCGGATATGAAGCACAGGTTAACGGATCAGTAAGCAGGACAGGAATATACACAGCCGGGACACCAGTACAGGTAGATCACCGAAAGGGGATAGAAGCAAGGATGCAGTGGACTTAGAACACAAGAAGTTGTAGCGCATCAGATGAGTGATCCGGATCAGATCTGTGGTCCGGATAGAAGCAGGATCGATTGGATCTGATCTAATCTGATCGGATCTTGGATCAGATGTATGGAATATGACAAAGCGGCTTCTTTGGTGCTTGTTAGAGACGTGCTTGGAGGGTTAACAGATCATAAAGGGCTTTGGCCTCAGCTCATACACTGTGCCCCTTACCTGAGTATTGCCCCTTAATTTCGGATGAAGTCCTAGGGAGAGTTCTGGTGAAGTCCGGATGTAGTCTGGATGAACTCTAGGGCAGGATAGCTCAATAGAGCTCCGAAGGACTTCTGGATGAGCGTGGGAATGCGCCGGAACTATTTCTGGATGGTAGGGGATGATGACAAGACTACTTGGATGAAGTCCAGAGTAGAACAGTGAAGGTTGTCACAATAGGATGAAGGATAGAACAGGACTGGACCATTGGACCATAGGACCATAGGACCAAGGGTCCGAAGGTCTGAAGGTACGAGGATCTGAAGGTCCGAAGGTATGAGGATCTGAAGGTCTGAAGGTACGAGGATCTGAAGGTCCGAAGGTATGAGGATCTGAAGGTCCAAAGGTACGAGGATCCGAAGGTCCAAAGGTCCAAAGATTCGAAGGTATGAGGATCCGAAGGTACAAGGATCTGAAGGTCTGAAGATATGAGGATCAGAAGGTACAAGGATCAGAAGGTCTGAAGATACGAGGATCAGAAGGTACAAGGATCCGAAGGTCCGAGGATCTGAAGGTACGAGGATCCGAAGGTCCAAGGATATGAAGGTACAAGTAGCAGAGTGTCGGATGGATGACAGATGGATGGACAGATGGACAGATGGATAGACGGACAGATGGGTGGATGGATGGACAGATGGGTAAAGGACAGATAGATAGATGGACAGATGGACAGATAGATGGATGGATGGATGGATGGATGGATGGATGGATGGATGGATAGGTGTATGGATGGATGAATGGTATAACTACTATAGAGGAGTAGGTCCAGATGTGAAGTAGAGAGAGTATAGACTACTTCAGACAAGGTCCGAAGTAGAAACTAACAGAGGAAGACTACTGCAGGTAGAGTTGAAGGTGGAACGGAAGATGGACTACAATTGGACAAAGTCCGAAAGTGATTATATGACAGAGAGTCGAGGCTCTGGACTAGGGAGTACTCCCATAGTCCAGAGCCAGAGACTTACAAGGGCTGTAGCCTAAGTGAGAATGGAAACAGAGTTATATAGACAGCAGGATAAGTAAGGATATAAGCAATGATCAGACTAAGGTCTGCAGAAGTTGTACTATGAGTTTATATACTGTAGGTAGCATGCCGGAAGGTAAGTAAGCATAGTCCGAGGCTATATCAGAAACATAATAGTAAGTACAGCAAAACATCAGGCTATGAACTTGGAGATGAAACTTATATGGAATAACTTATTGAGACAGAGGCAGAGATAACCGATAACTGGAGGCAGAGATGACCAAGAGGCGAGGACAGGAATGACTGAGAGCCAGTGGCACAGGTATATCCTAAAAGGGGTAATGCACAGGTGTGTGGGAATGGTTTCGGATATGAACACAGATCGGATATGGACACGGATCAGATATGGATCGGATATGGATCAGATAAGTGTCTTGGATCAGATATGGATCAGATGAGTGTATCAGGTTGGATATGGATCAGACAAGTGTATCAGATTGGATATGGATCGGACAAGTGTATCAGATTGGATATGGATCAGATGAGTGTATTGGATTGGATATGTGAACTGGATTGAGTGGGGATTGGATCCATTAACCCTCCGAGCACATCTCTAACATATATACGAAGTGTGTGTGGCCAAAATTTCAGGTCTGCAGGTCGGTAATCCCCTATAGCTTCTTCTTGACTTGAAGGCACCTGCAAATTTCATACAAGGTAAATGCTATCAGTGAGTGTGACAGTCTGTGGTATGGGTATGATGCATAAACAGGAAATTGATAACTATGCTTGTGAATTTCGGACTTTTGTGTCCATTATAGTGCACACTTTCCTTTTACTTCAGTAGACAGTAGATCCCTTTAGGGTCGAACATTCTTACTTGCAAGTGTAGCAGCATAGGCAGAGCACTCGACTCATATACTAACCTAGATGGTAGTTCACTACTGCTCAGGTTAGATTGACTTGTTTCACCAGACCATATACCTGATCTGGACCACCCATTTGAAACCCCCAGCTTCTCGTGTTCTAACTCCACTGTGCATACTTGTGCCTATCCTCTTTCAGTGATTCACCTGTACCAGTATTCCGGCTATGTATATTCCTGTCCTATATCTGACTTGTGTTTACTGATCCACTATGCATTTACTAATAGACTTCCATTATACTTTGTACATAGCCCCCGGTCCTGGACTCACTTATTATCTGTGCTAGCTACCTACAGTATATATTCCACATGTATGACTCCATAGAACCTTAGTTTGAATATCATCTTAGATTCTGCTCATTCCATTCCTCTGGACTTAAAGCTACTTCTAACTCTAGTCACCTTCTGAGGCTTAGGATTGATTTCTATAGTCTACATCTCCGACTCTACCTTCAGGTAGTCTATTTCCATTAGCTTCTAGTTAGGACCTTGTCCAATACTAGCCTTATACCTTGTTTCCGTCCATACATTCCGGATACCCTTCAGACATAACTTCCACTACCTTTGGACATCTGGATCCATCATGCAACCACTTCCAGGTCATCAGATGTATATCCTCCCTCTGAAATAATGGGCAATACTTGGGAAAGGGGCACAGTGTATGAACTGAGGCTGAAGTCCTTTAGATTCTATACCCTTGAGTACAGTCTTAACAAGAAGCAACAATTTGACTTCTTAGAAGGGTGCCCAACCAATCAAGAATTCCTTGATGGAGGTTTCCAAGCAATGGCCAAAGATGTTAAGACCGTACTCAATATATGAGAAATCCGAAGGGCTTTGGCCTCAGTTCGTGCACTGTGCCCCTTTCCCGAGTACTGCCCTTTACTTCCGAGGGATAACCTTCGTCCAAGGGTCTGGAAGTGCTTGCGTAGCGGATCCGAAGGTCCGGAGGTATCGGATATGGTACGTCCGGTATATATCCGAAACGTGTGGGTGGAAGGAGCTCGTCCGGAGGGTATCCGGAGTGTAAGGATGAATGTGAGGTATAAGACTAGTAGCGGACGAGATCCGTACTAGAAACTAACGGATATGGACTACCAAAGGTAGAGTCGGAAACGTAGACTATAGGAATCAATCCTAAGTCTCGGAAGATACTTAGAGTTGGGACGGATGGGTTTGGATGAACGGAATGAGCAGAATCTAAGATGATATTCGAACTAAGGTTCTCTAGAGTTTTACATGTAGTTTATATACTGTATGTAGATAGTACGGACAATCAATGAATCCGGGACCGGAGGGCTATGCACAAAGTATAATGGAAGTCTATTAGTAAATGCGCAGTGGATCAGCAAACGCGAGTTGGATATGAAGCACAGGTAACGGATCAGTAAGCAGGACAGGAATATACACAGCCAGGACACCGGTACAGGTAGATCACCGAAAGGGGATAGAAGCAAGGATGCAGTGGACTTAGAACACAAGAAGTTGTAGCACATCGGATGAGTGATCCGGATCGAATCTGTGGTCCGGATAGAAGCAGGATCGATTGGATCTGATTGGATCTGATTGGATCTTGGATCGGATGTATGGAATATGACAAAAGAACCCATGCTGGCATTGTTTCCCATTGAAGATGAAGAAGAACCCATCTTTGATACCATGAAAGATGTCTGGACTGAACCAGAAGTTAGAAATGTGGTAACTTACAAGCTAAACAAAGGAGAATTCCTAGTGGAGTATGATACCGATGGGATGACTATGAGGATCATTGAGGAAGTTTCCATGGACACCCCACTGACATGCGATGGTACTTCCTGACTTGAACAACTCCCCAACTACTCCCAGATCTTGTTAGCCCCTCCAGCCTTCACCGACTCACCTTTGAAGTTTAGTAACACTACATTAATGATTGGAAAATAAAGAATGCATACCCACTTCCTCTTTCAGTCTCTCTCATTGCTCGCCTTCACAACACCCACTTCTTTATGAAAATGGATATTTGGTCTGGGT
Source organism: Suillus decipiens (assembly GCA_016695475.1). NCBI lineage: Eukaryota > Fungi > Basidiomycota > Agaricomycetes > Boletales > Suillaceae > Suillus > Suillus decipiens. Next base: position 86,510 of record MU173012.1, read on the forward strand.
ATAACAATATCCACATACACCCTGATGATCACTGGAAGACCACATTTACCACAGAATTTGGCCTGTATGAGCCAAACATCATGTTCTTTGGCCTTTGCAATTCCCCAGCTACGTTCCAAGCTTACATGAACCGCACCTTCCAACAAGAAATCAATGAAGGATGGATGGTCATCTACATGGATGATATCCTCATTTTTTTCAACACCCTGGCAGAATACCATGAATGAACCAGATGGGTGCTCAAATGAATAAGGAAAGAGCAGCTATTCCTGAAACCAGAAAAATGCACCTTCGATGCTGAAGAAGTAGAATACTTTCAGACATTTGCTTGCTTCCTTCATAGCCTGAAACCATGATTGGCAACATTTGCTTGTTTTGCACCATGAAAACAATCATCTTGCAGATGACTAAAGTTGTCAATTTCTTTAATTCATCTCATTATTGGGGAGGACAACTTAATGATGAAGCAAGGAAGCTAGGAGTGAAATGGAAAATGAAGCAAAATTGTGAATCCCATTTCTATGCCTTGATTTTGAAATCTTTGAGTGTATTGGCATATTGGTATGTACTCAACAAAGTCCAAAGATACTAGGCTCATTCAGTTTGGTAGTGATGCATTATCACATGTCTGTGTATGAGATGATGCACAGCAGAAAATCAACAACCAGTTGCCCATTGCTCCTGATGTCATCAGCACAATTCTCCATGATCGACAATACTGGATCTTCTTTCAGATGAGGATAGTATCTATCTGGATTGGATGGATGATTACTCCAAGTTCATGCTTGAGCTCCAAACCAACTTTGGTCCTCATGATCCCTCTGGAGATGCAGAAATGCAGTTGGAGCAACTCCACATGCATGACAGACAGCACATCAATATGTACATTGTGGAATTCCAGCATCTTGCCTCCCAAGTATGAGAGTGGGGTGATGGAGCCTACAATTCTAGTTCTACAATGGACTTCTGGCCCAAATCAAAGATGAGATCAGTCACATGGGCAAACCTACTACTCTCTCACAGTTCAAAATCCTTGCCCAAACCATCAATGCCCATTACTGGGAATGGAAGAGAGAAGTCACCTGGGAAAGCAGATCCACCTCTTCCAATCCTCCTAGACAGTTGGTATCTGACTGGATAACTCTAACTCATCCAGATCCAAAACGACTAAATCTGTTAAAACTACTCCTTCAACCTCCTCTGCTCCTAGGGTTCCAGACCTTCCTAATGTAATCAGTACTAATGGAAAGCTGACCACTGAAGAGTGTCAGAGGTGTTTTGACAAGAGACTCTGTATGTTCTATGGTGGACCTAGTCACACTGCCTGGAACTGCACCAAGTCAACCTTGCATGCAGCTAAAGGTTGTGCTACAGTACTTGCCCTGGAAGTGGATCTGGAAACCTTGGATGAGGCAAAAAATTAGTCTGTGACCCTCTTGACTTTGTGCAGGATGGGGGGTTGCATTGGCCTAGCCCATACAATGGAGCTATATGACTTAATGCTGTAACTCTTCCTGATCTGAACTCTCCTATGCCCATACATCTCTCCTCCATCTTTTTCCAATATATCTGAATTCCCCACCCTCATAGATTATGGCTCTTCTCACTGCTTCATAGACACCAGTTTCATCTGAGAACATAAAATCCCTACCTATCAAATTCCCCCTCTTCCACTCCATTTGTTTGATGGCACATGTAATAACAATATCTCTGAAGCCATAAACCTGTCTGCCCAATTCTCTTCTGGTGTAATCACCTCTGATATGTTCTACATTACTCCTTTGGACTCCTCTTGTTATATCGTCCTTGGATATAATTGGCTCACCCAACACAATCCATTGATTGACTGGGCATTGGGCTGTATTGAATTCTGGATGAATTCCCAAGGAGAGCCATCAGCTCCACAATCCTCATCGCCATCTCTGGACATTGTGTCCATGGTGGAAACCAATCATCCAATACCACTACCAGTCCCAGACGTCCTGTCTGTGGTAGAAGTACCTCCTCTGACATCATCGCTCCCTCCAGACATTCCATCTGAAGCAGAAGAAGCTCCACCTCCAACCAATCCTGAACCTGCTGATACACCTGTTCCTAACATATCCCTGATAAATGCAGTGGCCTTTTGCCATTCCTGCATGTTAGAAGGATCTACTCAGTTCAGCATCTACCTCTGTCCCTCCAAAGTTAATCTCCAATCCACATCTGCACCATCCGATCCTCTGGACCTGTCCAGAATCCCTTCCAAGTACCATGAGTTCATGGACATCTTTGACAAAGGCAAAGCTGGGCAGTTACTGCCTCACAGGCCCTATGACCTCAAAATCGAGTTAGAAGAAGGAGCTATTCCACCTCTTGGAACCATATATCCCTCTCTCTGGTCAAGCTTAAAGCCCTCTGGAGTTCCTTGATCAGAACATCTCTGCTGGACTTTCCCAATCCTCATCCTCTCCTCATGGGGCCCCTGTCCTATTTGTTAAACAGAAGGATGGCTCCCTCTGCCTTTGTGTGGATTTCCATGGTCTCAATCAGATTACCAAAAAAGACCATTATCTGTTACCCCTCATTGCCAACCTTCTAGACTCTCCAAGCCACACTAAAGTCTATACCAACATTGACCTCCATTCTGCTTACCATTGTCTGGATCATGGAAGGAAACAAATGGAAAACTTCCTTCCATATGCGCCATGGCTTCTATGAATGGGTGGTAATGCTGGAAGGCCTTATGAATGCTCTGGCAGCCTTCCAATGCTTTGTCAATAGCGTATTTGCTGATATGCTGGACATATGTGTTGTGGTATATCTGGATGACATCCTCATCTATTCAAAGGACCTTGCAAGTCATAAGGAACATGTTTGAGGAGTATTAAGACATCTCTGTAAACACCAACTATATGCCAAACCTGAGAAATGCAAATTCCATTCATCCTCCATTGAATATCTTGGTTATCTCCTGTCTCCGGATGGCCTGACTATGTTGTCTGAGAAAATCCAGTCTATAGTTGACTGGCCGGAACCTCGAAAAGTCAAGGACATCTAATCTTTCCTCAGATTTGCTAATTTCTATTGTTGGTTCATCTTCAATTACTTGAATATTGTAGTTCCCTTTATTCAACTCACCCACAAGGGTGTTACTTGGGACTTTTCTGAAGATTGCCAGAAATATTTTGAAGCACTCAAGAAAGCCTTCACTTCCACTCCAGTACTAACACACTGGATCCTGGATGTCCCTATAGTGGTAGAAACCAATGCTTCAGATTATGCTATTGCCAGAATACTTTCCATTGTATGCCTGGACTCAGAACTTCGCCCAGTAGCTTTCTAAGTCCAGAACTCAATTATGACATCCATGACAAGGAACTACTAGCCATATATGCTGCTTCTGAACCTGGCAACATTACCTAGAAGGCTTGTCCCAGCCTATAAATGTTGTCACAGACCACAAGAATCTTCAGTACTTCTTATCTATTTCACTTCCTCAGCATTTAATTCTTGTTGGATTGTTCTGTAAATTCATACATATGATACTGAATATATTGTGAATGTACTCCAAGTTTCTGATTATTAAACTTGGATGTTTTGGAGGTATTGATTCCTTATCAGTAGAAATAGCAAGCATATGCAGCATCTCAAACCTACAACCTATTGTGAACTGATCTTTGTCATAAAAATAAGTATATATACTATTATAATAATATATGAACAGGTTGGATCATACCTCTGTGACACGCCCCTTTTCCCAGGTCTCTGTCGACCTTGTCACAGATCTCCCTGTTAGCAATGGATTTGACAGTATCATAGTCATGGTAGACCATGGCCTTATAAGGGGGTGATTATTATTCCTTGTCTGAAAACTATTTCCTCAGCAGGAGTAGCTAAACTATTCTTGAAACACATCTATCATCGCTTTGGCCTCCATGATAAAGTCATCTCTGATTGCAGTCCACAGTTCTTATCACGTTTCTTGAAAGAACTTGCCTGGCTCCTTGACTACGTTATTGCTCCATCAACTGCTTATCACCTGCAGACCGATGGCCAAACAGAATGATTGAATCAAGAACTTGAAATGTATTTCACATCTATTGTTGAAATAACCCAGATGATTGGGTAGAATACCTTCCTATCACAGAATTTGTCCACAACCACTGAAAACATGACACCAGAAATGCCTCTCCTTTCTTCCTCATGATGGGCTATGAACCCCATGCCATCCCTCACATCATCCCTGATTCAACCATTCCCTCTGCTGAAGAATGAGTCCATTCCCTTTAGAAGATTAGGAAAGAAGTGATCACTTGTCACAACATCGGCATGCAGAAGATGGAAGAACAATCATGTAACAGAAAGTACATGCCGTGGAAGATAGGAGATAAGGTTTGGTTATCCACAGCAAACCTTAGACTAAAATCACCATCTTGGAAGCTCACACCAAAGAGATACGGGCCTTTCCTGATTATCAAAGCCCTATCTCCAATCACCTTCAAACTCCACCTTCCATCACAATGGAAATACATCCCATGTTCCACACTTCTGTCCTATTGTCCTATAGCAAAACAGATGTACACAGACTGAACTTCCTTGAACCTCCCCCCAATGTCATAGAAGAAGAAGAATATGAGGTGGAAGCAATCATCTCACATAAAGGCACAGGCAAACAATGCCATTACCTTATGACCTGGAAAGGATACTCATTGGCAAATAACAAGTGGCTCCCAGAAGAAAATCTCTGAAACTCCGCTCAAATTCTGAACACATATAAGAAAAGGCATGCCCTTTAATCATCTCTATTTGCTCTCAGCCTTATGATGATTTGTGATTACCCCACCATTCGAGTCAATGCCTACTGCCTATGTTACCCCAGTTTCTACTGTGTCCACCATTGTAGACCTAGAAGACCCCACCCAAGAAAATTATCACAACCTCATCACTGACATCCAGAATACTTCTCTCATTCTGTTAAGACCATACTCAATAGGTGAGAGATCTGAAGGGCTTTGGCCTCAGTTCATGCACTGTGCCCCTTTCCTGAGTACTACCCTTTATTTCAGAGGAGCAATCTACATCCGAGAATCCAGAAGTGCTTGCATAGCAGATCTGAAGGTCTGAAGGTATCGGATATAGCACATCCAAAGTATATCTGAAACGTATGGATGGAAGGAGTATGTCCGGAGGGTATCCAGAGCGCATGGATGGATTCAAGGTATAAGGCTAGTAGCAGATGAGGTCCGTACTAGAAATTAATGGATATAGACTACTGGAGGTAGAGTCAGAAATGTAGACTATAGGAATCAATCCTAAGTCTTGGAAGATACTTAGAGCTGGAAGAGGATCAGGTTCAGATGAACGGAATGAGCAGAATATAAGGTGATATTCGAACTAAGGTTCTCTAGAGTTGTACATGTAGTTTATATACCATAGGCAGATGGTACGGATAATCAGTGAGTCTGGAACTGGAGAGCTATGCACAAAGTATAATGGAAGTCTATTAGTAAATGTGCAGCGGATCAGCAAACACGAGTTGGATATGAAGCACAGGTAACGGATCAGTAAGCAGGACAGGAATATACACAGCCAGGACACCGGTACAGGTAGATCACTGAAAGGGGATAGAAGCAAGTATGCACAGTGGACTTAGAACACAAGAAGCTGGCTCTCGGATGTTTGATCCAGATCGGATCTGTGGTCCAGATAGAAGCAGGATCGATCAGATTGGATTGGATTGGATTGGATCTGAGATCGGATGTATGGAATATGACACATTCTATCAGCACTCCTCTACGAAGAATATGCCATCAAGATCAATAACATCCTCCAGAGACAGCACAACCATGTTCCCCAACTCATCATCAACATCATTAGAACTGCCACCCTCATTGGTAGAATTGCCGCCAACTCTAAGGACCATTTTGTCCAACAGCACCTCTTGCACATGGAGAGATGTATACAGAATTATTGTGTGCTCCTGCTGCCTGATACTTTTAAGAGCCATGTTGAAGAAGTTATCCATATTGTTGAGCATCAAGCAGGTGTTGCTCGCCCACCATCTCCACACCAAGATCAGCAGGTGCATACATCTCTTACCACCTCTTATACAAACCCTTATCCTCATGTCGACACCCTTGCTGGGCTACTATCTACTGTGGAAGAGGTATCTGCATTCCTAGTCCATGACATCCATCTCAGAGTCACCCATAATCCAGATGCTCAAGAATTGCTCAAGCAGATAGCCACTGAAACCCTTCCCTCTCATACCAAGAGAACCCATGCAGATTGGGTTAGAGACAATACCCTTGCAGCACAGTTGGGTGTTCTAAAGATCCATCCTCCAATGGTCATTCCAGATAACATTGACCTTGCCCCAACCACCTCTATCACTGAAGAACACCCTGAGGGGCTATACACTGCATTCACTGAAGCACACAAGGACATCATCGCTTCCCATGTTGTTGCTGACATCATGGGTATTATCCCTATTGTGGAACCATCTGCAACACTTATTGATCCCTCCACTACTGGGCAAGTGTCCATCGAAACACTTAGTCCCACCTCCCTTTCCAGGGTCCTCTCCCTGATGACCATCCTTCAAGGAAGCACCAACACAGCACTCACACTGGCAAAGCAAGAGCTAGATCTGTGTCATATACTGGATTCTACACTCAACTTGCACCATAACATCCTGCTCAAATCCACATCTATCATAAAGGGCTTTGGCCTCAGCTCATACGCTGTGCCCCTTACCCAAGTATTGCCCCTTAATTTTGGATGAAGTCCTAAGGAGAGTTCTGGTGAAGTCTGGACATAGTCCAGAATGAACTCTAGGGCAGGATAGCTCAATAGAGCTCCGAAGGACTTCTGGATGAGCGCGGAATGTGCCGGAACTATTTCTGGATGATAGGGGATGATGACAAGACTACTTGGATGAAGTCCAGAGTAGAACAGTGAAGGATGTTACAATAGAATGAAGGATAGAATAGGACTGGACCATAGGACCATAGGACCATAGGTCCGAAGGTCTGAAGGTCCAAGGATCTGAAGGTCCGAGGATCTGAAGGTACAAGGATCTGAAGGTACGAGAATCCAAAGGTATGAGGATCCAAAGATGGTCCAGATGTCCGAAGGTACAGATATCTGAAAGTAGGAGTAGCAGAGTGTTGGATGGATGATGGATGGATGGACAGATGGACAAATGGATAGACAGATGGATGGATGGACAGACAGATGGACAGATAGATGGATAGGTGTATGGATGGACAGATGGTATAACTGCTATAGAGGAGTAGGTCCAGATGTGAAGTAGAGAGAGTATAGACTACTTCAGACAAGGTCTGAAGTAGAAACTAACAGAGGAAGACTACCGCAGGGTAGAGTCGAAGGTGGAACAGAAGACGGACTACAATTAGACAAAGTCTGAAAGTGATTATATGACAGAGAGTTGAGGCTCCGGACTAGGGAGTACTCCCATAGTCCAGAGCCAGAGACTTACAAGGGCCGGAGCCCAAGTGAGAATGGAAACAGAGTTATATAGACAACAGGATAAGTAAGAATATAAGCAATGATCAGACTGAGGTCTGCAGGAGTTGTACTACAAGTTTATATACTGTAGGTAGCATGCCAGAAGGTAAGTAAGCATAGTCCAAGGCTATGTCAGAAACAATAATAGTAAGTACAACAAAACATCAGGCTATGAACTCAGAGATAAAACTTGTACGGAATGACTTATTGAGATGGAGGCAGAGATAACCAATAGCTGGAGGCAGAGATGACCAAGAGGCGAAGGCAGGGATGACTGAGAGCTGGTGGCACAGGTATATCCTAAAAGGGGTAATGCGCAGGTGCACGGGAATGGTTTCGGATATGAACACAGATCGGATATGGACACGGATCGGATATGGATCAGATATGGATCAGATATGGATTGGATGAGTGTCTTCAATTGGATCTGGATCAGACGAGTGTCTCAGATTGGATATGGATCAGATGAGTGTATCAGATTGGATATGTGAACTGGATTGAGTGGGGATTGGATAGATGTGGATTTGAGCAGGATGTTATAGTGCAAGTTGAGTGTAGAATCTGGTATATGACAATATATGTGCCAAAGTACCACTCATTTTACCCTGGGTTTCATCCAGTGATCATTTACTTACATTTACATTACTACTGAAACCCTGACCCAACAAAGGTCAAATCATAGTAAACCCTTAGGACTATAGTTCTGGACCCAAAATTTGTGCAGATAACATAGTATGGACATTTCAATTTCAACCTGCAGACTGTGCATGCACCATTACCTTATATAGTAATACCTGGGTGCACCATTCCCAAGGCAGAAAGAAGTGGAAAGCTGCATGAAGAAGCCAAGTCAGATGGTAATCCATGGACTCGTACTGTTTTGACTGCATTTTCAATGTTTTGACTTGCACTTATGGTTTACTTTACTGGTTTTTATGTAGGCACCCAAGTGGGGTCATCTAGTGCAGACCCGAGGCTCGGACATAGGGGACATTGGACACCAGCCATTGGACTTTACCCCTGCACATCAGTTCTTGACAGCAGACACTTCTCTGAAACATGGATATTCATTGCAGTTCCTTCACATTTGCATTAGTTCTCTTTTTTGCACATGATACCACACTTTCCCACGCTCGGACCTGCAGGCCTGTGCATTGGATAGCCTCAGACTCGCATTCCCATGCCTCATAGCCACTCAGATATTGCGACAATCATTCATAGTCCACCACCAGGTTTTCATTAAATGACTTGCAGCACATTTGCATGACATCCAGCAGTTATCTATGCAACTAAAGTAACTCCTGTGCATCAGACCTGCTTTCCCACGCTTCACATGCCCTTGGACCATAGTACTATCCTTGACAACCCCTGAACATTTGCTCATACCTTTGGACTCATCAGAATCATTCATTTCCATGTCCATCAATATATTGTTCATACCCAGTGTTTACCCATGCAAAAGTAATCATCTGCGCATTAGACCTGCTTTCCTGTGCTTCACTAGCTGTGGACCCATTTTCCTGCACTTTGCTAGCCATGGACTCACTTTCCTACACTTTGCTAGCCATGGACCCACTTTCCCATGCCTCACATATCATTGCACTTGCATACAAAATGCCCTAGCATGCCTCAGAGTTATTGTGCATTCATTCTGCAGACATATAGTCATATCTGTGACCTAGCAAGAAGTTCATTGATGAGTTGTTGAAGAGAAGAGTTTTTGGAGTGTGATTGACCAGGGATGGTCAATATTCAAGTTGCTGGGGGATGTGATGGTCAAACATTCTGTGACCTGTCAATAGTTATTTTTATGGAGTTTACACCAAACCCCACTATTTCCAATGTTTCAGACCCTCAGACCCACAGTTTCCGAGATTCCTGTGCTTTGGAAACCTTCACACTTGTCCTCCCCATGTCCAGTCCAGTACTAGCTAGCCCCACTGGTGTGTAGTCATTGATATTTCCATTTCTGATGCATTGCACAGTCTTATTACATGTATTCTCACAAGCCACAGTACCTCATGGCTTATTACATAGAATTTCAGACCCAAAGTGGACTCGCCTAGTTTCACCTATAGTACTCTGGACTTTCATGTAGCATGTTATAAGGGACCTGTAGACACTATTCTATACCATCCTGTAGAAGGGGGATCACCCCAGATACTTGGTCCCTGTCTAACAAGCCATAGGCAGGCAATATTATAATCCATTCATTATCATTGCCTGAAACTCATTCCCAATCATTATATCGACCCTCACTAGACATATACAACAACCTCAAATACTTGCACTCTCTTATTGCCCTCTCTGCCATTACTGACCTGCAGACCCAAAATTCCTGTGCTTCAGACATCACATAGGATCATTGGACTCGACCATAGAGCTTCGGACTTTTGTGTTCATTATAGTGTGCACTTTCTTTTACTTCAGTAGACAGTAGATCCCTTTAGGGTCAAACATTCTTGCTTGCAAGTGTAGCAACATAGGCAGAGCACTGGACTCATATACCAACCTAGGTGGTAGTTCCCTACTGCTCAGGTTAGATTGACTTGTTTCAATTGGAGCCCATTGCAAGGGGTCCATCTACTGAAGTTTTTGATTTTTGCATTTTTTAGACATCACCAATATTTTCACACTTTTGGACCCATGCATCTGTGCTTTCCCATGCTATGACTGCATCATATGAGCCATTTTTCATGCCAATATGTACCACACCATCAGTGCCATATTTCAATGGTAATGCCAGATGACTTTTCACATTTTAACAGGAAGTAGACCAGCTTTCAGACAAGGCTGGGATATCACAAGAATCTCAGATTAAGTATGCAGTCAGATATGCAGACCCCAATAAAGCAGACCTATGGAAAGACTTGGACAAATATACAGGTAACAGCTATGAAGATTTCACTAATGCAATTTTGCAATTTTACCCAGAATGTGGACCCATGCACTATGTCAGTGCTAAACCTGCGGACCCAGAATCTCCAGAGATATGTGAACTTGCTATTCAGGACAAACCTGCAACAATCATAGTAGAAGAAGCAGTATATGACATACCAAGACCTAACCCAGTAGAATGCACTATCATTGAAGATAAACCCATACTTGCTGCTGATACTGCTATTCCTGAAATTTTGGACCCATGGGGTAAAGAGATATTTGAAGCTACATGTATCTAGTACTATGCAAATACATGGGTCATGAGTTACCCACTGTGGGTTGCATACCCCTCATACTCATGCAGACCCTTTCCAAAACCAGTACCAAGCATGCCCTTGGGTATGGGTACAGGTAAACTTGGGAATACCCATGGGTTACCCATGCCATTGCCTAGTTAAATAATGTATGCCCTCCTTAAACTCTTGGTACATCACACCATAATCAATTTTAGGAACAGGTGGTCTGTAAGCAGCACCTTCCTCATCATCTTCTGTCCTTGTCCATTTTCCCTTCCTATTGATTTAGGGTAATTTGGGTTCTCAAGGAGATAATAGAAAAAAAGCTCTAGGACATTTTGTGTGGCATTGACTGGGTTATGGATAGAGCAATCTGTTTTTGTTCCTTGGATATGTGTTGTCCCATGGTAGATGGACATTGAGTGTCAGAATTGAAAGTTGCTGAATATATGTATTTTTTTTGCTTAGGCCTAGCATTATGCAAATGGCTGTAAAATTACTCAATGATATCTCACAGTTCATATTGTATTTTCTGGTGCAGAATAAAATGTATAATTTGTGCATGTTCTGAGGCAGAGTATTTTGCATTCATGTTTTATTTCTTTTCTCTGAACATAATAAATGTTTTGCAAGTGTTGTTCAGGAGGAATATACTACAAACATTATTTATTTATTCTTACAAAACATGGAGCATGTTTTACAAATTTCCTCTTACAAAATATACAAATGAATATTTGAGAGTTTCTTTGGTTTTCCTTGGCAAAATATTAACAAAATATATATTATTATTTGTCATATTATTTTTTAATATTCTTGGACCAAACATAAGGTGAATAGGATGAAGTAATTAAGATTTTTGATCCACAGAACATTGAAAAAACACAGACAAAAAAATCAACATGATTGTAAAATGTTGTCTGAAGGATGATGGATGAAAAATATAGACTTTTTCTTGAGGGAAAATGATTGATTTTTAGGCCATGTATTGCATATGGAACATCTTTAATACATTCATTATTTTTTTTCAATGTTTTGACACAAAATGCAAGGAAATTTCTATCTTCTAATCCAATGTTTTTTAAATGTTTGATGAAATAAAATGAGAAAATGCCTGCAGTGTCTCCTCATTCTGAGGAAGAAATACTCTGTGCCCACTTATGGTGGCAGAAACTCCATGTCAACCATTCCACAGTTCATGCCCACCCCACCAGGCAGATTCCCACACTGTCACAACCCCTTAAATCACTTAAGACTAGGGCAGAGACTAGGACTCAAACAAAGGTTATCACAAGAGAATAGATTGAGCAGTGACATCTGGTTGCTTCTCTAGAAAGATACAAGAGGTTTGAACTAAAGAACTACTAGCTAACTATATGGCATATTGAAACTGAGATACAAACTGAGTTCTAAACTACTAGCCAATCAGAAAATAGAAATGAGAATCATATGATGTGATGTTGTGACATTGTTGATGACATCATAATGACATCATATTCTAGAAGATTCTAAGATCACATGACACTATCTTATCTTATCTGATAGCATCATAAAAGACCTCTTCATCTTCATCAGGTAGTTCAATTATAGAAGCAGATATAGAGATTTCAGTAGGGTTTGGGTTTGTCTTAGCACTGGGTTTAGATGCTTGTGGGAAATTAGGAAAGAATAATGATTTGTATGCAGAATCATGACACACACATTCATTTAGCACACACAGTGCAACTGTTTGACTTCCAAGTTATGAAGGTCATCACTGCCTGGTTGAAAGTGCCCCACCCCAAAGTCTTAATCAGAGTTTTTGACCATGATGGCAAGGACCCAGCTGTTAAAGGACCCATTCTGGCCAAATGCCTATGCAAGGTGATCTCCATCATAGCCTAAGCTGACCACCAAGAGGACCATGAGATCAAAGTCTCCCCTCCCTGCCTAGAAGCTATCAGAGAGAAAATGGACCACCCCCTTAGCTTCCTCACCTATAAAATTTCTGATGAGACCAAAACCATTATCTTGAACCAGTCCATCTAGTCATCCACAGAAATCACCTTTGTGGCCCACCCCTTCCAAGTCAACTCCCTGTCACTCCTTCTCTTCTGCTTACATGGCTTCTCCACCACAGCACATACTGCAGTCACTTTAGCTATGATAAATACATACAGCCAATGTTGAAAAATCCCTGTTCTAAACAGGCCAGCTGACATGGGCCCATCAATGTATTGTTGTGATAAATACAGGTGGGCCCATAGTGTGTGGTATAGTAGATAAGTGTACACTTTCCTATTGCCTTTGGTAGGTAATATATGGTAGGTAGGATATGAAATATATACCTGATATGAACAGGTGGGCCCATCAATGTATTGTTGTGTTAAATACAGGTGGGCTGATGTCAAGTGTATATATGAGACAAACAGGCAGGCCCACCATAAGTGCATATATGATAAAAGCAGGCAGGCCCATCACAAGTGCATATATGATAAAGACAGGTGGGCCCATCACAAGTGTATATTTGTTACAAACAGGTGAGCCCACCACAAGTGTGTATATGAGACAAACAGGTGGGCCCACCACAAGTGCATATATGATAAAAACAAGTGGGCCCATCACAAGTGTATATTTGATACAAACAGTGGGCCCATGGTATGTAGTGTAGTAGATAAGTACATCAATCAAGATATGGCTGAAATCAAAAACATTGGTTGAAATTGGCCAAAATATGACTAAAATCAAAAATGTTGGTCAAAATATGGCTGAAATGAACACCATTGGTTGAAACTGGCCAAAATATACTGAATTCAAAAAAATCAGTCAAGATGTGACTGAAATGGACAAGATATGATCAAAATCAAAAACATCGGTCAAGAAATGACTGAAATGGCTGAGATATGATCAAAATCAAAAACATCAGTCAAGATATGACTGAAATGGCCAAAATATGGCCAAAATCAAAAACATCGGTCAAGATGTGACCGAAACAGCTGAGATATGGCCGAAATCAAAAACATCAGTCAAAATGTGACTGAAACAACCAAGATATGGCTGAGATCAAAAACATTGGTCAATATATGACCAAAATCCAAAACATTGGTGATAATGAAAAATAATTATGATTAACTTGTAATCTGCCCCACATTATTCCCACACCCCATATTTTCGCATTTTTGCTAGTGTTGTTGGCAAATTACTGTCATTCTGCCATTTACTGCAGCAGAACTTGGCAGAACCTGGCAGTTGGCAGAAGGTCTGGGGCAGAAGTTGGCAGAAGTAAAAAAAGGTACCAGAGGATGTGTGAGATGAATGTATGAATAACTGTATAGTTATCAATGCAAATCCTTTCTGTATCTACCCAGTAAATAAACATTAGTGCTATGTGTTTATCCATGGCTATGTCTGGATGGCGCCCTCTTCCCAAGGTTGTCGAAGACAATTTTGACTGTCTCGAAGATGTCCCCAACTCATCCAATAGATCTTATTTCAAATGTAAACACTGTCCACTTAATTCCCCTGGTGCTCTCATGATAATAATCTGCTGAAACACCTTACTGATGTCACACAATGCCCTAACTGTCCACCTGGAGAATGCAAAGCAGCATGTAATTTTCTCATGAGCAAGATTAAAGGCCAGGCTCTCATAGTCACTCCTGCTTTGGGTGAAATTGCCTGTTAGTTATGTGATTATTCACCTCTACAGTACGCATTCCATTGTATTTCATATCCTTATATGCATCATTACACTTACTATAGTATTCCCCACATTTCACTCCATACATACTTGACTTCCTGACCTCCCTAGGATGTCCCTAGGTCGAGTTATTCCTTCCCTTTGACTCATTGTTTATCTGTTTACATTTGTTTACAAAACATCGCCCATATCCTAGAGTCCAGTACTCCCTGCCTCTTTGGCAACTTACTCTGGACTCTAGGTACTGTATAACTTTACTATACTCTTCAATACATTGGCAACTTACTCTGGACTCTAGTCCTCATCTCTTTTGGTCTCTCAGTAACCTCTAGAAGCGGCCCACTTCACTCCCATCTTAACATTGCCCCCATGAAGAGATGGAAGAAAGGTACCCTTGATGGGTTTGTTGATTATCCCCTATCAAATGAACAGGCTTCATATGCTAATCTAAAATTACTGCAATATGTAACAACTTATTGTCATTTATGTCTCAGGCTGATGATGAACATGAATCTGACAGGTTCTTTCTGCATGCCAATATACCTTTCTCTGCAGGAGATGATGAATACTTGCAAGGGTTCCTGGATGAAATACAGCCATCATATTCATCCCCATCCCACTATGCACTCTCCCATAATCTCCTCAACAGCAAGGCAGCATAAGTACAATGTGAAGAAATATCCTGTTTGAAGGACCATAAATGCCTGACATTACTTCTTGATTGTTGGGAAGACAAGTTGAAGAGGAGTCTATATGGCTCTGTTGCCACTGAGGTCAAGCAATACCCTGTTGTACTGGCACTTGAAGACATGACTGGCAATCATGGAAATGCCACAAACCTACTCGCTACATCAAAAAAAGCCATGGACTGAATGGAGATTGGCAACAGCAAAAAATTCATTGCACTGACAACAGATAACCCTTCTGTTATGCAAGCATACTGTTGAAAATTCACAGAATCATTCTATTGGGTTCTTGTATGTTTCTTCATCCATTTGAAACATGAAAACTCTAACTGTACTTGGGAATGATCATCCAACCCAGACAAGTTACCATGGACACCACTAAAACCAAAGGAATCGCTGATTGGCCAACCCCTAAAATGGTCAAAGATGTCCAGTCCTTCCTATATTTCTGCAACTTCTACCAGACCTTCATTTCCCATTATTCTGATATTGCTCAACCACTCATCAACCTAACAAAGAAAAACACTTCTTTCACCTGGACTCCCGAATGTCAAGACACCTTCTAAGTATTGAAGGAGAAATTTACTAAACAACCAGTCCTTTGAAACCCTGACCCTGCCTGGCAATTTGTGGTTTCCACTGATGCCTCCCTTGTAGCAACAGGGGCAGTTCTTCTACAAACTGACAAAAATGGTGTTTACCATATTTGTGCATACCTTTCACAGTCACTGAACTCTGCAGAATGTAATTACCAGATCTTCAATTGAGAACTTTTAGCAGTTATTCGAGGACTTACAGAATGGTGCCATTACTTAGAAGGGAACCCTCACCCTGTCATTGTCTTCACTGATCATAAGAACTTGCTGTATGTCTGAATTGGCAACTGATCCTCTCCACTTTCAATGTTGAACTCCACCACATCACCAGCACCAAACTAGCAGTCCCTGATGCCTTATAATGTAGGCCTGATCATGATAATGGTAGTCATGATAATGAAGATACCATTCTTCTTCCTGATTCCTTATTTGTCCAACTCATCAATACCAATCTACTTGATGTACTATCCAGTTCTGACCCTCTCAATGATCCAGTTTTCAAAATGGTGTCAGACACTCTAGATGGGGTCTGCCTTCCCCCTATGAAGTCCACCTTATCCAACTGGAAGATTGACAATGGTATCCTTTATTTCCGCACTGTTGTAAAGACTACAATCTAGCTAGTATGATAGTGAACTATCACCTATGCTAGTATATGTTGAATGTCTACCTAGCTGCTATACTTCCAAGGCAAGAATGTTCAACCCAAGGGGTTGCTAGTGAATATACTTTGTCAAGCACTAATGTGTGACGCGTGATACTGCTATAAGATGTTGCTGGAGGTAGCAGTAGCATTGCCACTAATAGCACAATGATAACCACAGATGCCAGTGCTAAAGCATGCTGGGTGTGATGGATACCAGTGATGCTGAAGATACCAATGGTACTGGGAGTAGCACTAATGATGAGCGGTGTTAAGACCGTACTCAATATGTAAGAGATCCGAAGGGCTTTGGCCTCAGTTCATGCACTGTGCCCCTTTCCTGAGTACTGCCCTTTATTACAGAGGAGTAACCTTCATCCGAGGGTCTGGATGTGCTTGCGTAGCAGATCCGAAGGTCTGAAGGTATCGGATATGGCATGTCTGGTGTATATCCGAAACATATGGGTGGAAGGAGTACGTCCGGAGGGTATCCGGAGCGTAAGGATGAATTCGAGGTATAAGGCTAGTAGCGGACGAGGTCCGTACTAGAAACTAATGGATATGGACTACTGGAGGTAGAGTTGGAAACATAGACTATAGGAATCAATCCTAAGTCTCAGAAGATACTTAGAGTTGGGAATGGATTGGTTCAGATGAATGGAATGAGCAGAATCTAAGATGATATTCAAACTAAGGTTCTCTAGAGTTTTACATGTAGTTTATATACTGTAGGTAGATAGTACAGACAATCAGTGAATCTGGGACTGGAGGGCTATGCACAAAGTATAATGGAAGTCTATTAGTAAATGCGCAGTGGATCAGCAAACGCGAGTTGGATATGAAGCACAGGTAATGGATCAGTAAGCAGGACAGGAATATACACAGCCGGGACACCGGTACAGGTAGATCACTGAAAGGGGATAGAAGCAAGTATGCAGTGGACTTAGAACACAAGAAGCTGGGGTGCATTGGATGAGTGATCCAGATCGGATCTGTGGTCCGGATAGAAGCAGGATCGATCGGATCTGATTGGATCTGATCAGATCTTGGATCAGATGTATGGAATATGACAAGCGGTGTGATAGCGTGAGCTGATGACTATAATAGTGCTGTATGCCAAGGGACAACTATGAGTGACAGTGTGATAACGACGATACCAATGCTTAGGTGATGGTAGCGGTGAAAGTGGCTTAGTATAGCGATGATAGCGTCGAGAGCAACAGGCAGGGTGATGATAGCATCGAAGGTATGAGTATAGTGGGATGGCAAAGACCATTGAATACTTCAGAGATAATATGTTTTCAAAGAAGATGTATTGGTATAGCAATAGCAGTAGTGATACAGGAATCCTGTCAAATGAGCAATATGATATAAGAAATGATAGTAAGTGACTTCTCCTACTGCTGTACAGTAGAAGGGGAGTGCTGAACAGAGAAGTCAGCAGTCTTTTATCATACATCATAAGTACATGGAATTGATAGGCGAGAGTAGTAGCAAGTACGTGAGACTTAGCCATAGTAATGTGTACATTGAAGTCTCAGGGTACACATCAATGATGGTGTATGGTCTGTCATAGCAGGGCATGAATTTTGTGACACATGTATTTCCCAGGTGCAGCTGACAAGGTGAATAGCCAGCACTCCCATTGACAGTGTTCATCGTGTGAAAACATACCCGGGGTAGGGCTCATACCAAACCTTTGTGATTGTGATCAACATAGTAACAGAGACATTGATTTACAGTCTTGTTTGTTTGTTCACTGCCTTCCACTCGTCTCCTTCTTTCATCTGAATGTTATTGTATCCCCATTGTACATCCATCTTGGAGTACATCATAGCACCAGTTAAAGCATCAATCAGATCTTGAGATCTCGGTAAAGGGTACGCGTTTTTAACAGTTTTCTCATTAAGCTTTCTATAGTCCATAACTGGTTGTAATTTGCCATCTTTTTTGGCCACAAAGAAGAAAGGTGCTGCAACAGGAGATTGTGAATCTCTGATACGTCCTAATGCAGTTTTGGCTTTTAACCAATCTTTCAGTGTGTCCATTTCTTTGGGTGACAAAGGATACAGTTTTGCATTTGGTGGAAGATCATTCTCATCTTTGAGATCTATCGCATGATCCCATTTCTTTCATTCAGGAAATCTTTTTGATTCCTCTTCTGAGAATACTCCTAGGTCATCATGAAGCCATTCAGGAACCATCTCTTCTACTGACTTCTTCTTCTTAGTAGCTTCTTCTGCTACTTTCTGTTCCATGGTGATGCATGCTTTGTACCTAATCCTGATATTCTCAGGACTATCTTCATCTTCTACTTCTTCAGCTGTCACCCTCTTCTTTGCCATGCCTTCATTGTCATCTTCCTCTTCTGTGGGAATCAGATCTGGCAAGTCTTCCTTTTTTTGGAATTTACATTTTTCCTTATTTTTGTCACAGATTCCTCACACAAATCATTATTCATTTCTCAATTCTCATAAAGCGCCTAAACCCAGCACTAAGACAAACCCTGACCCTAACGAAATCCCTACATCTGCTTCTATAGTTGAACTCCCTGATGAATATGAAGAGGTCTTCTATGACACTATCAGATAAGATAAGATAAGATAGTGTCATGTGATCTCAGAACCTTCTAGAATATGATGTCATTATGATGTCATCAAACAATGTCACAACATCACATCATACGATTCCCTTTTCTATTTTCTGATTGGCTAGTAGTTTCAGACTCAGTTTGTATCTCAGTTTCAATATGTCTATATAGTTAGCTAGTTTTGTCGTAGTAGTTCTTTAGTTCAAACCTCTTGTATCTACCTTGAGTAGCAACCAGACGTCACTGCTCATTCTCTCTTCTGTTGTGATAACCTTCATTCAAGTCCTAGTCTCTGCCCTAGTCTTAAGTGATTTAAGGGGTTGTGACAATTTTTTTGTCTTTTTTCTTTTTTAGATTTACATTTAACCGGACATCTAGATAGAGAAAATCATCCTGCATTCCAATCAATCTCAGGATTATGGTACCTCAGCCAATCTATGCCGATAATAACATTGTTGCTTCCAAAATCAGTAACCATGAAGGCTGCTTTTTCTTCTTCATGATCTCCAACCTTTAATCCTAGTTCAGCAAAATGAGTCATTGATCCAGCGGCATTTAATGAGCCATCAATATTCTTGACTGGTATGGGACGCAATAATTTACGACATCAAACATCATTGTCCTTGATGAATTTCTCACTTATAAATAATGTTGATGCACTGCAGTCCACAAGTGCTTTTATGTCTGCTTGTCTGTTCTTTCCTTTCAATGTAACTGGAATATAAAAATGCCCAGATTTGGATTGTATATACACTTCAGTTACATCAGCGAAAGTAGAAAGAATAGAGAAACGATTGTTCGGGTCTAGGTCTACAGACTCTGACTTCAACCCTTCTAAAAACCCTTGCCTTCTTTGGAGGCGAGCCACTGCTCAAACCACTTTGGGGCCTTGGATTCTTCTTTGGCAGACAATGCCTTCACTTGCACTGGTTTTGGCGCCTCTTTGCAGTTTCTAGCCATGTGGCCTTCTCCACTGCATCTGTAACATTTGAAAGCACCAGGCTTTCCTTGCGGTTTGGGAGTGTTTTGTTGCCTCCCAGAGTTGATGTCCATAGCGTCACTGTCCTTGGGTCCAGCCCTTGAGGAAGAAGGAACTGCACTAGTAGACTTAGGAGTCCACCAGGTGTTTTGCTTCTTCTCTGCATCCAACTCTTCAAAGCTTTGCCCAATTTCTACTGCTCTTTCAACCAATTTGTTGAAAGTATTCTTATCTTTGAGCGCAACATGTGTGAGTTGTTCTTTGATTCAGGATTGTAGGCTGGATCAGAATTTGAGGCAGAGGTCATAATTTGTGAAAACAGATTTCTGTTTGAAGGATGCAACATATTTGGGTACTGTGCTAGAGCCTTGCCTAAGGGTCTCTAGTTCTTGGATGGCTTTTGCTTCTTTGTTTTCGTCTTTGAACATATGTGAGAATTCTTCCATGAAAGTTGCGAAGACCAATTCTCCTGCAGCTTGTTGCTTGACGTAAGGTTCTGCCCATTTTCCAGCATTTCCTTTTAGATAGGACAAGATAAGCAAAAGGTGTTGTTGTTGCATGGCATTGGGGCCATAGGACCATAGGACCAAGGGTCCAAAGGTCCAAAGGTATGAGCATCCGAAGGTCCAAGAATCTGAAGGTATGAGCATCTGAAGGTCCGAGGATCCAAAGTTATGAGGATCCAAAGGTGGTCCAGATGTCTGAAGGGACAGATGTCCGAAAGTAGGAGTAGCAGAGTGTTGGATGGATGACAGATGGATGGACAGATGGACGGATGGATGGATGGATAAACGGATGGATGGATGGATGGACAGATGGGTAAATGGACAGATAGATAGACAGATGGATGGATGGATAGATGGATGGATGGACAGACAGACAGAAGGACAGATAGATGGATAGGTATACAGATGGACAGATGTTATAACTAAGAGAAAGACTACCGCAGGTAGAGTTGAAGGTGGAATGGAAGATGGACTACAATTGGACAAAGTCCGAAAGTGATTATATGACAGAGAGTCAAGGCTCTGGACTAGGGAGTACTCCCATAGTCCAGAGCCGGAGACTTACAAGGGCTGGAGCCCAAGTGAGAATGGAAACAGAGTTATATAGACAGCAGAATAAGTAAGGAGACAAGCAATGATCAGACTAAGGTCTGCAGGAGTTGTACTACAAGTTTATATACTGTAGGTAGCATGCCGGAAGGTAAGTAAGCATAGTCCGAGGCTATGTCAGAAACATAATAGTAAGTACAGCAAAACATCAGGCTATGAACTCGGAGATGAAACTTGTACGGAATAACTTATTGAGATGGAGGCAGAGATAACCAATAGCTGGAGGCAGAGATGACCAAGAGGTGAAGGCAGGAATGACCGAGAGCCGGTGGCACAGGTATATCCTAAAAGGGGTAATGCATAGGTGCGTGGGAATGGTTTCGGATATGAACACGGATCGGATATGGACATGGATCAGATATAGATTGGATATGGATCAGATGAGTGTCTCGGATTGGATCTGGATCGGACGAGTGTCTCAGATTGGATCTGGATCAGATGGGTGTCTTGGATCGGATATGTGAACTGGATTGAGTGGGGATTGGATGGATGTGGATATGAGCAGGATGTTATAGTGCAAGTCAAGTGTAGAATCCGGTATATGACATATTGAGCCAATTCTTCAGCATTGGATGGAGCAGACATAGTGCCAGTTGTTTTCTGGAACCTGATTCACTGATGTCTGTGGTTGACTAGTTGTAATGGTCAACCCGAATAGGAAGGATGATGAAAAGAGGAGTGTGGGAAAAGGATACGTAAATGGAAAACTGAGCGGTCCCTGATATCTGATCAGATCTACCTTGTACTCAGGTCCTAAAGGGTTCTTTAATCAACCCAACTAGGCACTTCCCTATTTACTGACTAAAAGAGGATGTATGTAAAGGTTTTCATGAACCTTCCAAGTGGGAAAAACTCTAGGGACAGGTGCTCTTCCAGCCGAAGCTTACAAGCAACCATCTATTGTGAACAAGGAGACAATTCCACTAAATACTCGGAAAGAAGACTAGACCTTCTATTGTATGAAAGTGAAAATATAACATAAAAAAGAAACTATAGTAGAACTCAGCAGGCAGGGTCTTGGGCCAGCACTGAGGTCGTGGATCGAACACCTAATGTTGCTTGTCCTCTGTCTACTGGCAGCAGCAATGTAAGGCTGGGCCTGGTAGAGGTCTACTAACTACATAACATGTATGTATGAATGTGCTCAAAGTGAGCAAAAAGTGATGTGTGAAGGTTTGTATGTTTATACCATTCTCAACAACAAATGTGTTGCTGGAGAAGAGTATAGAAGTGATAAGACTTCTTTGAGACTAGTGTCAACAGTTGTCAAGGCCAATATCAAAAAAGAGAGTATGCAGCAGTATGCAAGTCGGAGTCCCCTATAGTTCAAACCTAATGTCACAACCCCTTAAATCACTTAAGACTAGGGCAGAGACTAGGACTCGAACAAAGGTTATCACAACAGAGAAGAGAATGAGCAGTGATGTCTGGTTGCTACTCAAGGTAGATACAAGAGGTTTGAACTAAAAAACTACTACATCAAAACTAGCTAACTATATAGGCATATTGAAACTGAGATACAAACTGAGTTTTAAACTACTAACCAATCAGAAAATAGAGAAAGGAATCATACGATGTGATATTGTGACATTTGTTGATGACATCATATTCTAGAAGGTTCTGAGATCACATGACACTATCTTATCTTATCTTATCTTATCCAATAGCGTCATAGAAGATCTCTTCATCTTCATCAGGAATTTCAACTATAGAAGTGGATGTAGGGATTTTGGTAGGGTTAGGGTTTGTCTTAGCACTGGGTTTAGGCACTTTAGGGAAATTGAGGAAAGAATAATGATTCATGTGAGGAATTCATGACATTAACCCTCCAAGCATGGTTCTAACAGGAGAGAGTAGCAGTGAAATGGGGGAAGATCACAGCTGAGGATTGCCAGAAATTAATTGAGAGTATGCCTAGAAGGATAGAGGTAGTAATTACAATCAAGGGAGGTCATACAAAGTACTATGTAGAATACCTGGTTATTACTGTAAAATACTTGAGTCAAAAAACTGTCTGCATGAGTCATCATTTTGTAAGCCTTATATCTCCACCATATCTCCACTGATTACCATGGTGTATGGCTCAAATGGAAGCCCTGAAGCCATACTACAATGTGGTACTAGCATGGCCTTGAGGCATTTGTTTGTTCTCACACAATATTATAGATAGTGAAAAATGTCAAAACATGTGGATAGTTTTTTGAGCCACTGTATCATGGCTTAGTACTTTGTAATCTTTTATCTGGGTTCCAAAGATTTATGGGACTGTAAAGAGGTATGGGGTGAGGAGTTTTATGATGGAATCTTTCACAGGGCATATTGCTTCAGGTATTATTGCTTATTACTCAGTGCAGGTGGGTTATTACAGGTAGATGTCAGTTTCATGTATGGCAGGTGTCAGTGTTTTTATGGTTGGCAGTGCTTTTTCATTGTGTTCAGGACATTGACATTTTCATTGTTGTTTGCAGTTTTCATATAGTTTCATTTTTTATTGGGTGAGATTTGGTGGTGGTTATCAGGGATTTTTGGTGTGGGGGGCATTTTGTCAATGTGTTTGTTGGGCTTGTTTTGTACATTGGTTTTGCAGGGTGTTTTCAATGGTCATACATACATGTGTGATTGGGGACTGTGAAATGTTTGTTATGCAAGCTTTTAGCTGTGAGCATGGTGCACTCAACCTCACCTGCATTTTATGTGTAGGAAAATACATTAGTACATAGGACTTGTATGAGCGAAGAAAGGCTACACACCTCAGTAAGGTCCAAGAGAACAATACTGAGGTGTGGTGTGAAACAACTCGAACTAAATACATGAGTCCATGTGGTAGATAAGAGTATTGGCAAATGGACAAGTGGAGAGGGTTCATGTGCTCGAGAAGCAAAAAGTCAAGACAGTGGTTGATCACATGTGGTGTCAAAGCTGATAATAGGAAAAAGGCAATATGAAGTCTAGAGGCAAGAGATAGGCTGACAAAAGGCAATACGAAGTCTAAAGGCAAAAGATAAGCCAAGAAGTGAATAACTTCCAATATGGTTTATAATCTCACTACATCACACTGTTTGTACCTCAGCAGTGCTTTCCATGATGCTGAGGTATACTATACTAATCAACTCAATTCGATGGTCATGCATCACAGCCGGTGGTGTCGGTGTCGAAATCAGGTAGTTGTCACACATCACATCAGCTTGTGTCGAAACCATTTGATGTCATGAATTTTGCTTCTGCAACCCCAAATTTGTGCTACAGGACACTCCAGATTTGCATTGTATCTGTGTGGCTGCACACCAAATGTTTCTACTACTGTCATATACCGGATTCTACACTTGACTTGCACTATAACATCCTGCTCATATCCACATCCATCTAATCCCCACTCGATTCAGTTCACATATCTGATCTGATACACTCATCCGATCCAGATCCAATCCAAGACACTCGTCCGATCCATATCCGATCCGAGACACTTATCCGATCAAGATCTGATCCGAGATACTCGTCCGATCCAGATCCAATCCATATCCGATCTGAGACACTTGTCCAATCCATATCCGATCCATGTTCATATCCGGACCCATTCCTGTGCACCTGCGCATTACCTTTTTTAGGATATACCTGTGCCACCGGCTCTTGGTCATCCCTGCCTTCGCCTCTTGATCATCTCTGCCTCCGGCTATCGGTTATCTCTGCCTCCATCTCAATAAGTTGTTCCGTACAAGTTTCATCTCCGAGTTCATAGCCTGATGTTTTGCTGTACTTACTATTATGTTTCTGACATAGCCTCGGACTATGCTTACTTACCTTCCGGCATGCTACCTACAGTATATAAACTCGTAGTACTACTCCTGCAGACCTCAGTCTGATCATTACTTGTATCCTTACTTATCCTGCTGTCTATATAACTCTGTTTCCGTTCTCACTTGGGCTCCAGCCCTTGCAAGTCTCCGGCTCTGGACTATGGGAGTACTCCCTAGTCCAGAGCCTTGATTCTGTCCTATAATCACTTTCGGACTTCATCTGATTGTAGTCCATCTTCCGTTCCACCTTCAACTCTACCTGCGGTAGTCTTCCTCTGTTAGTTTCTACTTCGGACCTCGTCCGAAGTAGTCTACACTTTCTCTACTTCACATCTGGGCCTACTCCTCCATAGTAGTCATACCACTTCATCCATCCGTACACCTATCCGTCCATCCATCCATCCATCCATCCGCCCATCCGTCCATCCGTCCATCCGTCCATCCGTCCATCCATCTATCCGTCCATCCGTCCGTCTATCTATCTGTCTGTCTACCCATCTGTCCATCCATCTATCTGTCTGTCTGTCTATTCATCCGTCCATCCATCCGCCCATCTGTTATCCACCTAACACTCCGCTACTCCTGCTCTCGGATCCTCGGACCTTCGGACCTCAGACCCTTGGTCCTATGGTCCTATGGTCCAGTCCTATTCTATCCTCCATCCTATTGTAACATCCCTCACTGTTCTACTCTGGACTTCGTCCAAGTAGTCTTGTCATCATCCCCTATCATCCAGGAATAGTTCTGGCACATTCCCACACTCATCTGGAAGTCCTTCAGAGCTCTATTGAGTTATCCTGCCCTAGAGTTCATCCGGATTACATCTGGACTTCACCAGAACTCTCCCTAGGACTTCATCCGAAATTAAGGGGCAATACTTGGATAAGGGGCACAGCATATGAGCTGAGGCCAAAGCCCTTTATGATCCATTAACCCTCCGAGCACGTCTCTAACAACTACTTACAAAATCTAGCTCTTGTCATCATGATGGCACCAGAATGAGTGTGAGTACAAAGAATTTGCTTTTCTCTTCCTTCTCCCCCACCCTAATTCCACTCTGTCTACCAGGTTCTTGCAATCATTACCCACCTCCTCAGGTACCACGTCCACCACAAAGTCCATGGTCTCAGTGTGACAGTCTAGCTGGCACTAGCCTTGCATGAGTCCATTTCCATTATTGTCTAGCTCCTATACCGAATAGTGTGACCACCCCTAACCCTAGCGCCATTGATATATACAGTTACCAAGGTTACCGCACCCTTGCTGGACTACCGTACCGCAGTACTGAGACACATTTCCACGAGCTGATGCCCATCAAATGCCCATGCCATGCCAACTAGTTCCATTTGGTGCACAGTACATTCTCATTTACTGCTGCTGGTCCCATGGCAAGCTTTATTACATGTAGAACGTGTGCCGCAGCACATGCAGCACTATTACATATTGCTAGGACTAAGTCTTGCATACTCACTACTACTCTTGCCTATTGATTCCACGTACTTACAATGTATGATAAAAGACTGATGACTTCTCCTCCGTTCGATACTCCCCTTCTACCGTACAGCGGTAGGAGTAGTCACTTACAAGTACTTTTATATCATATCATTCATTAGATGGGATTCCCGTACCGCTACCACTCTCGCTATATGCAATTATATTTTCTTTGAAATCCAAATATCTTTGAAGGATCCTTTGACGTTCCTCGCTCTCAATGCTTCCCTTGCTGCTATCTTCACTAAGCACCAGCATTCATCGGTATCATCAGTTTCATCGGTATCATGCTATACTCTTCGCTGACCCCCGGCATACTGCGCTATCATGGATATCGGCATACACTATAACCACGCTCGTCATTAGCAACCCTCACAGCATCATCAGTATCACCAGTACTATCGGTATCTACCTTTCGCATGGCTGTTAAGACCGTACTCAATAGGTAAGAGATCCGAAGGGTTTTGGCCTCAGTTCATGCACTGTGCCCCTTTCCCGAGTACTACCCTTTATTTCAGAGGAGTAACCTTCATCCAAGGGTCCAGATGTGCTTGCGTAGTGGATCCGAAGGTCCGAAGGTATCGGATATGGCACATCTGGTTTATATCCGAAACATATGGGTGGGAAGAGTACGTCCGGAGGGTATCTGGAGCGCATGGATGAATTCGAGGTATAAGGCTAGTAGTGGATGAGGTCCATACTAGAAACTAACGAATATAGACTACTGGAGGTAGAGTCGGAAACATAGACTATAGGAATCAATCCTAAGTCTCGGAAGATACTTAGAGTTGGAAACAGATTGGGTTCAGATGAATGGAATGAGCAGAATCTAAGATGATATTTGAACTAAGGCTCTCTAGAGTTATACATGTAGTTTATATACTGTAGGTGGATAGTACAGACAATCAGTGAATCCAGGACTGGAGGGCTATGCACAAAGTATAACAGAAGTCTATTAGTAAATGCGCAGCAGATCAGCAAACACGAGTCGGATATGAAGCACAGGTAATGGATCAGTAAGCAGGACAGGAATATACACAGCTGGGACACCGGTACAGGTAGATCACTGAAAGGGGATAGAAGCAAGTATGCACAGTGGACTTAGAACACAAGAAGCTGGGGCGCTCGGATGAGTGATCCGGATCTGATCTGTGGTCCGGATAGAAGCAGGATCGATCGGATCTGATTGGATCAGATCAGATCTTGGATCGGATGTATGGAATATGACAGTGGCACTTAACGTCGGCATCACACATCTTATAACAGTGCTTGACAAAGTATATTCACCTGTAACCTCTCGAGTTGAACGTTCTTGCACTGTAAGAATAGCAGCTAGGCAAGCACTCGACATATACTAGCTTAGGTGGTAGTTTGCTATCAGCCTAGCTAGACTGTAGTCTTTACATCAGCTTCTCCTTTGGAGGTAAGCACTCCAACTGGTTTCTCAAATCCTGTATGAGTGTTGCCACTTAACATGTCTGCAATGACAGATGAACACAGCACATCAGTATCATCACCCTCTGGGAGACCATCAAGCTCTGCCTCGTCTTTGAGGATATCTATGCCATAATCATCTTTCTCCTCCTCTTCTGTTTGTTTGATGAGTTTGTCCCAAAACTCTGGTTCATTGTTTTTCAGATTCCTTAACTTCTCTTGTGCAGCATAACTGGTGAGACTTTGGTATGAGAGGTTAAAGCTGCGCACACAACACATCTCAAATGACTAAAACAACATTTTCAGTGCCTTGATGCAACAGTGAGTTTTTTTACTTACCTTTTTCACAATGTCTGGTGTGTTTACAGTGCTGAATGCATCCCACAGCCATGTCACACTGCAATCATGAAGGACTCCAATTGTCATATACCAGATTCTACACTCAACTTGCACCATAACATCCTGCTCAAATCCACATCTATCCAATCCCCACTCAATCCAGTTCACATATCCAATCCGATACACTCATCTAATCCATATCCAATCCGAGACACTTATCCGATCCATATCTGATCCATATCCGATCTGTGTCCATATCCGATCTGTGTTCATATCCGAAACCATTCCCGCACACCTGTGCATTACCCCTTTTAGGATATACCTGTGCCACCGGCTCTTGGTCATTCCTGTCCTCACCTCTTGGTCATCTCTGCCTCCGGTTATCAGTTATCTCTGCCTCCGTCTCAATAAGTTATTCCATACAAGTTTCATTTCTGAGTTCATAGCCTGATGTTTTGCTGTACTTACTATTATGTTTCTGACATAGCCTTGGACTATGCTTACTTACCTTCCGGCATGCTACCTACAGTATATAAACTCATAGTACAAGTTCTGCAGACCTTAGTCTGATCATTGCTTATATCCTTACTTATCCTGCTGTCTATATAACTCTGTTTCCATTCTCACTTGGGCTACAGCCCTTGTAAGTCTCTGGCTCTGGACTATGGGAGTACTCCCTGGTCTGGAGCCTCGACTCTCTGTCATATAATCACTTTCAGACTTCGCCCGATTGTAGTCCATCTTCCGTTCCACCTTCGACTCTACCCTGTGGTAGTCTTCCTCTGTTAGTTTCTACTTCGGACCTTGTCCGAAGTAGTCTATACTCTCTCTACTTCACATCCAGACCTACTCCTCTATAGTAGTTATACCATTAATCCATCCATACACCTATCCATCTATCCATTCATCCGTCTGTCCATCCATCCATCTATCTGTCCATCTGTCCATCTATCTATCTGTCCATTTACCCATCCATCCATCCATCCATCCGTCCATCCATCTGTCATCCATCTGACACTCCGCTGCTTGTACCTTCAGATCCTTGGACCTTCGGATCCTCGTACCTTCAGATCCTCGTACCTTCGAATCCTTGGACCTTCAGATTCTCGTACCTTCAAATCCTTGGACCTTTGGACCTTTGGACCTTTGGATCCTCGTACCTTTGGACCTTTGGATCCTTGTACCTTTGGACCTTTGGACCCTTGGTCCTATGGTCCTATGGTCCAGTCCTATTCTATCCTTCATCCTATTGTGACAACCTTCACTGTTCTACTCTGGACTTCATCCAAGTAGTCTTGTCATCATCCCCTATCATCCAGAAATAGTTCCAGCGCATTCCTGTGCTCATCCAGAAGTCCTTTGGAGCTCTATTGAGCTATCCTGCCCTAGAGTTCATTCCAGACTACGTCCAGACTTCACCAGAACTCTCCTTAGGACTTCATCTGAAATTAAGGGGCAATACTTGGGTAAGGGGCACAGTGTATGAGCTGAGGCCAAAGCCCTTTATGATCCATTAACCCTCCAAGCACGTCTCTAACACCAATTCACTTATCAACAGCAAGGTGCGTCTCCTCACGTGAAAGCTGATCCAACATTTCCAGGACTACGTCGCTATGATATGAACACTTCAAGGAGTGTTTGAAGATTCGCTGAATCCCAACATCACACAGCTGAAACAGGCCAGTGCAACCCCCAAGTACATAGTGCAACCCAATAGTTGGGTGGTCTGTCTTCATCCATGACCAAAAATCTTGACCTGTGCACAGACCAGACATCGATTTGCCAGATTGTCTTCTGTGTCTGTGGCAGACCTAGCTCTTGCTTCTTCTGCTTGAAGTAAGGAGAAATGATGTTGTCAACAAGGGAGTGCATGGTTGCATATGTCGACCAGTAAGTTTTTGTATTTGAATTTTCAAATTGAAATCCAGCACTGATACAGTTTTCATAGTTCAGTGTGGACTGGCTTGGGCAGGACCCTTTTGAGTAGCCCTGATAGATGGCTTGCAGGGGCAGCATTGTGCCATCATTTGAAATGGAAACCATGACAGTAAATGCATGTTTCTCATCATTGCCAACAGTTGAAATTTGCTTTGCTCCAGTTTTTGCTCATGTGAGCTGTGAGCCCTGTGTATACACAACCTGGGTTTAGTCAGAATTAATGTAGAGTGCAGAGGGGATATCTTCCTCTTTGATGGTGTACACCAATTGAAGGAATGAGTGCTCACACAAGTCCTCCCAATTTTCAGGTATCTTCTGTGCAGTTCGAGTCACATGTCTCTCCAACCAATGCAAGGTATGATGTAACCAGCATCGCACAAATGCATCAGAGCACCGAAATTGTGACCCATCTTTAGCTCGCTGATGAAAGATCTGTGGCACCAAATCTGAGATGACAGCAACCATGATCACTCAAATAGTCACAAGGGTAAGGACTGCTCTGCCCTCCTGAAGTCCTTCCAGCCGCTTGATGATACTTGCTCAACAGCTGGGTAATTCGTCTAAATCACATTAGGGTGGGTCAATTCAGACAAGGTAGTAAGTACACATACTAAGATCCCCTTTGTACCTCCTTTTGAGTGACCCTGATGATTACCTAGCTCTGCCATACAAATTGCAGCATCTGTCCATCTTGGCTTTCCCACATGGTCAATCCAGCCCTCGACTGTCAATCATGCCAGGCCTTTGAAAATTATGGGGTCTTTTTGCTGTAAGTATTGAACAAGACATGACGAGCTCCACATGACTGATGGGTGTTTAGCAGCATTGTCAATTTGAGGCCACATAAATGGGCCATACCAGTTATGGTAGACTGCATCCTGCTTTTCATGTACATGTGTTCGTCCAGGTCAATGCTTTGTGTTTTGATGCTGACGCTCACGTTCTCTTGTAGCTCAATCAGGTCTTGACAACTCTGCAATAGAGGTTTGTGGTCACTTTGCTGTACTGTCTTTCATGGCTGTCATATCCAGTACATGTCGCTGATGTCTCATTAGTCAAATGCTTAGGTACTGAATCAGGCTGCACACCTTGAGATTCTGTTTGGTTCCTCCAGGACTCTGCTCACC
>MU173012.1:119095-142603 GCA_016695475.1 Suillus decipiens
GTGATTTTTTTTTGTGAAATTTTGACCCGTGTGATGGTGTGTCCACCAGTGTAGCACTGCAAGGAACCCAGTTGAAGGCTTGGTATAGATTGAATCACCATAGAAGATGGTAGAGGATTTGAAATCGGAGACAACTGCAGCCCAGTGGTTGCTATGGACATTAACCAGGAATCCAACACAACTTCTGAGGCCTGAAGCCATGGCATCTCCTGTTTCACGTGCACATGCAAAATAGCAGCCTTCATATTCTTGGGAGCTGCATGTTTCATATGCCTTCTCCAAGAAGCCATAGAAGTAAATGTTCTCGATCTCGATCTTTTGACCTTGTGGCTGACACTGAAGTCTCCTCCACAGTAGGTCGAGCATCTGGTTCTCATGGACATCTGACAGCCACTCATCAGTAGCATATGATGCTAGCTCAACAACTGGCTCTGCAGTGGCAAAACCACTGAGTTTCCCGGACCAAGAAATGCAGGTAAGAGCATTATAAATCTTTGTAATCAATCTTTGAGCTTCTTCACCCTCCTTGTTTTTCCATAACTGAGTCCTCCTTTCCATGTTTTGCTCAGCTCGGATCCATGGTTCAAGATGTTTGTGACAAAGCATTGTGACTTCACACCAGTAGGTGAGAACCCAGAGCAGGAGTCGTGTCTTAGTGGCATTGCCCACAAGATGTGCACACTTAGGCGGCAATGCTCCATTCTCTACAGCCTTGGAACTTGATTTGCAAAGCATGTCGAGTGTTTGTGTCGAGGGGATAGGAAAGTCTTGTATGAGCTGTGCATCACGAAAGGTTGGCTGATCTTCAGAGAAGAATGCTTCAACACTCATATGTTTGGTTGTAACCATGATAGCGGGCAATTTGAAAGATAAGAATTCGAGTACGGACAAGTCTTTGTGCGGGAGAATTTGAGTGAGCACATCCTCTGGTAGCTCTAGGAGTGGGTGAAGGGCTTTAACGGCATTCATTTCAGTGTGATGTGTTGTCCTTAACATCTGAAATGAAAACTTAACATTTCGTACTTATCACGCTACTGCCTGATTAGGAATACTTATTTTGGGTTTGACTCGCAAGCACTGGGACATGCTGAAAATTTTTGGCATGTCACACATCACAGGCCTGACTGTCGGAATGTCGAATTGACCTGGCGTGTCACAGTCACATGGGGGTGCCGAATTGAGTTGATTAGTACAGTAGTCTATGTTTTCCTTGCACGCCGTCTCACACTTACTTCTCTTGCCTCTAGACGTGTATTTTGAATACTATCAATGTTATAGCGGTTCTTTCCACAACGCTGAGACGTGTATCTTAGTTTCTACTTTCTATACAGGAATTTTATACTCCTCACTCGTCAGCCTAGCAAGCAACTAGCAAGCACTATATAGTGCCATTCTGTAACCCTTACTTTTTCCTGATAACACAACAACAGGTTTAGACTCGTGGGAACACAACAGGAAAAATGACCGGATGCAAAAATGCTATTGAATAATCATGCATCCGAATGTGAGTGTGTCTGAAGCTCAACTTGTGTCAATTCATGTGTCAATTGAGAGTGTGTGGTTCCGGACTGAGTAGATGAGTCGCAAACCTGACTGGTTGTGCAAAACTTTAGGTGCATTCGGGTAACGACGATCGTATGCATGATGACTTGAAATGTCGCAAACGTATCCGAGTAGCTGAACTGCGTAAAAAATTATCAGGATACTCAGCCGATATCAAGTTGGATTCGGATTTGCACGCACCAGGAAGTATTCAATGGCTAGAATATTGACCACCGATAGTGCTAGGATTCAAAGATTAATTTCGTTTTAACAGCCATAAAGGTAGTACTTGCTTAGCCCAGTTACGAAGTAAAAAATACTGTGTTGTAGAAGGATATCAAGCAGCAGACAGGAGGCTCTTTCGCGGTATGCCCAATACACACGAATCATGGTAAGTACTATGATCTCTGAAGCAAAAAAGTAAGCACTCGACCCACATTTATAGCTTGGTGATCTTACCGATCTCGAATGCTACCAGAAGTGTCCAAGGATACGCAGCCATCTTATCGTAGGATAGTGAATAACAACCGCCGCCTATGTCTGACAGTTGGACTGTCCGACCAGCCTACATTGAGCAATTTACATGTGGCTCTTCTTGAAGACACTCACGTTCCAACCGGTTCGAAATCGTCATCGTCATAATCACGTCCAAGATCGCCAGACACTGAAGTCAGGTGTGTCAGGGAAAGGAATCTGGGAACGCAACTATGTACGCACGAGTATCGTTGACAACATAAGGGCTAGAATGGATTTCTTGTTTCCCCACAATGCATAGGTGCGAAGGACGAAGATACCTGGAGATCCTGTGAGTATTCTACATGGATACGCTGTAAAAACGTAATACCTTCTGCACAAGCTACGCAGAATGCAGCAGCACCTAAAGGACGAACTTGACGCGGAACTGGTAATTCCATGATTGCAATGCTTACAAAACCATATTGTATGTAGAAATTTACAGGTCTGAATCGGCGAATTCTCAGGACGGCAGGTGACATTATTTCCAACAAAATGCTTACCACAATTCTTTCACTCTGGAGATAGGTCACTTTCGTAACCTGGTTAACTGCGAGTTGACAATAGAGCATGCCATTTGAACTCACTGTACAAGTGAACACAGAGCAAAAAAACTGGCAAGTATCTCGCCATGACATAAAGGATACTTCCTTTCTTCCATGGTGGCCCATAAATCAAAGATACCTATACACGACGGTTAGCCTGTCGATGACAAACCACATCTCGAAAGATTAAATCACCTCCCGGTCCAAGGTCAGGAAACAATCGTAGACCTGTGAATTGATGTTTGTGAATGATGGCTGGACAAATGACAAGAGCACGCACCCACAAAACCGCTAGTGATACTGGCACAAACCCCTGTTAGCTATGAGATATTATTATGGTTGAAATGATAGCACCGGAAAAATACTGTCAGTGCCAAGATTATAAATGAGTGAAGCACGAATATTAACAAAACCACTTACATTCTGGAACTCGAGGACGGTCAAGAGGTCAATATAGTTTTGCAAATCCATGCTTAAGAGAGCTGGATGGAGGGAGGCACTAACATCGCCGATCATGATAGGCAGAATATATAGCAACCAACGAAAGTTCAATCAGGGTCATTATTCATAACGTCAAGCGTGACTCACCAGGCCTTAAGGCCTCAGGCTGTACGGCAACATGATAAGTAACATGTCAATCGGGCCAAGCAAGGACTGGTGAGCACCAAGTGATCACAAGTATCACACGCGCCACGAACCTTATACT
This sequence comes from Suillus decipiens, assembly GCA_016695475.1. Classification (NCBI taxonomy): domain Eukaryota; kingdom Fungi; phylum Basidiomycota; class Agaricomycetes; order Boletales; family Suillaceae; genus Suillus; species Suillus decipiens. The sequence goes on from MU173012.1 coordinate 122,402, forward strand.
CAGGGCCGTCAACACCTGCGAGCGCGTAACTATTACCACACCCTGAGGGTCGACTTATGAACGTTTTGTGGAAGTAAACATGATCGTCAAATTGAACTATCTGTGGCAGCTCGCTGTACCCTGTGCATGCCGACTTGACTGCCTCTTACCTGCTAAGATATATTCATTGAACAAGTCATGCATATGGCAAAAGTATTTTGAGGGACATCAGATCTAAAATGAATCACTCTACGAGCTCTCAACAAACGCCTTGCCTTTCTCAACGTTCTTCTTGAGTTCAGGCAAGCAGGCCTCCAACAACTTCTCTTCTTCAGCGGAAAGAGGCCCGAGGGGGTAAATTTTCTCGACACCATTGACCTGTAGTACTTCAGTATGATGAAGTAGATAGCTTGCTTTCGTTACTTACACCAAGCTCCACATTAGATGAGAAGAAGTCGATACCCTGGTCCTTGTAAAGAGGGCTCTCGACAAAGGTAGGCGTAATGACACCTTTCTCGCCATTCAAGCCTCGTAACAGAGAGTTGGTAAATTTGGCACCAGCATATGCCATCGAAAGGGTGGCGCTACCAGCACCATCCTTAGCCTTCACAACCTCGTCACCACCAAACTGAATGCGGTGGACAAGAGCCTTGTAAGTGTCGCCTGTGATGGCCTTTCCGTGTGCATTCTGCGAGAGTAAGGGCACGATGGTCGCCCCACTGTGACCACCGACAACAGTTATCGGAGTGTCCGCGGGTTTGACTCCTGCAATGCCAGCGGTGAAGCGAGCAGCACGAACGACATCAAGGGTCGTTACACCAAATAAGCGAGCAGGGTTGTAAACGCCAGCTTTCTGAAGGGTAGAGGCAACAATGGGAACGGTGGAGTTCACAGGATTCGAGATGACAAGAATGTGGGCAGTAGGGGCGACACGGCCGATTGCTGCTGCAAGGTCACGGACAATGGAAGCATTAGTCTTCCGAGATCAAATTAGCAGGGGTTAATGTAATGGAAGGCATAAATAACTAACATTAAATAGATCATCACGAGTCATCTATAAAAAGGTATTAGAGCAGAGTAATAGATAAATTGTAAGACTTACGCCGGGCTGAAAGGCAAAGTCAGGACTGGAAGAAGGCGTGAGGATAGGGAGAGGAAACACACCTTTCTTGGAACACCAGCAGGGATGACAACAACTTGGACGCCATCAAGGGCTTCGTCAAGCTTGTCTGCAGGGTAACCTTTGACCTTGGAGTTGATTGAACTAACCTATGGTGAACGTATGTAACAAGTAACAACGTACCTCACTGTGAGCGTCGACATGGCTTACATCGGCTGCAACACCAGGTGCGCCACGGATATCATAGAGACTGAGAGAGGTGACAAGGGGATCAGTCTTGAGAAGGAGTGACAATGGTTGTCCAATGCCTCCGCCAGCACCAAGGACGGCGACTTTCGTATGCCTTGCAGCAGAGGAAGAGAAAGTACGGGAATTGGCGGATAAAGCGCGGACTACAGAGCGGGCGAGCATGATGAACGTCGTGGTCGTCGAGCGGGACGTTGAAGAAAGATGGAAGAATACTGAGTGTTGACCGAAGTCTGAGTGGTAAATTTATGCGGAAACACCGCGAGATGCCGAGCGGTTCGGAGTAGCTCGGATGCGAATTCACCCACGGGAATTCGACAGGTCAGGCCGAGGACCGAGGTCTGCATAGTAAGGAGGATAACATTTGCTGTTTCCAATCTGCTGACAGGCTACGTATGTTTATACAGGAGTAACACCACGACATGAATAGAATAAGCTTGTATGATAATTATACTTAGTACACTCCTCCCTACATTGATCCATCTCCCCCCCCCCCCCCCCACTACTTTCTCCAGGTCTTCCTTCACCTCCATCATTATTATAACCAACCATCATAATCGACAGAAAAGATAATCAAACCCACCGCAGTTGGAAGCAATTATCAACGACTGTCTCATAGTCCATCGTCTCGTAGCGCTTCTAACGCTCTCAGTACTCCACGCGCTACATCTTCGCTCCTCTTCTCCAACGCTTTGCCTTTCTCCCTGACTTGCCCTTGCCCTCGATCCGCATCTGGGCTCATATCTACATCCACAATATCACCCTCGTCACCAAGCTCTTCCTCGAGATCGTCATACAGTGACAAAAAGTTTCGTACGTCCCTGATGAGCGTCTCGATGAAAACATCGCCAAATATCAGATTGGTAGGTAACACTCGGATTTCATGCGGAGCTGTGGGTGCACAGAGGAGACCGAGAAGGACAGCAGTGTATCCAGCCAGGAAAGTGAGTTCAGGTGATTGATTCAATGTGGGCTGGGAGGAAGCAATATTACGTCTAGGAGAGGTAGAGGGACAACTAGGGCTCGCAGAGGGTGGATTATGCTTCTGACTCGCAGATGGCGGCTTTCGACAGGCACCCAGGGTCGATTTACGTTCATAACCAGATATGATTTTTAGTTTTCGCGATGAGAAACCAGTCGATACAGATACGGAACTGCCAAATGCCTGATACACAGACACCAAACACGAGAGTAGTGGTACCTGTGAAGACGGAGGGCATGAACAGATGTGGGAGCAGCTACGAGTGACAGGGCAGGCACGATTGAAAACTATGTGAGGAGTGTCAGTGATGACGCAAAGCGTCGTTACCAAAAACTCTAAAGAGAGAAAAATACTCACGAATGCGTCCCATCCCCTCACTTACCCCTCCATTTTCGATGTCCCCAGATGCCCAGTTTAGAAGCAACCCAAGTGCCAGGCAAAGCAAGTCGAAGGACTCAACACGTGTGAGAGTATACGGCGGGACTGATACGCCCTTGCTTTTCCCTTTATCTACGCCAGTTCCTTCACTCAGCGTACTGGTACCTTTGCTCGGCGCACCGTTTCCATGCGATGTACCCTGCCTGCCAAGTTTACTTGGCACATTGGTTTTGCTCGAAGGCTTATGAGCAAGTTTGGACGGTGTCCTTTTTCGAGGGGAATGTGCAGATTCACGTCGAGAGTCAGGTAAAGGTGCGGAAATATCTATATCCTCTATATCCTCCGGTTTCACCGCATGTTGTTCGTTTCCCCGCGTCACTTCGTCGTCCCGTTCTCCTTTGACGCCATCACCGCCAAGACTCCCAACCCATCCAGCCTGTGCACGTAATACTACGCGGGTAACCAGGGATAGGGCTGTATCGCTTGGTGTCCAGGAATCATGAATAGTATCAGAATATGTCGGGGACGAGCGAGAGTATGAAGATGAAGGACAAGAATGAGAGGACGTGGAGGATGGAAGAAGCGTAAGGATACGGAGGGTTGAGAATAGGGTTTTGCGTGCTGTTGAAAAGAATGAGTTTCTGATTCATCCTTGTTGATATTTATGGGGGAAGGGTGGGTAAATATTTGGGACAGCGATTTGGAGAAGAGTTCAGGAAGGAAGTAGGAAATTGAAGTGAAGAGAGGAAGAGAACCAAAAACGTACCAAGCTCACCCATGCCGTTTTCCGCATCCTCTTCCTTGTTCATTGCATCCAAATCCCGCATAGCATCCCGCACAAGAATCTCAGTAGCCACGCACAACTCTACGAGTTCATCTGTAAGTACCGGGTCCGCCAGCGCACGGCGCATTGCTGATTGTTCTCTAGCGTCATGTGAACTATCACTTGCGATACCAGAATGGGATGGAACGTGGCCCATAGACTCTTTAAAGATGTAGGCATCTATAAGGCGGAGGCAGGCGTGGATGTGAGCGAGGGAGGGAGTAGCGATCTCTATCGGTGGGTCTGAGGGTTTATGTGTTTCTTTTCCTTTCCCATTTCTTCTTGCATTCCCATTGTTCCCTATATTCGAGCCTATATAGCCAGGGAATAGCTCCAGACCCCTCTCCCAAGCACTGACACGTTGAGGTACGAGCAGAAGCTCTGCACGGAGGGAGTCGAGGATTGATGGGAGGGTCTGAAATGCAGGCGGAAGGAGGGAAGTCGGCAAGGACGAGAGCGTAGTGCTTAGCAGAGTACGGGTGGAGAGCTATGATATTCATGACGATCGATCAAACGTTCGTAGGCACAACACGGTATTAACGAAATGAAGAAAAATGAACAAGAGGATCAAAGTGAAAGGAGCGACAGTATAACGTACCCCATGTACATCCTTCATCACTCCTGATTTTGCAATTACGTCTGCAAGGGCTTTGAGCTACCGCCAATAGTCAACATGACGTGAATGCCAATCCAATGTTCCGAAAATGAACGATGCCAATTATTACACCATTCTTGGCAACCGCCACGAAACTTACTTACCGGCGCTACGTCTGTCCTGACAATGCCTGATGCTCTCAGCCCCACTGCATCCATCCCTGTCAGGGCAAGTGCAAGGATGTCTTTTCTCAGACCTGAAAGGTTTGTCGGCGGGTGGTTACATTAATAGATATCAAAAAAAAATTCTATCAGAAAAATTCATGGGGGTTATTGTACATGACATACCCTGATGGAGTCCATCACCCTTCATGTCGGAGGTGGGGGTGAGGGAACGCAGAATATCGAGGAGGGTAGGGACAAGTTCGGATTTATGAGCAAGTTCGGAAAGGGTTTGCGGGTCGCGGGTAGAAAGGAACGCAAAGAATGAGAGGGTAGCATCAAGAATCTAGGGAGGATTGAGTTCATGTTTGGTGGAAAATGGCAACAAAAGGATTTGAAATAAGATATATGATCAAACCTTATCTGGACCGTCTCCACGGGCTTTGAGGAATACATCCCAAGTGCGAGCATAGAAATCAGATGTTTTCGCACGGCGGTTGAATTCGGGGTCGCATAGTTTAGTGACAATTTCCAAGACACTGATCACGGTGAGAATGAGCTTTGGTGAGTACGTTACTAGAGCGTGGCAGTACGCACCTGGCTCTGCGGAGTGCAATAGCACAACCACTCTCTATGCCTTCAAATAGATACCCCACCTCGTCAAGAAATCGTCTGCTCTCTCCCTTGCTCCGCAACTCCGTGATACTCTTGAGATCATTCATCATCCCATTGGCTAGCACCCGTGAACCCACACTAGAGGTCCTTTTCAGTGTTTGAGTATCGTCTTCGAAAGGACGTGGATCGTCCTCAGAGTTGTCGACACCCCACCGAGACCGCAAGTCAGCATAAGATTCACGCGTGTCATCTGGTTCTGCGAGATCAGCTGCCGGAAGCGCAATACGGTACGAACGTGATGCGCCTGCATACGTTCGTGTGTGCTTTGTCAATATGAGTTTACTTTGTGTTGGAGAAGGTGAACGCGAGGAAGCTATCTTTGGTGGAGAAGAATGTACAGGAAGTGTGTTAGACGGTGCTAGGGGATATAATATTAGTGTCATTAAACTCAATAGGGTGACTAAGACAAACGGGTTAATGAGCGGACATCATGACCGGCATTATGATCAATGGACGACTCCGTGCGTGAGCGTGACAGCATACGCTTCACCACTCCGAGCGATCTTCCAGGTGAGTTCGGCGTCCGAGGCGGAGAAGCGGAGAACAATGTGCTCAGATCCCGAGCTGGCTTCGTCGGCGTTCGAATATTCGACGGTGTGCTCGGAACTGAGCTCACATCAGGCATAGTCGTACTTCTTCGGATAGGACTAGTTAGTTTAGGTGGCGATAAATGCACATTGGACGGCGGCTGCACGACCTCAACCTCAATTCTGGGTCGTTTCCGCGGTGGCGAAAGGACAACTTCCACATTCGGTAAATCTGGTCGCGCACGGCGTGAGTTCTTGCGTCCGTATGTCCTTTTCATCGTCCTTGTGGTCGTCGTGGAATATAGTCGTGAATCGTGGTAGACAACGAGCTCTTGTCGGAATCCGGCCGGATGCATCGGCGCGCGCAATGTACACGCACGTGACCCTCTCAAACCTTGATCTCTCTCCAAAAGTCTAATACAACCTCGATCGCGATGGAAAGCCTTCAAGCACGCATCGACTCCTTTCTTAAATCCAAGCGCGTGAAAAAGAGTTCAAAGTCCAACTCTACCTCCGCAACTGTGAGATGGCCTCACCCCTCCTCTTTCAATGCCAACCCACACACCCTTGCCGAAGCAGGGTTCTACTGGGCACCAAGCTGGGAGGACAAGGATAGCGTCGCTTGCTTTCTGTGTCACAAAGAGCTGAGCGACTGGGATGAAGAGGATGATCCTTTTCTAATTCATTGGCAGAAGTGTGGTAGTACTTGTGCATGGGCAATAGTCCGGTGCGGACTCAGTGAGGATATTACAGAGGATGGAAGGTGCGTTCACGCGTCTTCCAAGCACAAGAGATGCTTATGAAAACAATAGCTTTGTATTCTTGAATAAGAAACGCTTGCCAACGAGTAAGGCGATGGAGAAGGCACGTCTTCAAACATTCGGCGAAGACTTGTGGCCTCATGACGAGCAAGATGACCACGGCGCTAGCTCAAAGAAGGTATGACCACACGTTCATTTACGCCGCACTTTAAATTTGATTCGTCATCTTTAGATGGCTCAGGGAGGGTTCGTGTATACCCCTCAAACAAAGGGTGATGATACCGTGACCTGCTTGTATTGCAACCTCTCACTGGGTGGCTGGGACACTGACGATGATCCAATGTGGGTACATGAAATTCCCCCTCGAGACGTGATGTGAACCATCCACGACAGAGGGGAACATAAGAAGCGCACCAAGTCCGGCACGCAATGTGCGTTTTTCAGCGCATCGGGTAGCAAACCCCGCACTGTTTCACGAACACGAACGAAGAAAGGGGCAATTGATGTTCCACCCGATCCAAAACCTGAACAGTCTGACTCGGGTGACGAACTTGCGAAGGCAGAGATTGTCGAGGAGGTGCAAGTACCCAAGGCAAAACGAAAGGGACGCGCTGTCTCCGCGTCCAAGCCACCAGCCAAGACTAAAGCGACTGGCAAGAAGGCCCCGTCAAGATCGTCCAAGTCAGCACTGACAAACCTATCCGAGGCTGAGGTGGTAGCCTCAGAGTCCGAGACGAACCATATCATATCGGAAACAGAAAGTGTCCCATCGGAAGCAAAGGTCGATACGCCTGCGAGAGCGGACGATACTCCTGTACAACGAGTATTCATTCAGGACGATCTTCATAGCGAACAATACGCGAGCGATGTAGAGGTGGACAACCTTAAAAGCACGCCTCGTCCTTCCCCACGACCCGAGACCCCTCATGACAATAACACGCCTATGGTTGTTGATGAGACGCCCCAACCACATGGCCCACCCCTTTCCAGTCCACCCCACCCTCCGACATCACTTCCACCATCTCAATCTCCAGAACTTGCGACGATTCCTTCTCTTTTACCAGAAGCGCTCACTCCTGAAGAGCGATGTCTTACGGTCGAGCAGTGGATAAGACGAGAGATCGAAAATAGCTATGAGCAACTTATGCAGGACGGGAAGAATCAAATTTCATTATTCGCAGGGAGGGCAAGGGAAGTCAGGCAGATTATTGAAGCACTATGATTGAGTTGTGTTATCATGTCTGTACGATAACTTTATGGGCTGTCCATTATTTATTGAAGTATATTTACTTCCAGTCTGCAGCGAAAACCCAAACGCCGCGTCAAAGCATGCAATGATGCCTCATACGACAGAAGTCCTAACGATGTTGAAAAGCACGGTAAGATGTCCTAGGGCAATGAATCCTAGGGTACAACAATCTGATAAAACTTCTAGAAACTGTTTCCGTACGTGTTCCCTGAAGGGCTGCCTTGAACTCTTTCATAATTTGAAAATTTCAGATTTACTGTTGAAGACCCTGGGGGAAAGGCTCGAGCAAACGAAAGTTCAACCCAAAGGCTAAAGTTGACAGGCAGGCGTCATGAATAATTAGAGGGAGCTAGACTGCTGATTTTTTATGTCAGGCGCTTAGACGAATCAACTCGAAACAGCGAGCGTGCATTGATATTTTGCTGATGATGAACCTCTGAAGCCCAGGTAAAACTATAACAAACTGATAGCGACCGCGTTGAAAGCTAGCGCTCATACCCCCATCGCAAGCGCGCTTCTCCGCCTTCAAGTCTTAGAGGAAGATATTGATGGGCGTGCAGCCGATGTTGATGAGGCCATTCTACAGAACGTCAAGAAGTGTAATATAGACGACGAAGGCTGAATACGTACGTATGTGTTATCGCTGCAACAGACAGGCTGCTGGAGACAGTTGGCACCGTCACCAGAGCCAATCACGGAGATTGGGCTGCAGCCGAGACCGACGTCGCCGAGGATGTCGACGACGATGGGAATCCCCCCAGAGATCGTCGCGTTCTTGTTGTAATCATCGACCTAGTATCGATGTAAACATGAGTTACATGCAAGAGGGTGCGTTATATGTACGAGACTCACCGGCTGAGTCGACTGACAGCATTGGATGTTGCCGGTATTGCATTGGCTGTCACGCAGAGCGAGGGGCTTGGCGATAGCCAGAACAGCAAGGGACGTGATGGACAGGATACGAACAAACATTTTATAAGACTAAGGTGTGGTTTTTGAGTTCTTTCGAAAGAGCGTTGAAGTTGGGTGATCAAGGAGCTGGTGGCGACTTGAACTGAAGAATAGTTGAATGAATCCACCAGACTTTATACCTGGAGAGGTTCGGGATCTGATTACAGTGACCGAACCCCGCCGTGTCGGCATGATGTAGTTGGACTCAATGTCGACGGCGTATATTCGTAGGCGCGTCTTCTATGTTGGAATCTTGGCGAATCACTTCTCATTGGTCGGTCATCACGTGATACCGACGACTCTGAATTAATTTTGACTCTTTGCAATTCCCGCTCCACGGTTATGAATGAAACCCGAGAGGGGTGCACGTGTGCGCATGCCGTTGTTCTCGCTAGTACTATGGAAAGAAATTCAAGTACCGCGCTTGTGAACGACTAGTAAGTACTGTATGTTTTTTTTACAAGGAGTCATCTGTGCTGCTTGATGTAGTGACTTGACTTCAAAACTGCCAATCAACTGCCCGCAACGTCTAGAGCATTTTCTACTTATTGCGATACATGCTACCAATTTGCATCTCTTCCTTGATAGCTCTCAACAGACATCCAGGTCCAGGACAGTTTTGGAATGCCCCTCTCTGCTCCACGGTGTTGAAAGAAACCCGAGGGTCAGTACTTCAGTCACCGCGACGCAAGACCCAAATACCGCGCTTACGTACTTACTGCGGAGGAACGAAGCAAGGTCTTCCTTCGATCAGTTCATCCAAGAAAGACTCGGACGATCATGAGGGCGACCTCGGCGAAGCGGTGGTTAAATATATTGGATGACAGGTTATGGCTCAAGTCAAGCTCATAACAGGAATCTTCACATCCGCTACTTTAGGAATAACGCCTCGGAGGAAGGCTGGTTCACGTACGTTTGTAGTCAAAGAGCATACACCCATACAGTTATGTGCGGTAACTGCGGATTGAATCAACTTGTGCCCAAGTCTGTACTCTGAACCTTAGAGCGCGCATCATCATGTGATTATCATTTGTGCGCTCCTCTGTCCTTCTGAATTTATACCAACTCCTTCCATGCGTCTGGTAGAGACCGGTAACGACAGTCTACACCACAACTTTGACCTGGGATGTCTTCTTTTGCGCATTTCTACTTGCTAAACTATCCAAAGCGTTCTGCACAAGACGTGTATTACTGATGTTATACCTTGCGCCACTAGGTTAGTTTGAACGTTATTATTCTGTGGCGTCAACTTTAAAACGTTCGACTCGTTCATCGATTTTAACGCAATATTCCAGTGCTTGTCGGTATGGCGATATTTTGCAATTGGGCTGATTGGTCGTTTGTACTCGGCAGATGTATTGATTACACTCTGGTTGATCTTGACTTCGTACGTGTCCTATATATTTACCAGAAGGTACGCTGCCAACTTGAAGTAGACTGCCAGTGCCACAGTCAAAAATGACAAATCTAATCTCTCCCTCAATTTATCCATTCTCTGGTGAGATTTTAACACGTTGATACGTCATCGAGATTGGTTTGCAGTCAACCCAACGACCCGCTCTCATAGATGGAGAACGCTGAATACAGTGGATAACCTTTCAGATGAGATGCATTATGAACGACTCCCCTGACAAAAGACTGTCAGGATCAGGCTAACACTGACGAAACGATGACATGCAAGTGTTGCAGAGACTGAGGAAGCTTGAGCATTTTTTCAAGTGCGGTAACATCTCCTGCGATGCTGTGAAATCTTGATAAGTATGGTCGTTCCCACTTCGTAGTGCACCGCTGTTTTTGTACCGGTATATAGCTAATCGTAAATAAATAAATGATCTATCTCGATAGCTAACAGATACTTACCGGTTACCGGTTACGTTTATATACCCGGTCAACTTGGATTGGTAATGGGTACTTTGTACGTACTGTAGTAACTGTACCTGCTTATTGATATCGGTTGTCTAACGAACAACTTGAATTCCCAAATAACGCGTGTTGCCTGCTCAGACTTGCTCAGGCACTCTATTATCCTCATTGTTCTGAAGGCTGAAGTTGGTAATCTACTAAATATCTTGCGAGCAACCCCCAACTCAGGGCACGACCGAACTATACGTAGAATCAGACGCTATGTCCCTCATCAGTGACCCAGGGTACGCCTGGTAAGGTCTGGATGATCCCAACGGTGCACTTATGCCTTTGATATACAGATATCTAGTTCACAGTCTCAGACTGTCTTACCTGCGCAACGTCGATGACCCTTATGGCGCGCGTATAATCTCCCTGAGCCCATCCTATACCTCAAACCCTTATATCCACGCAGCCTCACTCTCTGATGTTCATCGTTGGCCAGAACTCGAATATCCCTCCAGTCCGCCCATATCAGATGATGAATCGGAGGCTCCTGATAAGTCTCCGTCGGGTTTCCCTGGGGCCACTGGTCTTAAGCACCACCAAACAATCATGGGCAACAGATCGGGAGCATTTGGCTTGAGAGTATCAGGTCGGCGTGTTTCTACATCAAAGCGAGCCTCTCTCATCGCAAAGAGAGCCAGCATGAATAATGAAGGAGCAGATGCTCCTGCTGCCCTGCCGCGCGTCAACTTCATAAATGCTGCTAGCGACGTTGATTCGTGTCCAATGACCTCAGAGCAGGCTAATTTTTCGCAACCTCTACCTGTACAACATCAGCCCGCACTAAGGAAAGATGAACCCCCTCCTGAGCCACTCCCGAAGGATGTTCCTTTCGTGCCAAAATTCAAAGGCGCGGCCGAAATGGAGGCCAGGCGCAGGGTACGAATGATGGCGCGCCGCGGCGTTCCAGCTTCTATGCCAAAGGTTCCCTCCGTGACAACACGTAGCCTTAATCCTGATATATCTTCCTCTGATGAAGAGGATGTCATGTTGGAAGACGATAACGATGACGACTATGATTTGGTGGCCCCAGGAGACGACAATATGGATGAAGTTGACGAATTTGATCCGTACGGTGTTTTAAAATTCACTTAGTTGCAAAGCTCACCGCTTTATATATAGAGATTTCGCCGCCACTCGAGGCGTGCACTCGGACAGCGCATCTGATGGGGTCTCCCTTCTTTCCGGGACTGCCTCAGCATTGTCTGGGTCTAATCCATCCACCCTTGGAACATCTCCATTTGTTGCTCCCTACCAGAAAACACGCTCACGACTCAGTCCCGTGTCAGAACATCGCGCTACGGACAATAGTGACGAAGGATATCCTTCAACCCTCCATTCCAAGCCCATCGAGACTTACTTTGAGATGATCAACCCGGTGTCAAAACCCGATAAGCGATCCGAACCGCCACCCCCCAAACACGAAACTCGCAGAAGAGGCGTCTCAATATCACTACCTGTCATCGACGCTCCGTCCGACATGACATTCACACGCAAGCCTGTTGCGCCAGCACGCCAGCATGCATCCGCTCTCACTGCTATCCTTGCTTCATCGGGCGGTCCCGCCAACCCGTTCAGCGAACTGTATGGTGCCATATCTGGACGGGGAGAGACAGCCTCAATAGACGTCAAGGTTTACTTTCCGCATGCACAAGAGCCTCGTGGTGAACCTGTGACTCTGAACGTGCGGAAAGACGCAACCATCGAGGAAGTCATCGGTTTCGCTTTATGGACTTACTGGGACGAGCGATGGCTGCCTGAACTGAATGCAGGTGTTAAAGATGATGATCCAAAGCTCTCTGCAATAGGTTGGATCATGCGCATTGCAGAGGATGACGGCGAGGTCGATGAGGATTTCCCGCGTATGTCCAGTTAATCGTTTTCCATAGCAGAAGACTCATTATTGTCTTTCACAGCACCTGACCGCACGGGCAAGATCTCGAAATTTGGTTTTGATGCATTTGCGATTCTGGCTGCTACCCCGCTGCAAAGTATGTCACCCTTTTCTCCGCTTGTCAATGCTGATGATGCACCTCAGTACAACAAAATGAACAACTGGAGAGCAAGATACAGCGACGGCCCTCGAGAGTTATGGCAGCGCCAAAGAAACAGGATTCAGGGCCTGTAGGCGGCATGACGTTGCCGGCGGTTTCCGGCCCTACAAGCGCGATGTTCGCTACAACTCCAGTCCTATCATCTTCCTTGGGTCCTTCATCGAGCCACGGCCCCCAATTGTTTTTGCGTATTCGGGTTGCAGACACCGCTGATGCAGTTCACATATCCACCACCATCCCTGTGTAAGTTACATTTGGCTATGCTGCCCTCTACCCCACTCACGACTGAGCACAGATCAGCGGGTATGTACATGCAGGAAGTACTTGAAGTGGTTTGCCGGAAGCGCAAACTGGCAAACCTCAAGGACTATGCTTTGATCGTCAACGAACTCAACATGCTGGCATACCTCGACCGCACGGTCGCTAGTCTCGGAGGTAGACGCGAGCTGACGCTGGTCAAGAGATCCACGCTACCCCAACTTGGCATCGAGCCCGAAAGCAGATCGGCACGCACTACTGACCCAAATGGTACTAGTAACCATCTTACGCTTAGTAGCTATGCTAAGCGTTTTTTCTTTGTCCAGCTTCCATTTCAAAACGGATATCGGATATCCCAGAGATGCAACTAAGCGCTGCGGCTGATTACGCAACAGCATACAAGGTTCGCTATCCTTCCTGATGGGTGTTCCTCACGGCGTTAATTTTCGATGAAAGAAATACACTATTTACCGCAAAATGCCCATGCTAGCCCGTCAGGAACGCACTTTGGCCATTGATGGTGTTTATATTCATGTAAGATCCTCCATCATGACCAAAGCTCGGAAATGACAGTCTTCCTCTAGATCATGCCATCCACAAACAAGGCCAAAGCGGTCTTTGATAGTGGAAAGACGGTGTCGTTCCATATGAAGAGCATCATCCAATGTCAACAGTCCGCGAAATCATCGACGCTGTTCAAGATCATTGTACAACGGGACAGCGGGAGCAAGCGCTACGACTTTGAGGCAGATACACCGAAGCTTGCTGGTGAGTTGAGACACTCATTATTGTTGTCCTCATCAAACTGATGGTGGCGACAGGTGAGATCGTGCAGACATTACGGATGCTGAAATCCCATCTGGACCGTTCCAATACTGTCAACCGCTTGAGGCGCAGCAGACAGGTAGGATAAACAAAACATGGATTCTTTTTTCTATCACTGTATTATTGTAATTGTGTCCGGTTCTCAGAGCTTCTTCCCTACTGAAGGACCCATGAAACCGGAGGTATTATTAACTGGCAAGTGAGTGCTGAGTGATAACTCCAGAAGGTGTGCAATCACTAGGATAATGGATTCTACGAGCATGTTCATTACACGAGACAACATAATGTTGACACAATGCACACAACAACTGGTAAGGGATGTCGTGTTTCATCCAGGACATAACTTGTGCGATTTTTTCCTCTCCAATGGATATTGGTCAGGATATGAGGTGCTGGGCATCGGCAATATCGCGGAAATAAGGTCTCTCTGCCTGCAAAGTTCTTGATCGCGAACGCATTCTAGAATCACTGCAGATACTCTGTGCAGTGGTCCACAGATCAGCGCCTGATATCACAGACAAGTCCACGGACACCAATTCATCCAATATGCAATTGACCAAGCCCGAAGAGGAACTGCATGAAACCTGCGGCAGCCTCACGAGTCACGATACCCATAATCAGTGTATCGAATGCATGCCCGAAGGTACTACTCGCCATGGAGTAAATATTAATGTTGCAACAACAATTTGCACAGGGGCTAAGACCAGTTGAGATGAACCTCTAAAGAAACTACGAGTGACAAGGTGTGTTCCGATATAAAAAAACCTCATCGTCGGCAGGTTTCGATCCTGCACGGTCCAAGAGAAACAGATTTTCATTCTGTTGTGGGAACCAACAGGTTAAGACCAGTTGCGGTGAATTGCCAAAGAAGCCATCCATGAGTGAAGATCAAGGCGTGTTCCGATAGGAAAAAAGCCCGTCGTCGGCAGATTTTGAACCTTACAGTCCAAATGAAACAGGGAAACAGATTTTCATTCTGTTGTGGCAACCACCTGGCTAAAACCAGTTACGATGAACTCTTAAAGAAACCATATCCATGAGTGAGTGTCAAGGTGTTTCCGATAGAAAAAACTCGGCTTCGGCATGTTTCGATCCTGCACAGTCCAAGAGAAACAGATTTTGATTCTGTTGTGGCGCCCACCTGGCTAAGACCAGTCACAATGAACTACTAAAGAAACTATACATGAATGAATGCCAAAGTGTGTTCCAATGGAAAAAAAATCTAGGTTTCGAACCTGCGTAGTCCAGGAGAAACAGAACTGGCCAGGCTAAAGCTTTTGACCCCCCACTTGACGACTCACGAGACTTCCTAAGTTGAAAAATTTCGCCCGAAAAAGCAATAAAGTTCGAGTCCGAACAAAATTGCCCCGACGAGGGACGAAGACTGAGAATTCACCGTCATTAGCAGCAGGTTCAATATGATTGACGTTACCACTAAGTATACATGGAGTTTCTAGAAACACAGAAGGCAATCAGCAGATACTAAAAACTGAGCACAATGAGACACTGTCACCAAGTTGGAGGCCAGACATGGAAGATTGGAGACGGGAGTCTCATCTTCCCACAAAACGGCGGTCATACAGCAATCCAATTTCTCCCAAACGTATCATCGAGACCACACGCGACCTCGAACTCAACATTGGTAGTGAATGAATCACTGAGGCCATGGGGTTTTCAGCGAAATGCGAACTTGGGCCCAAATGACCGATCGAACGAGCAATCGAAGAAGAAGAATACGATTCAAGGTCAAAAGCAACAGACGCAGGAAGACGACCGAATTGAATGAGGTCCCAATGACAAAACCCACTCCCGTATGGTAGCGGGAATAAATCTACATGACACATTAGAGTAGTCGCACAGGGTGTTTTGAGGCTAATGGAAGCACTTACCAAGGTTCTGAGAAGTGGAAGCCTTGGAAGTAGAGCACGGTGGTCTGTCTGGCTTTCCATACTTTTGTTTGTCTGGCAGCTCTACAACTAAAAAAAGCGGTGAGGGGAGTATCGTAGCTGGAATTGAATTCAAATTTCCAACCGCATTCGTTTGTGTACCTGAGTAAGTCATCGTTGCCAGTTTGCATTCCACAAAGTTTGTTCAGTGACATGATCACGGAGTCATTTAGTCACCTACCAGCCGCAATAACTGCACTAATACCCGCTGAAGGTTTGCATTCTACCGGGTACCGTTAATCCATATACCGAAGTGACCACACCTGCCATGCGACCTCAGACGCTGAGGCACTCATCACGCCTGTCAACATATAAAAAAAGGAAAATTCATCTGCACGGTCTTCCATTAGCGACATCGTCGTCCGCCTTCACCTGATGGCCCTCACCCACACACATCTTTTTGGGTTGCAGACAAAGATGTGGAATACCCTCACCTCTGATGGAAGAACAGACTCAATAGGAACCGAGCAGAGCAGACATAGTAGACTTGAGTCACATGATAGTGCGTCCCTTACCATGAGAAGAAAATGTTTTTCATGTTCACAATTGCTTGATATGTCTACTGCCTGCCCTTTTGCACTCGACTTCATTATTCAAGCGCCACCTTGTCGTGCCCACATCATGCCTGTGCTTCACGACGCTATCAATGGCACGTCCACGTCAGCTCCTGTCATCTGTCCGATCTTTCCCTTTCGTCGATCCAATAAAGTTATTTTCCTATGAGTAATGTACTGTGATTAGTCATGGTCTGTTTTAAGTCTACCACCACAGTCTCCCAGACTTTCAATATCGGTTGTCATGCCCGTCCGCTTCAGCATTGAAGCATACCGAACCAGTTCTCGAATTCTCACGATTGAATTTCAATAAGAATGAACAGTGAGCATTTGACGAGCGCAAGCCTAAGTCCGCATAGCACAAATCAGAAAGTGATATGATGAGATCCGGAAAACGGGACCCGATATAGTCTGCAGCGCTCAGCAGTTGAGGCTAGAGCACCCAGTATAGTGCATAGCCTGGGGAAGACTGTCGGAAGCAAGAAAATATCAGTCTCCACTGCTCAACTTAAAGCTGGGGTGCTTGGTATCGTACACGACATGAGCGCATAGCATGTGGAAAACGTATCAAAAAGTAGGAAACTCAGCTCAGGTTTCATCTATTTCTTCGATGTCATGTCCTTTGCTGCAGGCTGCAGGTAAACTTCGAGTTCGGGACTCAAAACGAGGCGAAGGACGTACACATACGATTTTCAAGGATGAACTCGAGAATCTTCTGTTCTAGTTCCTCTTTCTTGTAACCTCGACGAGAGATCTCTTTCGCTCCTTTCTTCACTACGGCAGCCGTCGAAGATTTCAGGTAGTAGTCCACAGCAGATCTGACGCGCTTCAGGTCCTTGTAATCCTTGTGTGGAAGAAAGGCAGAGTACTCGAGGACGATGATAGTAGCTACTTGCTGTTATTAGAACTACAACTAGTCATGCGGGGTGCAACTGACCAATACCAATCTGAATAATTATGTCTGCAGCAGTGAATATTGATCGCTTCTCGACCTGTTGCACACTCTTACAGTGCCGAGAATCAATAAGGAGAAAACCAACCTACCAAAGGCTGAAGGATGCGGATAATGTCCTCTTTCTGAGTCGTGGCCTAGCCAGAGGTTGAAAGTGAGTATCAGAATAAACTCGAACAGAACGAAGTACTTGCTGCCTGCGGGAAAGGAATGCCAGAATCATCAGGCTGCAAACTTCTTGACATTTGATTAGAAATAGAGACGTATATTCTGTATGTTTGACCGCGACAGTTGTGAATGATCAACCACCAGATTGTGAACAATGATGACTGAGCTCATGTAACTTACAGACTGTTAATAGAGATGAGCACTGTAATATAATGACGAAGATGTGCCACCCATGCGTACGAGCTAAATAAGATACTTTGTCAGGAGAGTACTATCATATCCAGACAGGACATAATTAACGCACATTCTGCGAACACGTGATGAACGCAAGGGATTATGTCGTTAGAGTCCTTAGTAATTGCACATCCTATAGAAAGCATATGCAAGATAAGTGAACATGAAAACAAGCAATAGAGTAGGGATATTCAACGAACTATGCATTATGTGAGCGATGATGATTCGACTGTTCTGATAGAATAGATGCTTACATGAGGCTATGAAAACATCAACATCAGTTCATGATTCAGTATTGTTTCAATACAAGATATGACCAAGATACCTACCACCTGCCAAAAGTAACACCAGAATTTGAGACTTGTTGCAGGCGCAAAATCATCAAGCCACTTACCTCCTGTCAATAGGGAAGCAGTAGCAAAACAGTCATGAGCATGACTCAAGGTCCAGAAATCATCAAAGCACTTATCTCCTGTCAACAGGCAAGCAGCAGCAAGGGATGGTGATCATGAGTATGGGTAGAGGACCAGAAACCATCAAGGCACTTACATCCTGTCAACAGGCAACCAGCAGCAAGGGATGTGGATCATGAACATGGGTAGAGGACCAAAAACTATCAAAGCACTTACCCCCTGTCAATAGGTGAGTAGTAGCAAAGAATGGGAATCATGAGCAAGAGTTGAGGACCAGGGACCATCAAGGGACTTGCACACTGTCACCAGGAGAGCAGTGGCAAGGGATTAGGATCATGAGCATGGATCAAGAACCAGAGACCATCAAGGCACTTACCCTCTGTCAGCAGGCAAGCAGCTGCAAGGGATGGGGATCATGAGTATGGAAAACCAGAAACCATCAAGGCACTTACATGCTGTCAAGAGGCAAGCAGCAGCAAGGGACAGAGATCTTGAGCATAAGTCGAGGACCAGAAACCATCAAAGCACTTACCAACTGTCAAGAAGCGAGCATCAGTAAGAGACAGGAATCATGAACATTGGTGGAGGATCAGAAACCATCAAGGCTTACCCACTGTTAACAAGCAAGTAGCAAAAAGGGATGAGGATCATGAGCATGGGTTGAGAACCATAAAACATCAAGGCACTTACCATCTGTCAACAGGTGAGTAGCAACAAGGGATCATAAGCATGTGTTGAGGACCATAAACCATCAAGGTACTTACATACTGTCAACAGACAAGCAGCAACAAGACATCAGCATTGTCTATGCTGTTTGAACTTCTCAGTTTAACTGCAATATTACCAGCTATTATCAATGGGCAACTACAATCAGGGAAAATATATCAGGATGTCTACAGTTTCACCACCTCAATACTTACCATTCATGAACACCATCACCAGGGCATTATCAGAGTGGAATGCTGAATGAGCACAATTAATGAGTGTTCTAGATGCTGTCAGGACAAAAATGTGTGACTGGCGACTTTGCCACTTACTGAATGGCACACTTGATAGACAGCTCCAAGTTTGTCTGTTGTGTCCAAATTAAACACAACTGCAATTTTTGGTTATCCAATGCAAGTGTAGTGCATTCCAAAAGAGTGTCACAGCTTGTATTTGGTTGGTTCATGTCTAGGATGATGACTAATATTAACTTTGACAAGGGACAAGTCAATTTTGAACCACTTGCTCTCCAAGCATACATGGGACTTTGGAGGAGCACACTTTTTAGGATCCCCCAACCAATCCAAGACATGTGTGTTCACAAACTCTTCTTCAACATGCTGGGCAATCCTCTTTGAACATTCTTCTGCTGATAACCCTTTTAATTTCTTCTTGATCTTTCCATATGCGATTGGACACAGTGCTTTGAACTTGGCGAATATCATGATCACAGGAACTGAAAATTGATCATTTAGTCCAAGAAAAGCATGAGTGTTACGGATTCCTCATACAAATCATTATTCTTTCCTCAATTTCCCTCAAGTGCCTAAACCCAGCACTAAGATAAACCCTAACCTTACAGAAATCCCTACATCTGCTTCTATAGTTGAACTTCCTGATGAAGATGAAGAGATCTTCTATGACACTATCAGATAAGATAGGATAAGATAGGATAAGATAAGATAAGATAAGATAGTGTCATGTTGTGACAGTCCAGCTGGTGCTGGCCTTGCATAGGTTCATTTCCATTATTGTCTAGCCCCTATCCAGCATAGCATGACCACTCCTAACCCTACCACTGTTAGAGACATGCTCGGAGGGTTAACAGATCATAAAGGGCTTTGGCCTTAGCTCATACGCTGTGCCCCTTACCCGAGTATTGCCCCTTAATTTCGGATGAAGTTCTAGGGAGAGTTCTGGTGAAGTCCAGATGTAGTCCGGATGAACTCTAGGGCAGAATAGCTCAATAGAGCTCCGAAGGACTTCCAGATGAGTGCAGGAATGTGCTGGAACTATTTCTGGATGATAGGGGATGATGACAAGACTACTTGGATGAAGTCCAGAGTAGAACAGTGAAGGATGTTACAATAGGATGAAGGATAGAATAGGACAGGACCATAGGACCATAGGACTGAGGGTCTGAAGGCCCAAAGGTATGAGGATCCAAAGGTACAAGGATCCAAAGGTACAAGGATCCAAAGGTATAAGGATCCAAAGGTGCGAGAATCCGAGGGTACAAGGATCTGAAGGTATAAGAATCCGAAGGTACAAGGATCCGAAGGCACAAGGATCTGAAGGTATGGATGGACAGATGGACAGATGGACAGATGGACAGATGGACAGATGGACAGATGGACAGATGAATGGATGGACAGATGGACAGATGGACAGATGGACAGATGGACAGATGGACAGATGGACAGATGGATGGATGGACAGATGGACAGATGGACAGATG
>MU173012.1:148844-180467 GCA_016695475.1 Suillus decipiens
AAAAATATAGACTTTTTCTTGAGGGAAAATGATTGATTTTTAGGTCATGTATTGCATATGGAACATCTTTAATACATTCATTATTTTTTTTCAATATTTTGACACACAAAATGCAAGAAAATTTCTATCTTCTAATCCAATGTTTTTTAAATGTTTGATGAAATAAAATGAGAAAATGCCTGCAGTGAATCAAGTATCATGTCATCATCTTTGTTTCTTGCTTGTTGGTGTGTGTCATTGTCATCTCTTACTCATTCTCTTTGTTACTTTTTAGTTGATCTACTGCAGTGGCTGTTGTTTTGGTAAATTGTACTGATACATGAATGTTTCTGTGTGAATATCTATTGATCCAGAACACGAAGCAAACAAGCCATCAAAGTGTTACAAAAATCTTGTCCCTCTGTGCCAATATAACTCTCATCTCCTTGTCCATCCTCCTCTTCATCATTCTCATCTGTGTCATCCTCAACCATGTCCTGTCCAGTCAGCTCTTTGTAAAAGTCTTTACCAGAACTCACAATACCAAGGTGTTCCTTGATCTCTACAATGAAATTATGAAGGATAAGGCAGGAGCAGATCCACATGTTTGAATAGTCTAAATCTTTCTTGTCCTGGACTGAAAACTGAAGCTCTTGCAGGCTCTGGAACCTGCCCTTCAACGAGCCAAAAAAGTGTTCAGAGCAAACATGGACCTATTAAAATGTAAGCACTATGTTTGACTGACATTGTGCATGCAACTTACCTTTGAAAGGTGATAGTTAAATGTCTTCTGGTCTCTTGTCAAATTCCCTGCTGGTGGCCATTTGAATGGCATCACACACCACGTTCATGCTGCATATGCAGAGTCTGCCCATAGCCATTGGCCTCCACCAAAAAAATCTTCTGGTGTCCATGCAATCCTTGCATGCCTGAAAATGTTTGAGTCATGAAGGCTACCAGGGACACCAATAACATAATCAACAATATGGAGGTTGTGGGGTAAAATAATGACCTCAAAAATGAGTAAGCCTGATGATCCTGTCTGACAAAAGCTTAAGTCAACACACCTGAGCCACAAGTGAGTAATTTGAATTTTTGTCAAAAAAGCCCTCACCATGCCACCCAGGCTTCTGAAACAAGTTGGGTGCCATCAACACAGAGGAAGCCCCCACACCATTTCCAGCATGTTTTCCCTTCAACCCACTGCTATGACCTTGTCTGTTCCTCCTGATCTTTGTGATCCAGTGGATCAAAGTGGATCTTGTCATCATGGTGCCTTAGGATAGCAATCATAACCCACTTGAAGCAGTTATACACTGTTCCAATAGACACTCCCACCCATTCAGCTAAATCCTCCATTGTTGCAGTGTTGCCATAGCAGCCTACCCCATTGAGGAAAATTGTGAGCTGGACTATGACAGGGAGCTGTGCATTATGTGAGTTGTTGTAGAAAATTGGATGCAGCTGAAGACAGGCCACAAGATGGTCAAAGATGATGGGTGAAACATAAAGCTTTCAGCAAAATTTTTCAGGAGCATGCATCTCCCACTCTGGAAGGAGGTGCAGCTGTGGTGCATGGGTAAGTTTGGGTCTAGCATTCAGAACATAGCTCTTCTGTGCTTCATCATGCAGAGCACAGACTGCATCAATAAACTCTGTGAATGCTGGTATGGCCATCTCAGGTCCATCAGATGAGAACTGAGATGATATGCCAAGTGAGTGGGAAGTTGTAGCTGTGATGCCTAACATGAGCAAGTTCCAAGACAAATCTGATGACATCAAAGAGATGGACATGCTGATAGACCCATTATCACCCAATGAGCCATCTGAGTCACTCTCATCTTCAGAGTCAGGTTCTTCAAGGAGCTCATCAATTGTATACTTCATGAGCTCCACATAATGAGCTATCACAAGATTATCATGAGTATTTCTAAGGGCTTGAAGTTGCTGTTTGCAACATGATAGGCAAGGCATGGTGGACTAATCTTATCAAGTAATGTTGGTTTTTTGGCAATCCTTGTTCATTTAATACCAATTTGTCATATTTGTTATCAAGATTTATCTTTGACCCGGTAGGAGTCTAGCTTTCACTTCAGGCCAGTCAGGGTTGAATGTCATTGTGCAGAAGAATGTTGGCTTGCCATATGCTCATCCTAGTGCCATGGCATCTGCCATCTGGTTTGAAGTCCATGCATGAGAACCAACAAAGCTTGTGGAAAGCTTAATGGTGCACTCGAATTCATCCTCTTCTTCTTCTGCTTCATTTCGTATTTCATCAACATGCTGTCTGCACTCTCAAGAAATGTATGCTAATCGCTGTTCTTCTGTGCATGAGTACATGTCAACTAAATATTCACAGCATAGCCTGCCAAAAATGCTAAACCTCAACTGGTCATCTGCTAGCAGGTGTTAAGACCGTACTCAATATATGAGGAATCCGAAGGGCTTTGGCCTCAGTTCGTGCACTGTGCCCCTTTCCCAAGTACTGCCCTTTACTTCCGAGGGACAACCTTCGTCCGAGGGTCTGGAAGTGCTTGCGTAGCGGATCTGAAGGTCCGGAGGTATCGGATATGGTACGTCCGGTATATATCCGAAACGTGTGGGTGGAATAAGCTCGTCCGGAGGGTATCCGGAGCGTAAGGATGAATGCGAGGTATAAGACTAGTAGCAGACGAGATCCGTACTAGAAACTAACGGATATGGACTACCAAAGGTAGAGTCGGAAACGTAGACTATAGGAATCAATCCTAAGTCTCGGAAGATACTTAAAAGTGGAAACGGATGGGTTCGGACGAACAGAATGAGCAGAATCTAAGATGATATTCGAACTAAGGTTCTCTAGAGTTTTACATGTAGTTTATATACTGTATGTAGATAGTACGGACAATCAATGAATCCGGGACCGGAGGGCTATGCACAAAGTATAACGGAAGTCTATGTGGTAAATGCGCAGCAGATCAGCAAACGCGAGTCGGATATGAAGCACAGGTAACGGATCAGTAAGCAGGACAGGAATATACACAGCCAGGACACCGGTACAGGTAGATCACCGAAAGGGGATAGAAGCAAGGATGCAGTGGACTTAGAACACAAGAAGTTGTAGCACATCGGATGAGTGATCCAGATCAGATCTGTGGTCCAGATAGAAGCAGGATCGATCAGATCTGATCGGATCTGATCGGATCTTGGATCGGATGTATGGAATATGACAACAGGTGACTGCGATACCAGTCAATTTGTGATAAATTTGGAACACCATTGATGACACTGTTTCCCCAGCCTATTTCACCAGAGGGAAAAAATAGCACATAATGCAGTGGTTCATAGTGATGTGATAAGATGTTCAGAAACTCAGGTTCCCTATGTCCACATCAGCGGATGATGATCAAGCATGGATTGATGTCTGTGGAGTTGCATGCATGCATGACAGCAGTGAAATCACCATTGGCCAAAAAATCATGGATCTCGAGCTGTCACTTTCTGTGCGATCAGGGGTGAAACTGATGAAGATGATGAACATAGGGATTCATGGACTGAAGATCATCTGTGATGGCCTGTATGACAGAAGAGTACACACCAAATTCTTGAGCTTTGTGCTGGCACATTCTCTCGTCATGGAGAAACCAATGAATGGAATGATCTTCATATTTGGTGTCCTGAATGAGATGATAAGTCCATCCAGTAATAGCCACTGCTGGAGGACCAGCCCCTGCACCGGAATGGAAGTGTTGAAAGCCACCACTCACACCAATGCCAGCAAAAGAGAAGAAATTGTTGACAACACAACAGTATTTGATGATATGTCTTAGACATGTAGGGTCATTGAGCAAGGCACACATTTGTGATGGCAAAGGGTGCAAAGCAGTGAGACGTTGTGTGCCATTGCCACAGCAAAATGAGTTAGATTCTGTCGACAGCAGCAATGCATTACAATGTCCACAATGTTGATTCCAAGTAGGTGCCACAATTGGTGGAGGAGGATGTTGTTGCAATAGCACTCACCATAGTGGTTGATGACGCAGAGCATTCAATTCACCAGGCGAAGTTGAACGTGATAATGATGATGCAGATGATAGAGAGCCTGTACAGTCCAATGAAGCAGTCTCTACAGGTTACACGTTTAATCACATACCACACAGTTGGTGTTGCAATGCACTGCAATGATGATACCATGTTCAACGAAGCTGATTTTGATGTTCAACATATTGAGGATCCAAGTGTGCAGCTTGTGTCCACTGTTGATGGCGATCATGACTCATGGACATAATGAGAGCAGTATAGTCCATGGAGACATATAGATTGAGGATTGCCAGTGCATTAATAAGACTACATGACAGATAGGAGTAAACAACTACTGATCAATCAGATGGTTTTGGATGACAAAGCTATGTTCTCTGCAATGGCCTCTGGTACATCTTCAACAATCCATTTTTTGGCTTTAGACAGCAAAGTATCTGAGTCATCAGAATCAACATGAGCAGCACACTTGCTTTTTTTACCTTTGCCTCCACTCCAATTAAAGCTGTTCAACTTCACAGGTGGAACAGTCTCAACATCATGGTGCTTTTCAAATACACCAGGGGAAGGACCTAGAGTGATATCATGCACACAGACAACACATCACTTGTGATGAAGTTCAGTGATAGTTCCTTGAATGACAACATGTTTGTCAGCAACAGGCACAGGTGTTTTTGTTAGGTGAGGATGGTCATCTGGATAAAAGCATCAAATTCGAGCAAGTTGTTGAGGCATGATACCATACTGCATAATGTTGACATTGAAAGAATGACTCTCCTTGACTTCCGAAGAGCCTTTCAAAACCTTGCCAACAACAATGACAGTAGGAAGCACTCTGCCACTATCACTGGATTGCATGTCCTAGGATTGAAAACATATAGCTGCAGTAGATATATGGTCAAAGATTCAGATTCACGTACATCAACACAACAAAGCTCCAACATCGTTTTTTCTTCTACAGCGGCAGTAACAATGCGCACATTGATAAAATAGATGCCATCTTCAGGAGGTGCGTTCTTCTTGGAGTCAAGCAGATAAGGTGTAGCGTTTTGTATGCCGATGACGCCGTGGAAAGAGCACGCAGAAGCCATTGAGGGGCGAGAGCAGGAAGCGGAGATTGAAACGAAAAGGAGGCTAAAGAAGAAAGGCTTGAGCGCATGTGGACGTGAGGTGACGCGCAGTGGAGGACCACATGTGGAGCTGGTGGAGCTAAAGTGGCGCGCGCACATGGCAGTCACACGAATTCGAAATCGCTCCGTCCTTACATATGTAGAATATAATTCAGAGGATTTTTGATTTGATTTTACCAACTAAATCCGGGACAAACTGTTAAGTTTGTGCCGATTTCCTGATAGCCAAGATACAACAAGGTGATATTTCTGATATAGTCATATCTTAATTCATAAATGTGTTATACCATGATAATAATATCTAAGGCTATAACATGACATATAATAATGTTTTTGGATGACCAATTATATCTGGTCAACTTAGGGTTTGTTACCTGATGCCGACTCTCGAGCAGAATGGACAAAGCTTGTAGCCTCAAGAGTTGCAGTAGCATCCAGTTCTGTGTCCCACCGTTTAACTAGGCCCTCCTTCAATTCTTCCGGTCCTAATGACGTCGTTCAGGCTGGATCATTCTTGGTCTATAGCAAGCTCCCTGTCGTTCTTTCGACAGTGATTGAGACCATATAGCGTCAACGGTGGTGATGTAAGTGATGAAGCATTGACCCTGCGCCTAGAATGTACAAAATAGTATGCTTTGGCGAGAATACCATAAGCATGATGACTCGCGGTGCGAGCCAAGACTCACTACTTTGAAATCATGATATTCGTATGTCCTGTATTTAGCCATTTCAGAAAATTTCGATGGAATTATGATAGTGCACGAGATATCGAAGGGAAGACTAGACAACGTTACAATTAGTCTCCTCAGCCCGTACCCTCCTGTAGCGCACCGACGAAATGCCCTCGACGGGATCAACGAGCTCGACAAATCACTTCCCCATCTAGATTCAACTGTAAAGCCTCTCGCGCCTCCAACCATTCGTGCTCCTTGCTTTTCGTCCGCACCACTGCAATTTCACCCATACCCAGCGGTTTGATCGTCTGTGCCCGGCGTCCAGAGCAGATTCGCCGCAGCTCCCCAATGTCCATGAAAATGCGCCTACTGGGTCTACTAATGAGCTCCATATCCGAAAGGACAGGCCGATCGTCGCGGTATTTGAGCTCAGCCCATATACGACGCTGGGCTTCGCCAACGCGGAGGAAGTCAGTGGGAGACGGTGATTCGATGGTTCCGCGCGTGACGTTGGAGATGAAGCCGGTCCGTAGCAGGATGCTTAAAATGCCGAGGTTTTGCGTTGTGTGATCTACTGCTATTTTGTGGTGTCGTGCTCGAAAGGCGTTTTGCACGCGGGCGCATAGGTCGTATGGTAGAGGCATTGCAACTATATCAGATATATCAGTAGAAAATATGTGAGATGTAACTGAACGCACGAGACACTTAGGTATGGCTTCACCTTGGCTGTGTAGATGCTAAGCAGTGAGTTAGGACTCAAAAACGCGAAGTGAAGCTCCAATGATTAGGTAACATTCACGGGGGTCAATTCCGAGGGATCGCACGGTTGAATTTTGCGAGCGGAGCGCCCAAACATTTAACTCTGATATGGACTCCGGACACAAGAAATTTACAGAAACTCCATCCCAATACCAACTTGGAAACCCCTTCGCACACCATCACTCTTACTTGCAAGAAGCGGTACCCCAAAGTTTACCTCTACCCTCACAGGATCGAAGCGGTATACAAGACCAACTCCAGCGGATATCGAAGGTTTTCGTAGACACCCTATTAAATTTTCGCCGAGTCCTTTCGCTGTCATATGCAAATAAAACAAAGGTACGATTAGTATCTTTCTAGAGGGGCAAGGGGTCGGGTATTTACGCACTCCTATCCATTGCATCCAACCTCCCAGCATTCACGAATATGTGTGATTTGATGGGCCAATGGGGTTTCCGTGGGATGTCGGACACCAAAGAAACGCCTGTCGACCAGTAAATGTCACCGCCAAGTGAATCGACTAGCGCGGTCGGATCAGAAAAGGTCCTTTCCACGTGAAAATTGAGAAATACCTCCATCTCGAGGGCCCATGCTGTTTGCCCTGAACGACCTTAAACTGAGAGGTCCACCAAGCTGGAACCTATCAACAAAATGGCTAGGGCCGGTAAGAGTCTTTAAGAAGCCAGACCGTGCAGCCAATGAGAGACTCTGCATGTTCATCATCAAGTTGTGCCCTGCTGACCTAACGGTAAAACAAGACTCACCATTCCTGGAACGAGGCACCGGGAAATTTGACTTTCAATCTCGGCCTTGTAAAATGACACGTCCCCTGACAGTCCAGCTAGTTCTTGGAAAAGCTTGCCATAGTAGCCACGCGACCCCGCGAGCTTGTCATCTCTAGTATCTTTTGTCCACGAATGAGAGATCGACGACTTGATAGTTTGACCAGCATGTTCGCGAATACTGCACAATCCTT
The DNA here is from genome assembly GCA_016695475.1 of Suillus decipiens. Lineage (NCBI taxonomy): Eukaryota > Fungi > Basidiomycota > Agaricomycetes > Boletales > Suillaceae > Suillus > Suillus decipiens. The sequence continues at coordinate 156,380 of MU173012.1, forward strand.
AAATACAGACTCAACGATATGACGTATTCAGCCTGACCTGACTGATGCACCTGGTGCCAAGTTGTTGATGTGCCTCAAGACGGCCTGATACACAATTTCGTGGACACCATGAACTCCCCAGTTGCTCTTCAGGAACACATATTAAGTATATTTGACTTTTTACAGGAGAAGTAATAAGACTTACATTTATTGCGACCTTCAAGCCGTGTGAAATCTCCGAACAACTTGCAAAAGACGAGAGATCACGCTCCTGACTGAACAACGAAAGTTGCCCCGTTGTGCGCAAAGACGGCGAAAGTGGAAGGGAGAGAAGCCCATGGAAAGAACGACGCGTTTTCGTTCCTGCTGAGTAGTGTCCTTCCAGTAACTCAGCTCCGCCAAATATGTTGCGCACTCTGCCCGTGACACTCTGCAATGATGATGAAACATGAAGGTGTCATATCATCACCAGTAAAAACACGATGCTCACAACGCTACCCTCATTATTACCGAATTCCGTGGCAGTTTTTAAGTAGAACCGGCCCTTTTCGCGTGTGGTGACAACAATATCGACGTCCCCTTCCCTGGCAAGGTGATCTCGACTCCTCTGAATTTTTGCGTCGACAGAGTGAAACAAGTCCGTCTCTTGCAGAATATGGCTTATGCCCCTCGCAGTATATAGCGCTCCTTGTAGGTTATTCGATTTACTCGCCCGGTCGTCTGTATGCCGCGCAAGCCATGGCTGGACCAACCAGCCTAAGAAAGACTTCCTTGTATTTGTGGCACCATCTACACGGACAGAAGTGACTGATAGTGATGTCTCAAGATTTTGATTGACCTATTGTAGATCCGTTCGGAAGTGATGCGGATGCGGACGAAAACGTCACTCACAAGCTCTGCAAGGTGGAAAACAGCAGACTCATACTCTCCACGGAGTTTTCGTTCGAGACGAGCTTCCTGCCACTTCTTGAGTTTTTCAATATCATCTTCCTTGGGCTCATGAGGATGCGCAGTGCGCTGCAGCGGAGGATGCAAGCCCTCCGCCATTCAAGGAAGACAATTGTTATTTTTAATTATTTTTACAACCCGTTTCATTCCAACTCCGACGTAAGTCGGGAAGTCACCAATAACAACAGTCACCCTAGCTCTCTGCTAGACCCAGCGCTACTCGATTGTAGTATATACTGCACGTGTTGTACGGCGCAGAAGTAATAGATTATGAATCAGTGCTCAGTATTGGACCTGCCCAGTGCTATGTAGGGCCGAGCAAGTACGATCGCAGTGGTGGGATGCGAATAAGTGCACCAACTAGCAACTAATAATAGCTCACTGGTCTTCGGCAAACACATGGAGTTCTACCGAATGCAGTAAGACAGAATGAACTTCAAGTTGGCTAGCTGAGCGGAGTGTGGTACCGGACGGAGTTCATTGTACATACCCTATGTTCTCACTCGGTTCTTTCGATGCCCAGAAGAAGTCCGAACACCCTCACGACATTGACAAAGAAAAGACAGAACATCTACTTCTCACTTCTCATTGACACTTATATCAAGGATTTTACTCAGCGCGAATGCCTCTTGACGGCACTCAAGTGGATATTGATCAGCATCCTCTGGTTCCTTCACATCTATCTTCTGGCCCGAGCGTAGCTCATGCCTGGTCTTATGTTCACAAACGAACTCGTCAGCCATGACTCGGATGAGGGTATGCATACTGACTTTGGTTGGTTGGCTGCTCTTTAGCATCGTCTGCACTCTGAGTTTTGTGACCCGTGTCCAGCGCCATGCATTAACTGTTCAATATTAACGCTTCAGAACAAAAATAGACCCGACCATATAAGATTTAACTCTCTGAACAGGTTAGGATGTGAGCCCGCAATGCACTCGCTGCGGATACCCGCTGACAGCTTCCACACGATTCCAATAACCAAGTACCATCATACTGGGTGATAACCCTGCCCTTCGCGAGTGAGTGCAGTATTCCTTGCTCCGTTATTGACAGACTCAGTCTCACTAGTTCGTCAACGAGGACAGAACCATTGACAACAAGTACTCTCGGTGGTGCGCTTCGTAGATTAGTACTTAGATTGAACATAATATAACGTACCACAACCTTGTTTTAAGTTCAACCACTGTGCTAAGGCGCCACCTCAACCAATCCAAGTGACAAGACACTCGCCATTTTAGTACGGCCACTGGCAGGCTTCGCAAGGAGTTGACTTCAAGTTCAAGATACATTCATCCGTGTCATTGCTGCATATTATAATATAAATGATATGATGTCTGAAGACCATTGCAAGTACCATGTCAGCAATGACAACGGTATGGGAAAAGTACGGGGTTGAAGGAGACGTGTTGATGAGTAAAAGACAACGACAACAGAAGATCAAGGCGGTTGATGAGCTGCGCGAGATCGATCATTTGTGGCTGCTCAGCTGTTTTGGACGTGCTCGCTTGATGAGTATCCCGACGCATGCTACCCGAATTCAAGTTATGGAGGAACAAGGGAAAGAAGATATCTTGAGGTCATTATATACCGCCTGCAACAGTAAACTGAAGCGAACATGTCCCATGGAGTTTGAGATCTTTTCGTTGTGAATTCTGCCGTGAGGGTGATGAGGGTGTTTGGACTTTTTTCTGTGCAGGGTTTGGAGAAACTGAGTAAGCCTTGAAGGTCCGAGTGATAAACAGGATACCGTATCGGACGCGAGTACGGAGCAGTACTTTTGGTTCGGGAATTAGGGATCCCGAGCCGTAAGTGTATAAATAACACTAAATTGATTCGAATTGGCTTAAATAGGCTGACAATGATTTGCGCTAATTTGCAGGTAAATTTGCTCCAATAGACCGTAAGACAACCAAGCGACCACCATTCCTCTAACTCGTCATCCATCGGTGTCGAGGACAAAGTTGCAGCTTGATCAGCCATGGGTTCTTGATCAATTGGACCCAATTTTTGTTTTCAAGGGCTTGAAAGTTGACACCGACGCTGTCATGTATAAATTATGGTAAATTAGCAAATTTACCCGGTGACCCTGAACCCGGCGGATCTACACTATGACTTACAAGTACTTATTATCATTGCGTACGAGTAAGCACCCGTCTAGCCCGAATTTCTGTTTGGTCCATAGCTTATAAGCATTTTGAATAAAGTGGTAGCAGTTTTGTTGAAATACAGTCTCCCATCCCAATGTCTGCGCACTCAGGCACCTCAGATTCTCCGTCCTGCAACCACGGGTTTCTTACTCAATTTGCGGTCTCCATGGGACATGACTTCAATGAGGAGCACCAGGACAAAGGGAGCCGCAGCCAGAAAAAGTTCTTGAACGGGACCGAGAATACTCCAACACAAGTTGCAAACGGTGTAGCTCCACAGCGCAGCACCTCCTTCGTATCCCCAGCACCAGTCATAATGGCCAATCTGCCAACAGAGAATACCCCTCTACTTCCAACACCGATTCTGAGTCCTCGCATAGAAGAGGGTAGGCACTGTTCGAATGAAAGTGTCTGTCTCAGTACCTGGGTGATATTCCAGGAGGAACTTGGCGTCCTCGCGAAATATACCCTTCCCGTTTTTACGTTTGTACAAACTGCAGCCTCCCATATGTGTAGCTTTCACTAATTTTTGATCATCACAGAACTCACCTGTTTGAGTTTAGTTTCAATATTACTTCCGTAGTGGCTATTGGGCACATCTCCACGACAGCACTTGCTGCTGCAACATTAGCTTTCATGACCGCGAGCGTATCGGGCTATTCAATCATACAGGGTCTAGTATCAGCTCTTGACACGCTCCTCCCTGCAGCATGGACATCTAGTCATCCACAATTAGTCGGTCTATGGAGTCAACGCATGCGCGAGTATTATTCTTATGCATACTCCTACATCTACATCTAATCATTTCTGCAGTTGTTGTGACGGCCGCAACCCTTATCGTGTGTTTGTCGCCTTTCCCCATCAATCTCTCATTGATATATTTTCAGCCTGTTTTTATGATTTGGCTCAACGCTGAATCCATTCTGCTCCTGCTCAAACAGGATCCTGAAGTCGCACACCTAGCTGCTATTTACTTAAGATGGTCATCTTTGGGGCTTCCAGCATATTCTTTCAACTCCATTTCGCGGTGCGACAGTACACACTATTGCCATATTTACTAATACTGACTTTCTGAGGATTGTAGCCGCTACTTTCAGTCCCAAGGTAGTAAATATTACCTTATTAGAATGGTTATATATTGATCGTCGAATGCTTTTTGAGGACTCTTTGCTGTGCCAACTAAGATCATCCTGGTCGTGGCGCCAATCAACGTCCTCTTGAATTATATTTTCGGTAATAGTCTTGGGTGTTTTTTTGCCTTTCAATTCGAAACTCATATGGCCTTCTAGTGTGGGGTCCTGAGTCTGTCAGGATTGGTTTTATTGGAGCTCCAATTGCGACTGCCATATCTTTCAATCTGATTTCGATTTCATCAGTAATATATGGCATTTTTTATGTCGAGAGGACCGCCTGGCATCCTATCTCAATGCAGTGCTTTACTGGTTTAGGCTGCCTTCTCAGGCTGGGACTGGCTGGCGTTGGCCAGAGTACGTCTGAATGGTGGTCATGGGAGCTCAATAATTGTGCGTACATTGGAATGCAACTTAAGAATCTAGATGCTGATCTGAGTTCTGATAGTGGCCGCCAGTTTGTATGAGACCGAATATATAAGTAGCCAACCTCGTTAATGTTTCATTCATAGACTCGGGCCTGTTGCCCTAGCTACCCAATCCGTTCTGCTCATCTCAAGCACCTTTACATTTCAAGCTCCCTTCGCCCTCTCCTTGGCTACGTCTGTGCGGTATGTTATGTTACATCTAACTGGTGTTTTGGCTAATGTTCAGTAGGATTGGGAATCTCTTGGGCGAAAAGCAGGGGAGACGCGCCGGTGTTTCCGCATACGCCGCGATTGCTCTTGCAGTTGCAATTTCAGTAATATGGAGGTACATGTGTGCCAGTTTCAGTTCAAGCAGTGCTAACATACAGGCAAACTTTTCAGCACCATGTTCATATCGTTCAGGAAGTCGTGGGCATATATCGTCAATGATGATCCCGGTAGGACTTCAGTATGGTGTGCGCTGTGATACTCATTCGGTCTCAGAGGTTGTAACGCTGGTTGCCTCGATTCTTCCACTTGTTGCTATGTATCAGGTCTTCGATGGGATTGCCGCTGTCACTGCTGGTATTTTGCGAGCACAGGGCAAACAGGTAAGTGTTAGGTTACTTCGTCGCACTCTTTTATTTAGTTCTCTTGCAGCTCGTAGGTGCACTTCTCAATATCAGGTAAGGTGTACGCACATCACCATGATTCCCCGATAACCCAATTTTTGCAGTGCTTACTACGCCATTGGCATTCCTTTTGGTGTCTGGTTGACTTTCAAGATGGGCGTGGGACTGGTGGGACTATGGGTGGGACTCACAGTTTCCCTCACAATATGCTCTGCCTTGGGCACGTATCTGTGTATTACAGCCGATTGGCAGAAAGAGGTGAAGAAAGCTTCAGATAGGCTTGCCGCTGAGAACAAGAACGCAAGCTAGGTGAAGGAAAATGAATCATCACGTTTCTAATGGACGACCGTACTTATGACTAAAAAATCCACTCGCATGCAGGTGGAGAAATATTGTTGATATTCAGTTCTTATTTACAATAGTAGCAAGTAAACGACATTGACATTTGCTGTACTAGGGGTGGGCAAGGTTTGGATGAATGATGGTCTACTGTGTTCACAAGTCAATCTCGTGATAGATGGGTAATGAATGGCGTGTAAGACGATTTGTGATAAAACGCGTGTTTATATGTCCATTGAGTCTTGTAAACCGAGAACTACATGAAGATTCCTCACAGTGCGCTGCTGGACCAGACTGAGATAGTGTCAGTGTCGAAAATCATTATGTAGGATCACATCACGCACCGTTGAAACACATCAAGCGGGCTGTCGTGACCTTCAGAACTACTAGGAGGTTCCGCACGCTCTGCGATCGCCTTGTTGGGTATCCAACAGCTCAAGGGACTGGTTCCCTCCTCATAGCTTGCGCGAGATACATACAGCAATAACCCATCGGAGTCCACGCGCGCAATAACTGACGTAGTAGATCGTGAGGCCACTGAATCATGAGTGCCATCGACGGCCATGCCATGTGAAGTGAATTCTGGTGGTGAGACATGCACGGGGATATCAACACTAATTTCTCGTGTTGATCGCGCCATAGGAATGACAAGCGAAGATAGCGAAGTCAATGTCGTGTCCGTGTGATATGGTATTGGGACAAAAGACGTTGGATATGGAAAGCGGTAGCGCCCATGCTCAAAAGTAGGTATATTTGAAGACGACCCGGTATTTTGTGATGAAGTGCTCGCTGTCGTGTAAGGGGTTGTAAATGAAAATTTTCCAGATGGTAAAGGAGACTTTGGAAGTTCTGCTAGGCGGGTATCTCTCCACCAAAACCTGCGTACAGAATGTCAAGAAGGAAATCGTTTGCATGTAATGCATGCCCACCTGAAAGGGGTCTCGCAGTCGCCGACATCTTGACCCTTCCACTTGAGCACGTCCAGGACATGAATGATACCATTGTCTCTCCAGTTGACATCGAGGATACAATCGAGTACTGTAAGCGGTGGGAGGGAGGATGGAAATCTAGGAAGGAGCATCTTGCCCAATACACGAGATCGAAGAGTCGTATTTGGCGCTATCAGAATATGATTAGTTGAAATGTTCGTCAAAGAATCTACTGCATACATGTGCCAACTATTCCGGCCGACTGATGAGTAACAGCCAAGCACCGTTTCCCAGTAGGAACAGGTGCCACCGCAACCCAGGCTGCCTCTAAATCGCGTGGAAGGCCATCGATCACATCACCGGAATGATTGTCCCACAAGTGGGCTTCTTCGTTCATCTCCAGGAGCTCGGCGTACATGCATTTGTCAGCCCATTTGGACGGTTTGGCTTTGAGGCGTTTGCGTCGAGTTTTCCCTCGCCGCTTCCCCAACTGCGCTGTCTCGTGACTGTGCGCATCGGAGGACAAAGACGGGGTCTCCACAGGTTGTGACACCATCTGCACAAAACCGGAGACACCTTCACGTATTATATCTGGCTCGTCTTCGAGGTCACCGTCATCATCAGAGTTCCCAAGATTGAGATCGGCGAAATCATCGAGTTGCCTAGAGGATTCAAACTTTTGAGCTCGTCTCTGCAAGACAATATTAAATATTCGAAAGAAATGGGCAAATATCCATCACACACACGCGTTTCTGTTCTTCCAAAGCCTAGTAACACACATTCTTAGACAAGGATGGTCAGAGATGAGAGCATGTCCTTTGCTTACCTTAGATCGACGCGCCTCTTGGGAAATAAGCTTATCCGTGAATACAGTTGGTGGAGACTTGAACAGAACTTTTCTGTCGGTCTTGGAAAACATGGCCCACTAGTATTATGAGTGCTGGGTCCTAAGTTCAACGAGTAGTCACTAAGTACTGGTAGCAAACGAGAGCTGCAGGCCAGCGAACAACCAGAAATAGTGTGCATCATCATCCATAAATGGTATTTTCGGTCTTCGGGGCTTGCTTTTACTCTGAGTCTGTAGCCATGCCAACGACGGGCCGCCATGCACACGTCGGTGCTCTCAACTTTGATGTCAACCACACCTCCTCTCGTCAATATGTAGTTTAAACGTTCACTGGATCTGGGCGATGAGTTTTCTACTATCAGATGGGCCACATGATGCAACCCGCCATCGCGATGCACTAGTATTACTGATGAAGGCTAGTGTCCATTCACCATTAAGCTCCCGACAATACTTATGTGGTATTGCACCAGGCGATTTCGGTGCTGCTGCGGTCTGTCAAAGACTTGTGTGAGAGCACTCCGGAACTTAGTTATCGGTTGCAAGTGAACCGCATTCTCGAGGGCGGCCACTGAAATCTGCCCGATGGTAGTGCCGACCTTCAGAGCAAAAACCACGACCCTGCCTGGTCACGAAAATGTAATGTAACAGTCACTGCGTATCACATGCACAGAAAAACTTGTCTATCACCTGACATTTCCATGTGGTTGAGTGTACAGGTAGTATCTGCACGAATTCATCCTATAAACCCCTATCAGTACCCATGTACTCATTTACACTGACCGGATTCTTGTCATAATAGTCCTACAGACACACTTCAGGCTGTACGACTAATAATGTATGATATACATTAGAACACCGGAAAAGTTATACTTGAACAAGGCACATTCAAGTTAGTGTATCCTGGTAGGCTGTTCAGCACACAGCTCAGGTAACAAGTGGGGGACGTCGTGACATTATCGGAGCCCAGTAGACGACGTGGACGAATACCAATGACCAGAAAGGAAATATATCCTGAGGTCAGTGGCGAAACTTGAACGTTTGAATTTCATCCCCTATGTTCCGATCTCAACCGCAACTTGTTCATCACTATCCGCCACAGCCTATTTTAGTTTCCCATTCATTCTAATTCACGCGAAAGCTACAGTTCAACCCACTACAATGAAACGACGCAGTCGTTCATGTTCTCCCGTTCTGGCCTTCATTGGCGCGCTAATCGTGTTCAGCATCCTGGCGGGCTTATCACTGAAGATGCTGAGAATCACTGTACATCCGGTGCTATTTGCGCACACGACATTGGACAATTCGCAGCCTCCCTCTAATATCACCTCAGAACAGGGCGGGTCTCCGGAAATCGATCCCGAGCTCGACGTTCTCCGCCATATGGTTTCTCAAACCAAAGGGTTTTATGCACGCGACTACAGCCTCTGGTTAGGCTGGAATAATGTATGTTCTACATTCTTTTTCTGAACCATGCAAGTTATGGCTAACTACCAATAGATGCGGTACATCATCGAGGCAGCTGTTCTCCACGGACGTATTCTAAACCGCACAACAATTATACCCTCTTACGTCTACGCTCGTGCTTGCGAATTCGATAAGTATGCGCTATTCTTGTATCGATCCCCCCATTTTAAGATTTTGCCAGCTCCGTATGTGCTGCCTATGCTACTATGGTTAATAGGGGAGACGCAACAGGCACAGATGAATGGCGTGAACTTCCCATAGAAGAACAAATGGCCTGGAGGATACCCGTGTCTCTTATGTTCAACTTGACCTACCTTCGTGAGACACACGCAGTCATCACAGTATCTGATTATCTCCGCTTGCACAACATTTCGGCCGATATAGAAACTACCGACGGACACTGGGATAGCGACTTATATCACCGCGGCGTCAATATCTTCTCTAATAGCAAGGTGGAACCCAGCCTCTACGTTATCAAGAATGAGGGGTACGACGCTGGCATTATTCGGGTCGATCAGCTGCCACAAACTATGCGGGAGAGGGGTGGATGGAACACCACTCATGGACAAGTCGGGTCCTGGGCTATCACAGAAGAGACCCATCTATCGAAGGCATTGTACGATGCAATAACATCCGGCGAATCAGTGCTTGACTGGGACACTGTCCTCGTAGTCGTGGGAGATGATAAAGACCCAATCGAGACTGAGTCGTCATCAGGTGATGGTATCAGAAGTACATTGGAGGAGAATGGCTGGGAAGTGCTTTACACTTACGGCGGTGTGTGAGTCTATTCCCTTGTTTGCTTGGCTCTGAGAATGAGACTATTTGCCTAGCTGCGGCTCAGCCTTAACGAAAGATGTTGTGGTTCCAATCCGACAAGCAGCCCCGCGAAGCCAACTGCGTGGATTGTACGATGATTTCGGGTTCATAGAGCAAGATGTACTTCTCCTCCAGGGTGAGGTACATTTGGGACGGAACCCGGTAATTTTTCGTTTTCTTGTACAAGACACTTTAATCACACCCAGTGAATAGGGTTCCCTCAGGTTTACCACCCTTGAAAGTCGAGAGAGATACACGCAGACAGTCCTGTATGACTTTCGTCTGACAGACAGCGTGATTGAGCTGGCGGATCAGCTGTCTACCCGCATGGTCAAGGCAGTTGGCGGGCGAATGTGGATGGGAGCTCATATGCGACGAGGAGATTGTCAGTTCTGATATTTTCTCGAATACATTAATGCTCACAATAGGTAATCTAGTTGCGACATTGAAATGGAGTATGGAGCCCAGTTTCGAGGCTCATCTCGCCCGGATCAAGCGTCATCTACGAGACGGACGTGACATCCTCCATTTTGTGCATCACGGGCCTCTCTACACCTACAAGGTTCCTCTTGGTCAACCCGATCGCACGCCACTGCTTCTAGATCCTCCCGCAGATCATGACCGGTGAGACATCTAGCTTGTTCTTGTTGAGGAAAAAAAATCACACTCGAATTTTTCAGATTCTACATCGCCACTGACGAACGCGATCCTACGAATCTCGCATACCTGCGTGATCAAGGTGCCGTTTTGATTTCGGACCTGCTAACAATAGATGATCGCCGAACCTTTGGATGGCCCCTGATGCTCACTGACGTTCTCAGTGTGGTTGAGCAGGCAACCCTTGCCCACGCAGCGTACTTCTATGCCCATGCGCATAGTTCAGTCGCTGGTGGTGTCGTGAATCTTCGTGCTTCTCATGGAGCTGATCCACGAACTGCGTTGCTGGAGATTTGACAAGTTTGACAGATTTCAGCATACTAGATTAGACATAATATTGTGCTCATAAGGATTAGAATGATCTATTGGAATTAACGACGAACCATACCTAAATAATCAAGTGACGGATCGAAGGGTTGCATCAATCAAGTACTAGACAAGTGAAATTTTCATAGTTGTGTCGGTTCTAGCGTTGATGTCCTGAGTGTAAACGATTATGTACAATCAGACAACATTGTCAGACATGGTTACAACATAGGGCGCAGGCTTTTTTTTGCTTCAGAGTGGGTCCTTTTGGATCATAGACCCTAGTATGTTATTTTCTCGTCATAAGCTTTCTTCTGTAATTCTAGGCATTTGAAGTCACCGTCGGCACACCCATCCAAACCAACAACGTCACCACAAACGCAGACCCCTCTGAATAATACCCTTTGACTCATATCCAGTACAATAATGTTTTAATCCCCGGGACAACCCATGGGACACCGCATCTTAACAGTTTTAATTGTTTGTTGAGGCAATGTTCTACATCTATCTGATAGGACGCCGAGATAACGGTCAATGTGAGTGATTTTGGCGAGAGCCATGCGAACAAGAACCTAATAAAAGTCCCATTGGCAAACGTGCTTGCGTAGGTTCGTCACGGTGTTCACTTTGATGGGGCTGAAGAGGATATTTCCGGCGAAGCATAGAGTACAATGACCGACTGACACATGACGCTTAGTCTTAAAGAAGTAAAAAGCAGACACCCGATGACATTGCAGGCCTAGGCAGGGCTTGACCTCCATCGTTAGTGCGGTGAGATTGTACTTACGGAGATTAGGAAGTTGATCGGTATCACTGGCGGGAGGACAGATGAGTCAACCTGAGAGAAAGAACAAGGAAGCAAGGTCCGCATGTCGTTTTTACCCCTAGATCATCATAACATGGCTTGTTAGTTCAAGGTTGAGCAACCTCAAATGATCACCGCTGTCAAATTCAGTCTGCAGTTTTTCTCGACCTTTCGAAGTCTTAAATTTGGAACTACTTGGCACAATGTTCGATTCGAAGCACGGGAGTTTATGACGGAAGGTTCGATATGAAAGTAAGGGCTTTGTCCACAGCCCGAGCGGAAATTATGAGAGGGCACGGATGAACAAGTACTAGCATACTCTTCTCATTTCACTGATATTAAGAATCTCTGAGACGTCATCGCGGAACGTATCACGACAAAAAAAAAGGGCTATACAAAACTATTCCGGCGCGCGAATAAGACTCCTGGGAAGCAATTTTTTGAGAGGACCTGCCATTTGGAATCGATTGAAGTCGTTCAAGCCGTAAGCCAAGAGAGGTACGTCCGTACGTCATTCCGAATACCGGGCGCTATCGTATCAGAGACGAGATAGGCGCTGTAAGATCGCAATAGTGTAAGGTTCTTGAGTAGCGTACACTTGATCAGCAGGCGGAAATAGGTTCTGTAAGGGGAATTGCAAGTTGTAGATCCGAAGTTGTATAGCAAAACTTGTCCTCGGGCAACCGATAAGCAAAATGACCTGATGTTCGCGGACCCACATGATTGAGGTACTGTGTCATCGATATATGATATTATAGTTCATTGAGTGTAGCACTTCCTTCATTGATTCAATCCAAGCTAGGCAGGCTTGGCAGTAATGTGCGCGAGAATCGGCACGAGAAATCGGGGCGGGTATTAGTCCGTACGTGAGTAAACCGTTGAAGGTTTTGCTCAGCGGAGGGCGATAAGGAGAAGCCTGTCGAACGATAGTGGTCTAGTTGGACAAGAATTTTTTATTCGGAAGTGAGCCCGCAAAGATTGGCTTCAAAAAATGAGTACTACGTCGCTCTGTTGTCAGCAATTCCAATGCCGCGGTCAATGATCATTGCAAGCGCCATGACCAAATACGGTCCAGCGCCCTCGAGCGCTTGGCCGAGAGCACGGACTGCAGGAGACTATCGAAGCTTGTTGAAAGAATGATATACCCGTTCCGAACAGTATCTATGATATGTTGGTTCCACTCTGCGGCCGCAGGCAAGTCCCAATAGGTCTAACGTTGATGATGAGGAGTTGATTTGTGTGAAATGAATGACCAGGTTATTGGGTGCCTCTTCCGCAGGCTAGTACCTGATAACCATAGCCAACCACAATTGAGAGATTTGAACCATAGTGGTAGTAGACATCAATGCGCAGGATCAATCCATTGGATGCGGTATCACATTTCCGCCGATACAGTGAGTACTGGTTTCCGAGAAATGAATTTGAAAACATACTTATGGTTCATTATGATAGTGGAACAACTGAATCTGGATGCAATAAGTCACCGACTTCAAATTTTAGGCATGACGAGATACCTGTTATCCGGAGTTGTAGCGGGTCTTCCCCTGGTGAAGGCCGCAAGACCAGCGCCACGAAGTAATGGATTTTCCCCGCCCATGAACCATTATGACTGCGCATCCTAATACATATCCCAAATTGAACTCAAACTTTGGTTATATTTCATCTTCTTCCTTCCATCCCCTTCTACAAATGCAGCGATGAGTAAGTAATATGCAAGTAAATGTAAATGTATGCGGCAGTATGACCTGAGTACAATTGCTATCTATGCGCAAAAAGATTGTGGCGTTGGGGTTGAGCGGGATCGAAGTATGAACAAGAACGGGAATCACCAGAATAATGACGTATAAACAAGATGCACGCGGAATTAGGGCAGAAACGCAGGAGGGACCAGCGAGACGAAATTGACTGGATGACATAGGTTGGATGCGACAGGAAAGGCAAGGAATGTGAGTACATGTATAATTCCACAACAAGTAGTGCAGATGGAGGACGTGGAGGATGAGTTCCACGAGTAATGAGCGGAAATCCAGAGGAACCGTACGAAAGCCGGAATCAGGAAAGTAGCCAACAAGCGTAATAGTTGAGTAATGACCAAGGTATACAATTCAATAATGAGTGTGATAGGCTGAGAATAACCAATAGATAATAGTATGAGATTGACGAAAATGTGCGCCGAGGTGTTGAGCAGGAAGCGGCCCACTTGGCGTCCTGATATCCATGATCCCCCATTTTTGGCTGTGAAAGCCATGTTAAAGTCTAGGAAGACGGTTGAACTAAACTCGCATACCTGAATGGTATTCACTGTGCCCTGCGCCAAAAGCCCCTCACGGTGTTAGTGCGGGATGCTTTCATTGCCGAAGGCAATGGAAGCCTCGAAACCACCGCAGTTGGTTCGTCGAACATAGGTGACTTCGGTTCCAAAGTCGAAGGACTCGCTTGTGGGAGGTATGGTGTCAGAGGGGTCGGCACTATAATTTTTGACGGTGGAGTGATCTTCGACGGCGGAGGTGGAAGTATGGATGTTGGTGGCACGTTGAAAGATGTCGGATGAGGAAGCCGTGATGAAGACTGCGAAGCGAGCATGGATGCTAATTTTGAAGGGGGAGTGAACTTTGTTGGCGGTGGTGGGATCTTCGACGCAGTTAGGCTTGCCCCATTTGGGATACTGGAAGAGATAGCTACCGTCCGAGGAAGAGGAAGTTTCGAAGGAATTGCCACGGCCCGAACCTTAGGTGTTTTTGGTCGCGAAGATAGCTTGAAGATCGACTTGGTCCTACTGGGCGTCGAACTCGGTATGGGGTGAATAGAGATGGGCGCGTCCAATGTTGTAGATGACACAACCGAATTCCTGGAAGATCCAGCTGCCAATAGTAGAGACAACCTTGACGTACTATGACTTGGAATGGGCGACGGAAGCAGGGAGAGCTGTGATGCTGAAGCCGAAGGAGGGGTACCGCCCTGTAAAGAAACCAGAGACGCACTCCGGAAGGACGCAATAGTTGAAGCAGATTGGGGAATAGGCGGTAATGTGTCGTCGAGCGCGGTGGCGAAGGAAGGGATCCTCGATAAAGATATGGTCGGTACAGGTGGTACCACCTCTCCATTGCTCATCGCACCATCGGCTACGAAAGACATACACGATGCACCAAATGATGTATGAGTAGGCGACAACGGGAGCGGAGGCACCTCCGCCACGGACGACACCAGTGGACGCTGAGATGCAAAAGAAGCACGGGACAAAGAGAATGACGCCCGCAGACTGGCTAGGGACGATTTCTTTCCAATAGTCTTTGCGGACTTGACGACTTTCTCATCTGTATCCGACTCATATTCATATTCGGTTGAGGATGTGACATTGCTATCTGAACGGCCTGGGGATAGCTTCGAGATGAAACTAATAAGACGGGTGCGCTTGCGTGGAGTTTTCACCTCCTTTGATACCTGCTTGTCCTTTTTGCCCCTCGAAGGAGTTCTGGACCTTAGGAATGTTCCTGAGGGAGTCGGCGTTGGATCGGAAGGTGAGGGAGTTAATGATGCCGTCGTTGCAACTGACCATCTACTCTGAAGATCTCCCGAGCTATTAGTGGACGAGCGTAATCGCTGAGATTGTGCGGTATTATCATCTGCACAGTCCTTGGAGTCCGAAAGGGTAGCGGGAAATACTGTCAAAGAAGGTGACGTAGGGAACGCAAGTTCAGGCGGAGATGCGGAAAATATAGTGGTACTCGGTGATATGGGGAATGCGGATGACGAGGGATACACTGAAAACGCAGTTGTCGATGGTGATACGGGAAGTGCCATGTCGGATGGAGATGTCGGAAATGAACCCGTGCCGCGATCCTCGGAATGAGGTTCCTCCGGGAAGCGCTCAGCATCAGGGGATGCTGGCAGTGCGATATTTTCCGGCCCCGGTAAGCAAGGAGCGAAGGTCGCGCTCGCAGGTGACGCAGGAAAACTGGTGCAAGGACTCGTAAGCGCAGTTTCACGAGAGGGTGTGTATGAAAAATTAGAGAGTGTAGGGGACGGGTACCATGAATCACGATCATCATGGATGGGTGACAGCAGAGAAAGCTCTTGCTCATCCTGAGATTTCATATTTAATGATTCCATGCGTCGGAGAAAATTTGGATCGGAACGCTTGAGGTCCGAAATAAATTCGTGTTGAGTGTCTCCGTGCACAATGACGGAGACAGGCAGTGGAGGTGTAAATATATCTTGCGGTTGGCTTTGATCAGATGACAACGTGCTCGTGAAAGAAGGTAGCCGTGAAATGCGGGTTGATGAGGAACGTGAGCGCATGACACGCGACGAGGTGGACTGCGTCGTGGATGTCGCCGGCGAGGGTGGCGGAGGGGATGGTAACGGCTAAGTAACCAAATTTTAACTTGATAGATAGCGGATGATAAAATGATATACCTTGTCCACGTTCTTGCGTGGAGTGGTGGGACTGGACTGCATTTTCCAGTGTGACATTTCCTGCACCAGGAAACGAAGTGCGCGCTCCCGTTCGCGCTCTTCCCTTACCTCATCCTCAGCTAAAGTCTGAGAAGGCGAGACGGGGAAAAACAGAGTATCGTAAGATGGACAAGACTCTGGTATTAAAGAACATTCTACTGATGACCGGGGTAGAAGGGGAGAGTCGGGTCTGTCGGAACAGAACGTACGGTGGGCTCCCAATGAGGAGGACGGTGAAGGTGACGGAGCGCGAGAACAGCCGAAAGAGAGACTATCATCGTTGTTGACTCGGACGTCGGACTCTGAGAGAGCAAAATCATACTGGTGCTCTATCCAAGAGTGCACACGGGCGTTGCGTGTAGATGAGTTGTCAGATAGTAACTGGCGGAGGAGGGCAGTGTAAGCAACGTCGTCTTCGGACATGGTGGCAGTCATGATGACCGGGGACGAAAATGAAGGAAGGAGAAACGGGTCGGTGCATTTTATTAGAGATGCGGCAACTTGCAGGGCAAAGATTTTGTTAGGAAAATCACATAAAAGTTTGGTTTGAAAAAAACGTAAGATTGGCCTTCCAATCTTTTCAGATCTGTAGCGGTGCTGTCCAACACCCGTATATTATTTTGGCTTCTAGACTTTCCATTTTGGGTTCTCAGCTTCCGACTGGTCTTCGTTACCGTTCAAGTTCGTGGGTTCCGTCGCTAACATAAGCGGAACCCCGAATTTATTTGTCTGGGATCATCCGTAACTGCGCCCCTGCACCAGCCCTGGAAGAAGTAAAGTCAGGACGCGAGGCAACGTGGCGCATTCCTCACTTCTTTCCTCGTCGAGGGCATGTCGCAGTCGACAGAACCTGCCATGAAAAATGAGCCAAGGCAGAATTTCCTTCACCGAGGACATCACCCATGTACCAGATTCAATCTTATGTACAACAACTACCAGGCTGTCAGTGATAAGCAACAATCTTAGAGACAACCGCTAGATGGCAACAGTCTACACTTGATGTCACACGGCTTTATATATTTTGCTGGCAGCGGCTCAGGGTTTCACCCCAATATCTTATTAGTGGTCAAATCTTGAAGGTACCTTTGGTCTTCGAGCATGACCTTCTTAGACTTCCAATAGACACGCGGTCCAGCTGCACAAGGCAAATCAACATCCGCCCTGACTAGCTATAGCTTCGGCCTCACAAACAGCGGTGACTTCGATATCACGGCCCATGATTTATTTGCACCTCGAAAGTTTTTAGCCTCGCAGCGCCTTGTAATCTGTCCCCACAGCAATCGCGGGGTCCTACAGGGTCCTACCACATCCAAGTCTTGACAAACGGTTCCTAGTACCTCTCCATGCCAATGACAGCTCTCAAAAAACCTTCAGGCATAAATTCACGTAAAGCAACCGCTTCTACTCTGAGATGCCGTTCAGCCGGGTCCGAGCGCTCGACCGTGTGGTGAAAATATACGTTAACATTCAATATTGATTGTCCAGGATTATATAGTATCCCCCTGGTCCCCCGGTCCACCAGCTACTACTTACCAGTGAAATGTATTTCGTGATTGCCGTCTCGTGCTTCAAGTTACGACCCGTTGTTCCAGTTGAGCTTCCCTTTGGTGGTCCTGTGTTTCATTGAGGCACCATTTGGCACTGAGGAACCCCTTCTCTCATGCGAGCACTCATTATTGGTGAGTACGTTGGAAAGGTAATTATTTAGGACAAGTGGTTTACAACTGATCTAGAAATTCAGAATATAGCAACTTCAATTAAGCAGAACAACATTACCACTCCACAGGCTGCAGATCCCACAAGTGTCGTTTTTGTGCGGTGTCGGCCGGAACCAACAAATGTTTAGGTTCGTCATGTAATTTATGCCATCATTACTAATGAAATAATTACTCAGGACTACTCCCAAGTGTAACTTGTTGCTGATCAGTTCGTGATTTTCCATTCCCGCCTACCACAAACGGTCAAAGTAAGGAGCCTGTCTACAATGCAATTTACCACCCTGACAAGTATTTTATTATCAGGACCATGTGGTAGGCTCTACGGTGCTTTTGACAATGCTTAGCCAAGACATGAAGTCAAACAACACAGCTATTGCGACCAAGCATGTTCCGCAACTCGGTAGGGATGCGATTTTTTTTTGTACGTCTACAGTCTAGGCATTCAACGAACATACTAGCTCTGTATGACGCTAGTCCATCAAGACAGGCACATATGATAACTTGAAGAACAACCACTCCTCCCTGGCTAGTAGGACAGAGATATTGGTTGATCGATGTTACCCAACTTGAAGTTTCGTTTCGGTCCCGGGATAACTGCTTTCAAATAAATGGATGGCACTACGCGATTACAATGTATTGATTCAGTCCTTCCCTATCATGGGTGACACGGTCAGGATCATGATAAGCTCGCACGCTAAAACCCGGCTGCAATACACATTCCCATATTGTGACGTTGTCAACAATCCCGCTAGAACCCAAATGAGACTAGTGTTCGGGTATGCGGGAGACATGAGGCCCAACTTGGGGAGAGACCGATCTCGGGCGGTGTCACCCACTGTCGCCCACAACTCGGGATTAATCGCGTGGTCCACGACGTCCGAACATTCCGCGGACCCAATTGTTTGGGGTAAGCAATTTGTGTAAGCCGTTTATCCAGGAAATTAACAAGGCCTGGCCACTGCACTCGCCACGCTAGAGCTCTCGCTTATTGGCACTGCGATAGTCGCGGGACGACTTGAAGTGTAAGTGTTATGTAATCACAAATTACCGCAACAAGGCCGCCCTAATGTTGCTCCCTCTGATACACACTGCTCAGGAGTTGGATGCGGAACTACTGGATGTCAGTATCAATCATATCATAAACATGGAAAGTCAGCTAAGGCACCAATACCAGCCGTGTACCTTTTTTTGTTGTTCTACTCGGGGTTAAGAATGCTGAAACAAGTTTCAAACGACGCAGTCCTCGACAGAACCTTTCTTTCTGTGTAGCTTCTATCCGAGAAGCAGACGGATTACTGATTTTCGGAGATTTCAAGAAAAGTAAGCACTGATAAGCCTATGCCTAGATCACAAATAGTGCCCGAGTCGCGAGGAACCCAGAATTTTACCAGTCTCAGATCTACAACTATGGATTCCGACGTCGCAACAACTACTATCTCTGATGAGTCTATTACACTTCCCTCGGAGTCGACCTCCATACGAAGTGTCAATCTGGAAATAGTGACCGGCAGGCCACATAGAGAAGGAGCGCATCGAAGACAACGCCGACCTTGCCGCGAATTGGGTGG
The DNA here is from genome assembly GCA_016695475.1 of Suillus decipiens. Lineage (NCBI taxonomy): Eukaryota > Fungi > Basidiomycota > Agaricomycetes > Boletales > Suillaceae > Suillus > Suillus decipiens. Next base: position 175,530 of record MU173012.1, read on the forward strand.
TCCTTCGGTACATCACCATACGAGGTTCCCGCTCAAGCTGAATCAGATAGTGACCCAGGAACTTGATGGATGCTGGATTTGCACTTCCAACTCCATTTCTATCCACCGGGACTTCGCGACGGGTGCAGTTCGCTATCTCATCAGGGCAATGTACAGTGTGCTCACAAACCTTGTATATCCCCGAGGGAACCAACTCTCCCCGGTAGGTTGGCTGCACGAAGAAGACTGACATTCCTTCTTTATTACCTGTCCACAGTTTCTACTGATTCTCGCCTTAGTTACACCCAACCCAGACTATTGAATAATTTGGACAGTACGGTCAGTATCAGATGACGAGGTTCAAGAAGATAATAAATTATAAGGAAATACATCTAAATTTATTGTTAGGTTTGCGCACACGGAGTTCACGCGAACACCGACTCGGATGCTGTGACTTCATTTAGTAAGTGCTGTTGTCGCACACTCCGAAGTATTCAATGGATCTCCAATAGAAATGAAATTACGAACTTCATTATCAAGACTTATCCTACGATGTTCGGAGATCAGGAATTGTATACGTAGCACAACCATACTGTCCTGGTCCAGACTCGGAATATGGGCGGCTGGGTGCTGTCGAATTCGATGGTGGTCATGGCGGCGTTTTATTTGCAAGGCATCGTATTGGCTCCTGATAGCTACAGATAGACTAGAATGACCAATATCAAGAGCTGTAGTATCGTGCTTTGCTTGTGCACAAGGTTGCGGTGGTGTCGGGGACCGCGGGATGAGTTGAATAGATCAATTGATCAGGCGTAAATCTCCGGATTGATTAGTAATGATTGCAGCCTTCCCCACTCTGTTGAAGGAAAATAATAGGTAAGCCATGCACCCAGACCCTGCTATGTAGTCACAGTTAACATAAAATCAAGCAAAGGCAGGCATGGTTTAGGACTAGTAGGTGCGCCATTAATGCGGGGTTTTTTTTTTCTACTGCTCTCTAAATCCTAAAGTCAATGATAGTCGCAGTTTCGCAGGTTATCATGGTGTTAGTCGGCACGGTGTTTTGCATCATACAATTTTTTATCCCCTGAGCCTGAGAGGCCCAGCTGTGGTAAGTGAAAACGCGTGTTCGATCACTACCAGTCCATTGAACTTTCACTGGCGCTCGCAAAACTCTAAAATATGATTTTCAGCCTTCAGTGTTGTCAATTCAACAGATTCTGTCAACTCTATCATGGTCGTACAACTCAGGAACGACTCGCTACTCGACCGACACACCTGACTGTCTAGTTTTTCCAATCCTGTAGAGCAACAACTATCCAGGGCCTGAACGTTCGCCGAAAGTGAGCTCACCCTTTCATCTCCAGGTTGTCTCACTATATACCGTTATTAATTGCAGTATGTAAACGTTCGGTTCTTCAGTATCGCGATACCACGAGAGGTCATCCCTTTACATAGCGTCGAAGCCAACCTTGCATAAACTGAAAGTTAATACGAGATGGCAGTTCCTCGTAACGCATAATATGAACGGCGATGTCCATGATTGCTTCTTCATAACCCGATAACAATCCATCGTATGAACGGTGATGTCCATGATTGCTTTTCAACTCCAGTTCTGTCAGCTAATTGTAATCATATCTAGAGAGAGAGGAAACGTACCTTTCCTCATAAGCAACTACTTGACTAGTACAATTCGCTCTTCGGTAGTGTACCGAGGAATACCGTATCATGGAATGTCAGTGCTCATTCAGTATGTCGTCAACTCACAAGGGTTATGGAGCTCCCATTTTCAATGTGATTTTCCTTGATTCCTGTCTGGAATGCAGCGTGCCACCCGAGTCGGTACAACATACAAGATCCGCCAAAATGACGCACAATCATTTCCTGACCATGTTCAGCGTAGACACTCAGTAATCTATGGCCTCACTTGTTTGGTGGCAAGTCTGACGACACTTCTCGCGAAGGGTCTACTTCGTGTGATTCAGTGAATAACGACGTGTTCGTAAGCGTCGATGTTCAATTGTTACTGACATAACTTTCTTGCCTAATGATTTTGCATGATCCATTGAGCTCGGACACCACATATTGGCGGGCCGTCACTAGCACACGTATCGTAGGGATAGGTACTAGTCCCCTTCCATTAAACAGATTATCTGCTTGATCTACATACAGTACCGAGGTTGCAATTAATTATGTTCGGCACGGGTGCACTTGCACTCGTGATTGATAGGAATCTTATCGCTCTTCGCTTGCTTGCGACCTTACGATGCTCTCTCAGATAGTTACAATTATCCGTTCATCATTGCCGGCACCGATCCCCATCATGGTGTCATGCTATGAAAACTTTTCGTCATACTTATCTCACTGTAAGGGGCATTCCTACGTATACCAAATCAAAGAATCAAAACCTTGATCTTGCCATGGTCAAACAATATTGCCAAATCGAGGTCTGCAAAATTTTCAGCCGAGGGGTCCACAGACCGAAAGCTTCAGAAGTATTCAACTCGACTTGTATAACCTTATCATTTGGTAGTGAGGTCATCAGTGCCTCTAGGGGTGCTTGTCCTACAGTTGTCAGGGGAAAGCTATCAACACCTTGTTGTCGTGATCTATCCATCTATAACGTCTGAACCAACGATGCCATCGTTGACCGACCTAGCATGCTCTGCACGACAAGCGCACCATGAAGGTGGCATTCACGGGATGATACCTTCTCCAAAAAAGAATCAGTATTCTCTTGGTATGACGCAGGCAGTATTTGCAAAGCAAGTACTTCTGCAGCCCTTAGGTCCCTCCAGGTTCATCATTTGCATAGCCCCAATATCAATTAATCTTGACAGGACGCTGATTGGTACTGAACAAGGGCCATTGCAAATGAGAATACCAATGTCTGGGTTTGATTGAAGATCAATATGCAATAGCCGCAGCTAAGGAGGTCGACTAAAAACAACAACAGCGCTTCAAATATCATATATCCGGCAGAATGGTCACGCACCAAGTTACTGCGATCTTCTTGAGGATCAAAAAATTGTCCTCATCATAAGGAAGGTTCAAAAAAAATCTAAAAGTTTGAACACAATGCCTAGAGCATCTGCATGTGAACCAAAGTCCTCCAGGAGTGTGGGGAGTCCCTCGAGATGTCGAAACAAAGGAAGAGTTCGGAAAATATATGAGGCGCATGGGTGCTCGGTGCTTCGCAATTACCGAGGTGGCTCGTGGTGGCAATGCAAATCAACATGAAATAAGAATCATAGGATGTGGTCCAAGTGAACTGCCACGTTGTAATCATTGTTCATCGTGGGTTCCCCACGGGGCACACGGGACGATAACCTATTCATATCACAGACACACCTATATGATGAAGACCAGATTTATAAGAGTCTAGAGGAATGAGGACTCGCCATAGTCAACTCTAGCCAACTCGGCATAATATACCTCCAGTGAGTCCAGGACTGACCAACATTGTTGCAAAATCCCGCCGGCTTTCCAAATGCTTCCGCTAAGCGCGATCAGTCACCGGCGGCGTGTGATTCTCACGTTGACATCGCCGGAAATTTGGCTCAAGTTGACTCGGAAAGACATGTATGTCGACAAAACCCTCGACTGGTCACATCATGACGGATGCATACGACAAGTTCCGACAAGTCTAGGTTGTTGTCGTGGCTCGACGGGGGTAGTATGACGGGGAGAATGACTAAGCGCATGGGGTGCGCAGGCTTGGCGTAAGTAGTGCGCGCTCGTCGTCAGCAGCGTGTGGGAAGGGAGATGAGGGCAAGGGTACTAATCTACATAGCCGAGCAATTGTAGCTATTATTGGGTTGCGCAAGCAAGAAATGCATGCCGTCATACTAAAAATATAATAATATAATATATTTGGACAATTCAAAGTTGAGTTTTCGAGTTACTTTCAAATATGTTTTTCAATTTTCGGCAAACATCGGCGACTCTGAAATTCGGTATGAGCCGAGCCGTTAAAAACTTTGAAAAAATCTAGCTACAATTTTTCTGCGACTCGGAGACAAATGTTTCCTCCCCAATGTGGCTGACTGTACGGGGACATCCACAACCACAATTTCCTTTTATATTTTTTCGTCACATGCTTACAGTCACTTGACATTGCAACTATCGATATTGACAAGTACACACTCGACAGTCTCCAACCGCCAGCTCATACACCACTTGACCTAGTAGCATCATGATCGGAGTAGAAATTCTCATTTTTGCACATCTCCAACAAATTATCATGCACACACAAGATGCACGCCAACAAACCTAATAATCGATAAAAAACAACAACATGAATATTCAAATTCTCATATACAATGTCATAGACCATGTAAATCCGTGTGCAGCATACAAATGATTGAGCGGGGTATCATACATGTGAAAGAGCTATATCGAAAACATCAAGTCAGCATGCCTGCAAAATCGTACAACACAGAGGTACGTGCTTACTCCGTATGTATCTCAAGAAAATTCTTGCGTGCTGGAACGCAGAAGATCGTTCAGTACCCTCACTACAGTACCAGCAGCTTCTCGCACGATGTCTCTGTCGCTCTCCTTGACTTTCGGCAGTAGCTGGGTCTCGAACCGATCAGGATGCCATCGTCTGATGTTGTCCTTGATTCGGTCCTTTGGAGACTTGTCGGTGGGATGAAGAGCCGATAACATGTAGGCCGTGATGCAAGGTGTCGTCACGTCATCGGGGCCACTTGGCCGTTTGAACACAGGCCACGGGAAATCATCCCAATTCAAAACGCCCAACACACCAGATGTCAATTTATCCCACTGACCACGATGGTGCTCGAAGAGCTTGATAGTGTCCTGCTTTCCCATAGCCTTTCCAGCCTTCAAGAGTCTTTCCTGCTCTAACTTGGCTTGCTCCCGACGGAATTGTTCCTCGCGCTGTTGAGCTTGTTCAGCCTGACGGCGGTGGAACTCCGCTTCTGAAAAGGGGGT
>MU173012.1:191648-203809 GCA_016695475.1 Suillus decipiens
TAGGCAAAACAAGCTCCAACGATACGATATTGTCGACCGACAAACCATACTCATTGCTGACGAATGAATATCCTGATGATTGATCAGAAAATAAAGCGTTCAATCGCCGATGTTTTCCATAAATGGGTGAACCTACCTCCTCCAAGGACGAAGCCACCGACTCCGACACCGAAAGACCTCCCTCCCACAACGGTCACGTTGTATTGTAGGAGGGCGGAATAGACATCTTCCCAAACCAACCCCATGCCGAAAGTTACTGTCTGGGCATTCTCATCGTATACGACCTCTGAAAACAGTCTCATGGCAATTTGGACTCCAAGGGTTGACGAAAACCCTGGATTTGGTGAATGACCACCGCCCTTGACCTTTAATACAGCCGCCGCGTGTGACGGTTAAATTACAAGTTAAATAGTTGTTGACTCACTGCAAATGGGGTCTGGTCCTTGACCAATATTTGGAGCTATCTTCATTAGCAAGCAGGCTTAAACTCCGTATTCTATTAAACTCACAGCAATTCCGACGTCCTCAGCGTTCGCCGGCTCAAAGGAACATGTAGAATTCTGACTATTGGTAAAAGACCAATTCTCGGTATCCTGTTCGAATTGGGGCGAACCTATAAATTGCTTAGTCCCTCTTGTGGTAATGAGCACTGAATGCACTCACCGTAGTAATATACATTGGATGCAGAGGAGACAGATGCAGCAATCTCCTGGCAGGTCGTATTATAATCAACTCCTGAGCCTCTCCACAGTCCTGTGGACGCGAAGAGGTTAATGATGCCTGAGATGGCTGACAAAGGAACTTGAAGAAGCGTCATTAGCTTTGACGAGGGAATAAATCATCAAGCGGTTGTGAGTATGACTCTTTAAATCAGAGAATCGGAAGGTATGAGAATCTTTCCGCCACATGCCGTTCCGCAGTGAGAGAATAAGTAAAGCCCCGAATCAGATTAGAGCTAGCGAATGTGTCAACTGCAGGTGCACCTATGTGTCAACTACAGGTGTACCTGCGTGTCAGCTACCAATTCACCTGTGTGTCACCATTGCAGCTAGTTCCAAAAATCAAATTTACACCGCTCACCGTCATCGTTTATCTTTAGAGTAATCAGTCGGATATATCAACAAAGGCACGACACAGCTTCAGGATCATCCGCCGTCATGGTAGGTAAACATCGTCACATACTTGAGTACATCAAACAACAATGGGCACAATGTCAGCGTACATGAAATTGCGCAATACCTTCCATGTCACTCACTCCTAGTGATGGTTTTGCGGAACTGCATCTAAAGTCGAGATAAAACTAGAACAGAGCAGATAATTATCTACTCGACGCACTGACGTTGTCAAGAAATTGAAGTAGAGTCGGCGACCGGGTAAAAGCTAGGCTGAGCTTATACATGAGGAAATTGAGTTGTGCAAATAAAGTCCGTGAGGAGTACAACTGAATCTGCACGATTATGTGGGTGGTTGGTATGCTGAAGATTATTACAAGCAACTCACGAGTACAGCATGTGAATTCTGAGGATCGTAACGAGTTGAATTAGTTCTACAATGACCTTTGTGGGCGATTATCGTGTAGTTGTGACACTGTCCTGTCAAGACCGCGTTGACAAAAGCCACCATCGCTGCTGCCGTATGTTGGCAAGGAGATCCAAAACAGACAGATCGTGATGAATAATGTATCTATAGGAGAGTTTCCGAAACGGAAAGGTCCCATCATATTCATATTTTCAAGCGTGGACAGCTGTGATAAACCATGTACCGTACTAGTAGTAGCTTTGAGGTCCGTCGGGATAGTAGGATGCGGAGGCCAAAACAGACGTTCTGAAAGGTGCTAGCACCGCCCTGCATAAACCTAGTGATGCATTGGATCTGGCAGCCCTGGCCTGAAGTCCTTGGGCCCAAGGCTTCATAGGCCAGACCCGAGCGAGGCTCAAGGTGAGGGCTTTGCGATATTTGTGCCGAGAAGATTTTCTTCCACCACATTTATTGCCGGGATCTGCAAGAATTAGGGATTTGAATTGACCAAGTATGACCCCAAAGGCTAGGATAAATATCGCCGCAAAAAGAGGTCTGGATCATGCATGAGGATGCTAGACCGACAAAATAAGCTGGCACAAGCGCCAGTAAATTTGGACATTTGGATGGATGGCGAAGAGCTGTGGACTTGGAGAACTCCGAACTCGTCGTAAGGCGTGAAACGCCAAAATTAAACGGGTAGGTTCAAACAAGTGCGCAAAAAAATACAAGGCAGAGTGTCGACGAGAACCCTTGATGTAGAATTGAAAAACCAAGTCAAGTGACACTGGCAGTTCAACGATATCGCCGACTCCCACGAAGTGTAGAGGGTTCTCAAATGACATTGGTCGTATTCTCACGGTTCCCTCTAATAATTTCGTATAGAGGCTGCCACCTTGATTTCGTATTTCTAGCCCTTTCCGGTGTGCGTGCGTGCAATATTTGTCGTTTCAGATAAATAGGGGATCATGAGGATACAATGGGAGTTTGAGCGGGAGGAACTTGGTGCGCACACCGCTACCGATTACATAAGAGGTCCTGGTGACTCAACCGACTGAGGTCAGTCTGAAGAAGTCCAATCATGGCATTTGCTTGGTGATCGATTTGAATGTTACGTGTTAACGCGTTAACCCCCCAGCGTGTCCCATGTGCGGTGATCGCTATTCATCACTTCTACAGGATTTCACTGTTCCAAGTCTCGAGCCGAACCCTGAGCAGTCTTCTCATCCAGCGATTGCAGATATACACTTGACCAACATAGTTCTGAATATTTTTATCCCCGTTTCTTTCGACAATATAACTCAAGCAGAACAGAAATTGGCGAATGAAAGAATACCAAAAGTCTCGCAGGCATAGGTCAGGTCCCAACAACAGTCCAGGATACTTTTTCAACGGTCAACAACTTCAACAACCTACCACCTGTTTCAACACTTTCTTTGCATATCTTAGACCCTTGAAGGTGTCTAATTCCGTCGCTAATGACATCACAAATGTACAGTCATCTATCTCTCTTCTGTATGTGACTAACTTTCATATGCAAATCCATCCCTGTATGAAAGCGGCACTGAAAATATTCACTTATGCACCTAAGGTAGGCTCATTTCTCAATTATTACCATTGCAGGTTTACAAAGTTTCGGTCACAGGCTGGGCTGATGATTCTCGATCAAAGTCTATACCTTCATCATGGAAGAGGAAGAATCCAGGATTCGATCCATGCCAGTGTTGTGTAAAGATAGCACAGCAGACACTGGAGTGCGCTGATTTCACCAGTCATTGTTCTGAGACGAAGAGTGCCCGTAAGTTGATCTCACTCCTTCGTCTCCTTCATCTCTGAGCGTCATCTGACACCCCATGACCCCTGGCATAGCTGAGAGTCTAGATCTCTCCACTATGGGCACCGGATTGGATACGTTTGAGTGTCCTTTGGTGAACACTTGGCAAGACCTTCTGAAGGATATTCAGGCTTGGATCAGCAGGGGGCGCTCCACGTGTCTTAGGGCTCTGGCATAGCAGGCAAGGGGAAATCAGCTGTTGCCCATACGATAGCTACGTGATGCATCGAAAATGGCAATCTTCAATCATGCTTCTGCTTTGATCGTACTCAGCAAGCAAATCGCCGTCAGGTCAAAATATTCACAACTATTGCAAGGGAATTCGTGGACTGCAACCTTATCGAGCCTTGGCGCAAGCAATCCGTGATTAAGGTGGACTCAAGTGCACTACAAATATTATAAAACAATGGGAGGAATTCGTCGTTGGACTGACAAGCATAGCCTCAAAAGCCATCGCTTCACCCGTCCTGATTGCGATCGAGGTACTGCACGAGAGCAGTGAAACTAATTCCCGGGAACAGATTCTTCGTCTACTCGCTGGCAAACTGAACGCTTCCACTTCACACCCAGTCGAACTGCAAGCCGACTTCGGCATTCTCCTCGCTTCCCGTTCACTCAAAGACATTAACGACACTTTGCACGCCACACCACATGTTCGTCATGGCTTCCTGGTTGACATCTCGTCTATATCCGCAGAACTTGACATTCAGCGTTATATTTCTCACAAGCTGGAAGACATGTGTCACATTTCAATGATGCGGACTCTGAGGCACTCGCCCTGAAATATGATGGCCTATTTGAATGGACTTGTCTTACCTACGATTATGTTAAGGGCACCAACAGAACCGGTATGGGTCCAAAGGGTCGGTTCAACGCTGTGGTCCTGGAACATCTGTAAAAGGAATGCATTTGTTAGATGTATGATCGCATTTTTGCAAACATCATACCAGAGGACGAGCACGAGGAAGGGATTCTCATATTCTGCTCTGATGAGGGAAATTAGAACTGCTTCCCATACCTGCATTGACGATTATGCGATGGCATTTTCTTGAATGGACTTTCAATTACGAAATGGACCAGGTCATTGTGTGGCTAGGTTCGCTTTAAACCGGCACCTTGGATTACATCCCCTCTACGCATCCACAACTCTCTCACAGAGGAATCATACAGCCATGACTTCTTCGTTGGTGTCTTCGTTAGTACAGAATGATCTCGCATTTGCCTACATTCGGGTTGGACTTTGCTTCAATGTCTGCTCCTTGCAGAACTCTTACTTTTTTTTAATTCATTTTTATTGTCCTTTGGGGTCGAAGACCCTATGTCAGACATAGCCCTTTTCATGGGGGGCTTACTCCCGCTTATCTATCATATGTGTATGTGTGCTCTATGTGTGGTATATGGGTGATCATGTACTCCATCAGCATGATGTTGGGCAAAGGCCGATGCTGAGTTTGTACAGGGGAATATGTATGTGGTGTGTGAGGGGGTAGTTGCATCTCACTTCTCTCCATTGACTGATCGGCCTGCATCAGTCTGATTCCTCTGTGCGGAGCATTTGTTGGTACAGTTGGTACAGTTTGTAACTTGATGTTGCAGTATGTTCTGTGTGTGTATGTGTGTGTGTGAGTTGTTCTTTTATTTATCTATCATTATCTCACTGAATGTTGTCTTGAACCTCTTCATGCTATTGATGTATCTCATGAGGGGGGCTGTTGCTTTTTTGGATGAGAGTAGGAAAGTGTCACAACCCTTATAACCAATTAAGGCACAGGCAGAGACTAGGACTCAAACTGAAGGTTATCACAAGAGATGAGGAAGCAGGTACATCTTGGTTGCTACACTTGGTAGATATGAGAGGTTTGAACTGAAGAACTACTACAGCAAAACTTACTAACTATATAGGCATATTGAAGCTGAGATATAAACTGAGTCCGAAACTACTAACCAATCAGAAAATAGAAAAGAGAATCATATGATGTGATATTGTGACATTGTTTGATGACATCATATTCTAGAAGGTTCTGAGATCACATGACACTTATCTTATCTTATCTTATCTTATCTTATCTGATAGCATCATAAAAGATCTCTTCATCAGGAAGTTCGACTATAGAAGCAGATATAGAGATTTCAGTAGGGTTAGGGTTTGTCTTAGCACTGGATTTAGACGCTTTAGGAAAATTGAGGAAAGAATAATGATTTGTATGAGGAATTTGTGACAGAAAGTGATTGATGAGGCTTGGCGATGTAGAGTGTTTTGCAGGATGTGTCTTTTGTGTGCATAATGTGGGCAGTTGAAGAGAAAGTGGTGAGTGGTTTCATCTTTTTCTGGGCAGAATGAGCGGGAGATTCTGCCTTTCCTATGTGGTGTAGATGGTGGTTGAGTGGGGTGTGTCTTGTATGGAGTTGGATGTATATACTCATTTGATTTCTAGGAAGGGATGCCGCTAGTTTCATTGACTTGTTGGAGGGCATTGAGGGATCTATGAGCTTTGCCTTCTCATAGTGCAGTGTAAAGACTACAATATAGCTAGTGTGATAGCAGACTACCACCTAGACTAGTATATGTTGAATTCTGCCTAGCTGCTATACTTGCTGTGCAAGAATGTTTGACCTGAGGGGAATGCTAGTTGGATAAATTCTGAGTTGCCTAAGATAGCAAGATAGGGGCTGATGATAGCAAGAAAGTTGCTGAAGATGCCGAGATGGTTTCTGAAGGTAGTGTGATGTATACTGAAGCTGTGCATGGCATGGGAAAATATTACTAAGCAGCAGTAGAGCAGTATAGTGTCATATTCCATACATCCAATCCAAGATCCGATCCGATCCAATCTGATTGATCCTGCTTCTATCTGGACCACAGATCCGATCCAGATCACTCATCCGATGCGCTACAACTTCTTGTGCTCTAAGTCCACTGCATCCTTGCTTCTATCCCCTTTCGGTGATCTGCCTGTACCGGTGTCCTGGCTGTGTATATTCCTGTCCTGCTTACTGATCCATTACCTGTGCTTCATATCCGACTTGCGTTTGCTGATCCGCTGCACATTTATTACATAGACTTCCGTTATACTTTGTGCATAGCCCTCTGGTCCCGGATTCACTGATTGTCCGTACTATCTACCTACAGTATATAAACTACATGTAAAACTCTAGAGAACCTTAGTTTGAATATCATCTTAGATTCTGCTCATTCTGTTCATCCGAACCAATCCATCCCAACTCTAAGTATCTTCCAAGACTTAGGATTTGATTCCTATAGTCTACGTTTCCAACTCTACCTCCGGTAGTCCATATCCATTAGTTTCTAGTATGGACCTTGTCCGCTACTAGTCTTATACCTCACATTCATCCTTACGCTCCGGATACCCTCTGGATGAACTCCTTCCACCCATATGTTTTGGATATATCCTGGATGTGCCATATCCGATACCTCCGGACCTTCGGATCCGCTACACAAGCACTTCCAGACCCTCGGACGAAGGTTATTCCCCAGAAATAAAGGGCAGTACTCGGGAAAGGGGCACAGTGCACGAACTGAGGCCAAAGCCTTTCAGATCCCTTACATATTGAGTATGGTCTTAACATATAGCAAAGGTATTGCATGCAGTGGGATAAGGATTTTATTATGATTTTTGATAATGATTGTATTTCATATAAGGATTGAAAACTATACTGAAAGGTAATAGTGACTTCTCCTACTGAGTGTACAGTAGAAGGGTAGTAAAGTATGAGTCTTGGTAGGTAGGAAATTATACACCTAAGTAATAGTGATGGAGATGGAAGGGATAGGAAAACCATGCAGTAGACATGTAATAAGGATGTACTACATGTTACAAAACATAAGGCAAGGAAATTTACATACTGGTACAGCTAAGTGGACATAGGACAGAATTCTTGAGCCTTTAGGTTGCCTAATGGGTCTTGGCAAGTTGCTGGAGCTGTGCATGGCATGGGAAAGTTGCCATAGGGTGGCCACTAAGCAGCAATGAGGCTGCCTGTTAAGACCATACTCAATATATGAGAAATCCGAAGGGCTTTGGCCTCAGTTCGTGCACTGTGCCCCTTTCCCGAGTACTGCCCTTTACTTCCGAGGGATAACCTTTGTCCGAGGGTCTGGAAGTGCTTGCGTAGCGGATCCGAAGGTCCAGAGGTATCGGATATGGTACGTCCGGTATCTATCCGAAACGTGTGGGTGGAAGGAGCTTGTCCGGAGGGTATCCGGAGGGTAAGGATGAATGCAAGGTACAAGACTAGTAGCAGACGAGATCTGTACTAGAAACTAATGGATATGGACTACCAAAGGTAGAGTCGGAAACATAGACTATAGGAATCAATCCTAGGTCTCAGAAGATACTTAGAGTTGGGACGGATAGGTTCGGATGAACAGAATGAGCAGAATCTAAGATGATATTTGAACTAAGGTTCTCTAGAGTTTTACATGTAGTTTATATACTGTATGTAGATAGTACGGACAATCAGTGAATCCGGGACCAGAGGGCTATGCACAAAGTATAACGGAAGTCTATGTAGTAAATGCGCAGCGGATCAGCAAACGCGAGTCGGATATGAAGCACAGGTAATGGATCAGTAAGCAGGACAGGAATATACACAGCCAGGACACCGGTACAGGTAGATCACCAAAAGGGGATAGAAGCAAGGATGCAGTGGACTTAGAACACAAGAAGTTGTAGCGCATCGGATGAGTGATCCGGATCGGATCTGTGGTCCAGATAGAAGCAGGATCGATCGGATCTGATCGGATCTTGGATTGGATGTATGGAATATGACACTGCCAAAGCTTGGAATGGAACTGGAGATAGGGGTAATGTCATGTACTGGATTCTACACTCCACTTCCACTATAACATCCTGCTCAAATCCACATTCATCCAATCCCCACTGAATCCAGTTCACATATCCAATCTGATACACTTGTCCAATCCGAGACACTTGTCTGATCCATATTTGATCCATATCTGATCTGTGTCCATATCCAATCCATGTTCATATCTGAAACCATTCCCATGCACCTGCACATTACCCCTTTAGGATATACCTGTGCCACCAGCTCTCAGTCATCCCTGCCTTCACCTCTTGGTCATCTCTGCCTCTGTCTCAATAAGTTATTCTGTACAAGTTTTATCTCCAAGTTCATAGCCTGATGTTTTGCTGTACTTACTATTGTGTTTCTGACATAGCCTTGGACTATGCTTACTTATCTTCCAGCATGCTACCTACAGTATATAAACTCATAGTACAACTCCTGCAGACCTTAGTCTGATCATTGCTTATATCCTTACTTATCCTGCTGTCTATATAACTCTGTTTCCATTCTCACTTGGGCTCCAGCCCTTGTAAGTCTCCAGCTCTGGACTATGGGAATACTCCCTAGTCCAGAGCCTTGACTCTCTGTCATATAATCACTTTCAGACTTCATTCAATTGTAGTCTGTCTTTCATTTCACCTTCAACTCTACCTGTGGTAGTCTTCCTCTGTTAGTTTCTACTTTAGACCTTGTCTGAAGTAGTCTATACTCTCTCTACTTCACATCTGGACCTACTCCTCTATAGTAGTCATACCCTCTGTCCATCTGTCCATCTGTCCATCCATCCATCTATCTATCCATCTATCTATCCATCCATCCGTTCATCTATCCATCCATCCATCCATCCACCTATTCATCTGTCCATCTATCCATCTATCCATCTGTCCATCCATCCATCATACATCTGACACTCTGCTACTCCTACCTTCAGACGTCCATACCTTTGGACCTTCAGATGTCCATACCTTTGGATGTCCATACCTTCAGACCACCTTCAGATGTCCATACCTTCAGATCTCCATACCTCTGGACCTCTAGACCTTTGGACCTTTGGACCCCTGGTCCTATGGTCCTATCCTATTCTATCCTTTAACCTATTGTGTAACATCCTTCACTTGTTCTATTCTGGACTTCATCCAAGTAGTCTTGTCATTATCCCCTATCATCTGGAGATAGTTACAGCACATTCCTGCACTCATCCAGAAGTCCTTCAGAGCTCTATCGAGCTATCCTGCCCTAGAGTTCATCTGGACTACATCCGGACTTCACCAGAACTCTCCCTAGGACTTCATCCAAAATTAAGGGGCAATACTCGGGTAAGGGGCACAGTGTATGAGCTGAGGCCAAAGCCCTTTATGATTTGTTAACCCTCCAAGCACATCTCTAACAGGTAACACAGGTAAATTGGGCTTGGTAAGGGACAGAGAGGCTGAGGGGTATGGATAATGATAGGAAAATACTTCAGGCTTGATACCTATACATATGATAATGGGGTCATACAAGCCTATAGCGAGTTTGACTGTCACAGCAGTGATTTCTTCCATGACTTGGCCCACTTCTTTGTAAGCCTGTCTTCATGCCATTGCTTGAGGGCTGAGGAGCTGTATGGTAGGTCTCCTTTTTGAAGGTAGCAGGGTAGTGTTTCCTTGTCACTTGAGTGCTGCTTTCCTCTTGCTGCTTCCTTCACTGCTTCATCTGCTAATTTGTTTCCTATAATTCCCTTATGTCCTGGGATCCAGCATACTGTCAGCTCAAAGTTGTGATTCCTGTTCATTCTTTTCTCATATAGGCATTTAACCAATCTGCAAAAGATATCTACTAAGTATCTGCCTGGTCTTGAATTATTGCTCTCACTGGATTGAATTTCTGCTTGATTATCAACAAAGATGCTTGTTGGGTAGGTTACTCTTTGTTCCATGGCTAGGAGTTTTGCAGCTAGCATGAGACCTACTACTTCTGCTTCAAATACTGTATGCATCTTGTCTGTTCTGAGGTAATATTGCAGTGTGCATGGCTCTTTCCCTTCTCTTATCAGTATTGCTGAAGCACCTACTCCATCATTGTGCAGTGATCCATCTGTGAATATTTGGATTGTGTCTGTGAGTTTGCACTGCTCCTTGATAGCTTCATCTTTTCCTGAGGTGATGTGGGTATGATAAACGATCAGCACTAGGGCATTGGTTCTGAGTTGGATCTATTGTTTTGACTTTGTTGGGGAAGATTTTGTACATAGTGATGAGGTTGTGCAGTGATGAGTGATGACATTGGATGTCATAATAGCAAGTGATGTGCTTTAGGTGTTTACTAATGGGGGTGCCTTTCTGGGAGGGTAGTGAGTCAGAGCACAGCTCAGTGACATATACATTGAAGCAATAGACCTGTCAGAAGGAGATTAGCATGGGCATTGAGTGTGTCATTGGCTGTGGTTCTCATGGCCCTGGTGATACTTAGCGCAGCAATTCTTTAGACTCTTGCTAGCCACTCGGCAACTCCTACGGAACCTCTCTGTAGTGTGTCTGTGTTCTCATTGTGAATTGGTCTGAACCATACATCCACTGCATAGGTGTATTTTGGGATAGCAACTGTTGTGTCTAGTTGGCACATGAGTTTGGCTGATACACTGTTGATTGGTCTGGAGAGGCATCTGAGTTGAAGCACATATTCTGTACCCTTAGTGACAGCATGTGCAACATAGTGTTTCCATGTGAGTTCTTGATCGACTATGAGACTGAGGAAACAATGGTGTTCTGATGGCTGAATCATCATATTTTGGATGATTATTGGGGGTCTTTCATGTGTTTGCTGTGGGAAAAATCAATCAGTGTGAATTTGTTGACTTTGAATTTGGAGTTGAGCTTCCTTGACCAGTTCAGTGCTCCTTTCCATCATTCCATCATGTTCTTGAGGATGGTGTGAGTGCATTCAAAAGTTGGGCCTACTGCTATGTATGCTGTGTCGTTGACAAAGGCTAGAGCAGTCTCATTGTTCTTTGGGTTAGCTATATCTAGAAGGTCAGGGTTATAGATGAGATAGGCAATCAGTGATAAAGGGTCTCCTTGACTGATTCCATTTCTGATTTCGGTCCAGTCAGATATGGAGTTATTGAACTTTAGTTGAGTCCTGTGACTGGTGAGCATACAGACAGTGAATTCAGCTAGTTCTGGAGGAAGGCGCTGTGGCAGTCAAACATTCTGTGACCTGCCAATAGTCATTTTATGAAGTTTACACCAAACCCCATCATTTCCGAGGTTTTGGACCCTTGGACCTGCAGTTTCCAAGATTCCCATGCTTCGGATACCTTTACACTTGTCCTCCCTATGTCCAGTCCAGTCCTAGCTAACCCCACTAGTGAGTTGTCAATTATTTTGCACATTCTTATGCCTTGTGCACCATTATTACATGTATTATCATAAGCTGCAGTACCTCATGGCTTTTTACATACAAATATTGGCCGAAGCTGTTACAACCACTGTACGCCCCTGTTAGAGACATGCTCGGAATGTTAATGGATCATAAAGGGCTTTGGCCTCAGCTCATGCGCTGTGCCCCTTACCCGAGTATTGCCCCTTAATTTCAGATGGAGTCCTAGGGAGAGTTCTGGTGAAGTCTGGATGTAGTCCGGATGAACTCTAGGGCAGGATAGCTCAATAGAGCTCCGAAAGACTTCTGGATGAGCGCGGGAATGTGCCGGAACTATTCCTGGATGATAGGGGATGATGACAAGACTACCTGGACGAAGCCCAGAGTAGAACAGTGAGGGATGTAACAATAGGACAGAGGATAGAATAGGACTGGACTGTAGGACCATAGGACCAAGGTTCCAAAGGTCCAAAGGTATGAGGATCCGACGATCCGAAGGTACGAGGATCCGACGATCCAAAGGTACGACGATCCGACGATCCAAAGGTATGAGGATCCGACGATCTGAAGGTACGAGGATCCGACGATCCAAAGGTATGAGGATCCAACGATCCGAAGGTAC
>MU173013.1:4065-18721 GCA_016695475.1 Suillus decipiens
CTATCAAGAAGTATTGCAATCAGGCAGGAGTCCATTGGGACAATGAGAATGGAGCTGGGATCATAGGACCAGCAGCAACAGCCATGTGGGAAGATCTCTGCTGCCCCTACCTCTAATGCTGGCAAGCACCCATGTCCAGATGCCTTTGCAGAGATCAAAATGATGTCATTTGGGTCCAGTCATGTCTCCATGCAACCTTCCTCTACCACCTTGGTAGTATCAACCAACCCCCCCCCATCCAAGAAGGCACAAACACTGGCACAGTCCAAAAACAGTCATCAAACAAAGATCACTAGCATTGCAAAGGCTGCAAAGATCACACTGGCAGCTGCTGTGGTGGAGATGCAAGGCAGCATCAACTGGTGTCATACATGGTATATGATTCATACCATGTCTATATCATAATAAGAGTATCTAATGGCTGAGGCTATACACTACTCTCAATTTACCCTATGATTTTTCATTGATTCATTTGTCCACTTTTATGTTTTTCTAGTATGATTCTTTCATATTCTATCTCTTTCTATTTGTTACAACTGGGATTGATCGCGACATGACTACTCAAATAAGAGTGATGATCGTTTGGTATCTGTACCAATGCAAAAGAGCAAAGGTTTGGTAGACAACGAAGAGAGTCGAGCCTTCAAAGATAGGACTAGACTGACTGAGTTGAATACAAAGGTTCTTATTGACGACTAAGACTTAGGAGTGCTAAGACTTAGAAAGGTGGTTCTGATGACTAGAGTTATAGAGCTCTAGCAAAGGAAGTTTCAGGTAAAACCCAGTAAGATTAAAGTAAGGAATCTACAAGTGATACACTGTGCTTAAATAGGCCAGTATGTGCTCACAGACCAAGACCATAATGAGTAAATGAGTAAGGAGACAAATACAGAATGCATGAGCATAGGATGATATAAGGAAACAAGATACATAGAGGACGACACAGAGAATCCATGTAGATACAACGATCAGTTCATAAACCATATTGTGAGATAAATGGTCCATGATATACATGTTATGTAGTCATATGCAAGAAAGAGGGAAATGTATAGGGGCATGTATGACTGTAACACTATTTTGTTCTAGAATCTTTTCTCTATGAACATTTTTTGATTTGTAAGACTTTCAGAGTTGACTCATCATGTTTTGTCATGAATGTTCAGTCTTTGTAAGATCTTGAACCTTATTTGTAATATACTTAGTAAGTAGGAAAATTCATCTCATCTGGATCATGAGATGATTCATTTATTCCTGTCATGCTTTGTAAGATTACAACTGTATTTATAATGTACTTGGTAAGTGGCTGATTCATCATGTCACATGGTCTGGTTTGTAAGCCATCTTCTTACCAATCCAGCTGATGAATTATGCTTAGTAAGGAGATTCCAAAAAGGTATAAAAGGACCCCATTTTTGCATGTAATAAAAAAAACTTCCCTCTTTACACTCAGAATCGCAAAACTAGTGAGAATAAAACTAAGACCTAAAGTGAAGGTAATACTAGACCCACTTTACAATAGATTCTCAAAACAAGTGAGATTACATAAGATTAAAGTGAAGGCAAAACTAGTACCTAGAAGTTAAAAAAACTAAGTGACCATCTATCTGAGTTATATACTACCCAACTGTGGTTGACTATATAACACATCTAACTTGTAAACTGTACAACTAAGCTTCATATATAACAAATTGAGACTCTTTCTTTCATCAGGAAGAAAGACACAAACTAGGAGAACATGACAAAGTTGAAACAGACTCATAGGTTGTAACAGGACCTACTAGGGGGAAACATACCTGATATAAAACCAGAACACAGAACTTCCTATTAATACCCACTTATAAAGAAGAAGGACTGTTGAAACATACCCACCCAAGAACTCAGCACATTATCTTCCATGAAGTAGAAAAGTCAGAGACTGTATACTTAAGGGCTGGCAAGAAGTCTTATCCCTATATAGTTGTGTTGTCACTGTATATGTGTTCCATATAAGACCCTTAAGTAACAAGACACCGGTGTAAAGACTACAATCTAGCTAGGCTGATAGCGGACTACCACCTAAGCTAGTATATGTTGAAAGCTTGCCTAGCTGCTATAATTGCTGTGCAAGAACATTCTACCCGAGGGGGATGCTAGTTGGATATAGTCTGAGTTGCCTAATATAGCATGATAGGGGCTGATGATAGCAAGAAAGTTGCCGAGATGGTTTCCAAGGGTAGTGTGATGTATGCTGAAGCTGCGCATGGCATGGGAAAATATTACTAAGCAGCAGTGAAGTGGTATAGCAGTATAGCAAAGGTATTGCATGCAGCAAGATAAGGATTTATTGTGATTTTTGATAAGGATTGTATTTAGTATAATGATTGAAAACTATACCAAAAGGTAATAGTGACTTCTTCTACTGAGTATACAGTAGAAGGGTAGTGAAGTACAAGTCTTGGTAGGTAGGAAATTATATACCTAAGTAATAGCGATGGAGATAGAAGGGATAGGAAAACCATGCAGTAGACATGTAATAAGGGTATACTACATATTACAAAACATAAGGCAAGGAATTTTACATACTGGCATGGCTAGGTGGACATAGGATGGAATAGAATTCTTGGGCCTTTAGGTTGCCTAATGGGTCTTGGCAAGTTGCCAGAGCTGCACACAGCACGGGAAAGTTGCCATAGGGTGACCACTAAGCTGCAGTGAGGCTGCTGGAGCTCAGAATGGAGCCAGAGATAGGGGTAACACAGGTAAAATGGGCTTGGTAAGAGACAGAGAGGCTGAGGGGTATGGATAATGATAGGAAAATACTTCGGGCTTGATACCTATATGAAATAGAGTTATACAAGCCTATAGCAAGTTTGACTGGCACACTGGATGACCAATGTGATGGTCAAACCATGGCTGACCACCAAATGGTTAATTCTACTACTCATGTCCAATCCTAATGCATCCAATACCAAACTCAACCTAACCTGCTCAGCTGATACCAAAGCTGATGCCTATATCTGTGGACTCAATGCATATTTGATATCCTATCCCCCATATGTCCAGTACAGTCTTATCTAGTCCTACTGGTGTGTAGTTATTCATATTTCCTTTACTGAACAAGTGCATGCAGTGTTATTATGTGTATTCTCACAAGCTACGGCACCTCATGGCTTATTACATAGAATATAGACCTGATAGCTCACTACTAGTTTCACCTATATCACTCTGGACATTCATGTAGATAGTTAAATAGTGCTAGCAGACCCATAATCTGCACCCAGTGTTCATGCAGTAGTAGAGGGGTATATCCCTAAAGCTAAGGGTTGCTGTCTCTACCTATATCTATATCCTCTCTGAATATACAAATCCTTACCATCCAAGATGACTGTCACCCATTTTCCTATACTGTTACTTATGAATCCCACCAAACCCAATGACTCCCTGCTCTTACTAGTCATACCTGTAGTGTTAAGACTGTACTCAAGGATATAGGATCTGAAGGGCTTCAGCCTCAGTTTGTGCACTGTGCCCCTTTCCCAAGTATTGCCCCTTATTTTAGAGGGAGGATATATGTCCAGTGGTCTGGAGGTGATTGTGTAGTGGATCTGGACATCTGAAGATAGTGGACGTTATGTCCAAAGGGTATCCTGGTACATGAGGATGGAACAAGGTATAAGGCTAGTATTGGACAGTGTCCTAACTAGAAACTAATAGAAGTAGACTACCTGAAGGTAGAGTTGGAGATATAGACTATAGGATCTGATACTAAGTCTCAGAAGGTGACTAGAGTTGGATAGAACTCAAGTCTGGACAAGCAGGTTGAGTATAATCTAAGATGATATTTGAACTAAGGTTCTATGGAGTTATACATGCAGAATATATACTGTAGGTAGCTAGCATGGATAATCAGCAAGTCTGGGACTGGAGGCTATGTATAAAGTATAATGGAAGTCTATTAGTAAATGTACAGCAGATCAGTAAACATGAATCAGAAATGAAGCACAAGTAACAGATCAGTTAAGCAGGATAGGAATATACACAGCCAGAATACTGGTACAGGTGAGTCACTGAAAGGAGATAGGTGCAAGTATGCACAGTGGGGTTAGAACACAAGAAACTGGAGGTTTTGGATGGGTGGTCCAGATCAAATATATGGTCCAGATGGAAGCAGGATCGATCAGATCTTGATTGGATCTGAGATCAGAAGTTTGGTCTATGACATGTAATAGCTGACCATCAGACCCAATATTCCTGTGCATCGGATATTGCATTCTTGCCATTGGACTGTAAAACTTAGAATAAGATCTGTAAAGCAATTAAGAACTTACCTTGTGTTTGTGCAACCCCATTCAGCAAGGTGATAATGCACATTTCAGTAAGGTACAAGTAGCCCAGGACATAGAGGATATCTAGCATCTGTGAAAAATTATTTTCCCAGAGGAGTATTAAAGTTGTGAGCACAAGCATCCTCATAGATGTGTACATCTGTTGTTGACTCTTCCCATCCTATGAGTGTATATGTGAAGTTGAGGTTAAAATCACATGAAAAAAGGCAGTTCTGTGACACAAATCCCTTCTGATTACAATAAACAGGATGTTCAACAGCCTTAGGCATGACAGGGATATGACTGCCATCAAGTGCCCCTATAGCACCCTTAAAAAATGGCCACCATTTGGGATTCTTCCATATTTTAGGGGGATTGAGTTGTCTGGAAAACAAATATATCTTGAATAGAATGAGTGGATTGTAAAAATGATAAGCATCTTGCAGAAATAACTAGATACTATCAAATATTACATTCCAAAAAAACAAAAACACTCACCATGAAATTGTTTCATTTGATCATTGGAATCTCTCTCCAAGATGCCTGATTGACAAACTAGTGACAGAGGTATGAGGAAAAATTGCAAGCTGTTCCTCAAGTGAGACAAACTTAGAGTCAGAATGACCCATGGTCTGGAGCTCATCAACAAGCTCAGCAAAAGCACTGGCATGCATGCCAAGCTCACACCTGATGCACTCAGGGTGGCCAGTGATTAACTCAATAACCCAGCCTTACCCAGATAGAGCTGATGTGTGATATGGTTCTGGATCCTTGGGATATAAGGTCTGCACTGCACTATGTACTGCAGTGACAGTGATACTGATTATTAGTGCCAAGAACTTCATAAGGCACTCCTGGACCTGTGGTTGAAGACTTGTTATGAGTGCAGCTAGGTGCTATCAATGAATTGGGTGAAGTTCATCCATGAGGTTGATTATTGGATACCCTACTATCTTACTACCAGTCACACTTATTGATAAGAGGTTCAAGCTCTGATATCTCAGGTTCTGATGCTGGTGAATTTGGTGTCAACATTGACAAGCAAATGTTGGCTGCAGCAAGTATCTGAACTGGCTCTAACTTCAAATTTAGTCATTATTGTGTATGAAATCCAAAATATGAAATATCAGCTGCTATTTTTTTGCTGACTATACAGTAAGCAACAAAACTGTTGCAATGTTTGCATGTTTTTGATTGTTTGAGTGATATCATTGCAGGCTTAGCTGCTATAAAAATGTTGATGAGAGCATTATTGTAGCCCTACATCCAGACTACATTAGTCATGCTATATTCAAGGTGTGAAACAATTTCCTTAAAGAGATATAAGCTATTTATAACAGGGTATGTGTCATATACCAGATTCTACATCCAATTTTCACTATGATATCCTGTCCAGATCCATATATCTGGACATATCCACTTGATCCCCACCAATCCAGTTCAATACATCTGACCCATGTCCATATCCAACCCATGTCCATATGTGATCTGTTGTAACAGTCAAATGTTCTGTGGCCTTGTAGAAGTAGTTTTTACACTGAGTCTCTTATCTATACTCTCCTTATGTTATGTCCGCATTTTTATTGCTTACATAAACATATACCTGTCCTTTCACTACATAGCAGTTACAGTCTGGGACTGGCAGCATATATCATGATTTTACTTCCCTTCTGAGCTCTGAGCCTAGACCAAAAACTCTGGGTTGAACATGCTTGTCTCAAGCTAGCAGCTAGAGCACTAACCCAATTTTCTCTGCACCACAGCAGAGTTGTTGTTTGTACAGTGGGAGGCACAGGTATATCCTAAAAGGGTAATGTGCAGGTATACAGGAATAGTTTCAGATATGGACATGGATTGGCAATGTGAGCCAACAATGACTAGATACTATGAAGAATGTCTATCCAAAATATTGTTGAGGTCTTAGCCTTGCCTAGCTGCTTCACTCGCAGTGCAAGAATATTTGACCCTAAAGGAGGATGCTAGTTGGATATAGTTGGAATTGCCTAAATTGCTGTCTGAGATGGTTGCTGAAGGTAGTGAGATAGGGGCTGATGATAGCAATAAAGTTGCTGAAGGTACCAAGGTGGTTTCTGATGATAGCAAGATAGATGCTAAAGCTGTGCATGGCATGGGAACATGTTACTGTTACAGTCATGCATGCCCCTATATGTTTTCCTTCTTTGTCTGATTACATAACCTATACAACCATGGACTACTTGTTTCACAATACGGTCTACAAACCAGTCATTGTATCTGCATGGTTTTGCCATGTCATACTTTACCTCTTTTGCTTTGTTGTATTGTCATACACTCATGCCTTCCACATTCACCTTGCTACTTACTTACTTGTTATGGTCTTGGTCTGTGCACACATATTGGCCTATTTAAGCACAGTGTATTGCTTGTAGGTTCTTTACTTTAATATTACTGGGTTATATTTGAGGCAGGAGAGAAGTGGGAAAGTTTGAAAACTTCGAAAAGAAGTTCAAGGCCTCATTCTGTACAGCAGATGCCAAGGTCAATGCCATGACCAAGATCAGACATATCAAGCACACTGGGAGTCTCACCAACTACATCTCAGAATTCAGAACCTTGATGGTCAAATCATCCTTGGAAGAAAGCACTTCCCTTATCTACTTCTTCAAACAAGGGCTCAAGCCAGGCCTCCAACATGCAATCTGTCAAATGGAGACTGTTCCTGTCACCATTGAATCTTACATAACTGCAGCAATCAATCAGAACACTGATTGGAAAAGATGTGTTGCAGTGAGAAAAGGAGATGGGAATGGAAGAAAGAAGAATGGACAGAAGTACATTCCTCCTCCTAGAAGGTCTAACCTGAATGCCATGGAGGTAGACAGCCTCACTGAAGCTAATCACCATGAATACATGAAGAAAGGGCAATGCTTCAATTGCACTCAGACAGGCCATCATGCCAATGCATGTCCAAAGAAGAGGATCCCTATTAGGAAGCAGGAGATAGCCAAAGAAATGGAAGAAGAAGAAGCAAGGAGGTCAGACTCAGATTTTTAAATTGGAGAGCTGAGTTGACAACAGACTCTCCTATTGTACCCTTATGACTTGTACGAAAGTAGGTGAAAGGAAAGAAATGCGAATCCCCTTTACTCTTTTCTCCAAAGTTTGAAAGGATCCAGTTGAAACCACCACAATTGTTGATTCTGGGGCAGCTGGAACATTCATATCAGAAAACTTTGTCTGCAACCATCACATCAAAACCCACCCATTATGGAAACCATTTGCAGTAACCACCACTGATGGAAGTTATTTGAAAAGCAGACCAATATCACACTACTGCATTCTCTATGTCAAAGTAGATGATTGGGTAATGATGGGCAAATTCAATATCACAAGATTGGGTCAACAGGACCAGATCCTATTAGAGATACCCTGGCTCAGAGCAATGAATCCACAGATAGATTGGGCCAATGAAACTCTTATGTTGCCATGCACAGATAGATCCAGAAAAGTTGAAAAGATGATTGATGATGCTAGGGTCACCAATCAACTACTGACCCTGTTCCACCCTCAGCCAGTGTAAAGACTACAATCTAGCTAGGCTGATAGTGGACTACCACCTAAGCTAGTATATGTCGAAAGCTTGCTAGCTGCTATTCTTGCAGTGCAAGAACGTTCAACCCAAGGGGTTACAGGTGAATATACTTCATCAAGCGCTGCTATAAGACGTGTGATGCTCCTATAAAGTGATCCCGATGCTAGCGATAGCATTGCCACTGCTAGTGCTGCGTTTTCCATGGATGCCAATGTTAAGCGCCACACGAAAGGTAGATACTGTTAGTACCGGTGATACCAATGATGCCATGAGGGCCTCTAATGACGACCGTGGTGATAGCATATGCTGATATCCATGATAGTGTGGTATGCCGGGGGTCAGCAAAGAGTGATAGTGTGATGGCGATGAAACCAATGAACGCTGGTGCTTAGCAAAGGTAGCGGTAAGGGAAGCATTGAGAGCAAGGAATGTAAAAGGATCCTTCAAAGATATTTGTATTTCAAAGAAAATATAATTGCATATAGCAAGAGCGGTAGCGGTATGAGAATCCTGTCTAATGAATGATATGATATAAAAATGATTGTAAGTGACTACTCCTACTGCTGTATGGTAGAAGGGGAGTATCAAACAGAGGAGAAGTTATCAGTCTTTTATCATACATTGTAAGTATGCAGAATTGATAGGCGAGAGTAGTAGCGAGTATGTGAGACTTAGCCCTAGCAATATGTAATAGTGCTGCATGTGCTGCAGCACGCATTCTACATGTAATAAAGCTTGCTGTGGGATCAGCAGCGGTAAATGGGAATGTACTATGCACCAAATGGAACTAGTTGGCATGGCATGGGCATTTGATGGGCATCAGCTTGTGGAAATGTGTCTCAGTACCACGGTATGGTAGTCCAGCAAGGGCGTGGTAACCTCGGTAACTGTATATATCAATGGTGCTAGGGTTAGGGGTGGTCACACTATTCAGTACAGGAGCTAGACAAATGATGGAAATGGACTCATGTAAGGCTAGCACCAGCTAGACTATCACAGTGGATAACCATTCCCAAATACTCCACCTCCTCTTGGTCAAAGGTACACTTTTCCAGTTTGCAGTAAAGCATCTCAGCCCGGAGTTTCTCCAATATGCATTTTGTCTGCCTCCAATGTTCTTCTAGATCCTTAGAGAAAATGAGGAGGTCATCCATATATACTATAAGCCATCCTTCATTCAGCTCTTTCTGAAAGGTGTGGTTCATATATGCTTGAAACATAGCAGGAGAGTTACAGAGCCCGAAGAACATTACATTGGGTTCATACAACCTGAATTCTGTAGTGAAGGCTGCCTTCCATCTATCATCAGGGTGAATTCAGATGTTATTATAACTGGAGCAGATATCCATCTTTGTGAAATATTTGGTGTCATGTAGTCAAGCAATCAGTGCAGTGGGAAGAGGGAGTGGGTAGGCATTCTTGACTGTCCATTTGTTGATATACCAGTAGTCCTGAGTAGGTCATAAGTCACCACTCTTCTTTCCAACAAAGAAGAAGCTGCTAGCTTGGGGGGATTTAGATTCTGAGATAAACCCCTTGGCTAAGTTTTCATCAATGAATGCTTTGATGGCTTCTCTCTCTTTCAGTGATAACAGATAGATTTTGGATACCTGGGGAACATAACCTGGTTTTGTTTCAATACAGCGGTCAGTTCCTGGTCTTTCCAGTGGCAAATGGTTTAGTCTGTCTTTAGCGAATATGTTGGTGAAGTTGTGGAGGTAAGATGGAACTAGTTCTTCAAAACTCTTTTTCTTTGCTTCTTTTTCTGCTGTTGCAAATTCTTGCAATTTGCTGCTAAATTTCAGTGGAGTGGCTGTGTGTTTCTTGGCATAAGAAGTTCTGTCACATGTAAGAGATGTATTTATCAAAACATCCTCTATGATCCTGACTGTTTCACTGTTTAATGCATATTCTGCTAAAAATTCTCCTTCCTCCAAAGTGTAGTCTGCTATGTTCTGAACTGGTTCTTTTGGCGCATCCATCCAAATGTCTTCCTTAGTGTCATATACTTCATCTTCCTCTATTGGCAACATGATTGGTACTGGTTCTTCTTCATCCATTACTTCTTCTATTGATGCAAATGGTGGCAGTGGTGTCCTCTCATGACTGATACTTCATTCTGCTTTCCTTTTGCTTGTTCTTTGATCATTCTTTGTTCTCTCAATGATGGTCTGGGGCAGAATGATTCTTCTAGCTTCACTTTCCTTTTTTTTGGGCATGGTATCAGTTCCACCAGTCCTTGGGTCTTCTTCTTCTGTTGCAGGAGTAGAACAACATAGGTGTTGTCATCATTTGCAATTGGCAAAGTTACCTTAGCTTCCTTTGGTAACTTTGATTGAGCCCATCTTTTTACCAGTGTGACAGTCTAGCTGGCGCTAGCCTTGCATGAGTCCATTTCCATTATTTGTCTAGCTCCTGTACCAAATAGCACAATGTGACAGTCTAGCTGGTGCTAGCCTTGCATGAGTCCATTTCCATCATTTGTCTAGCTCCTGTACTGAATAGTGTGACCACCCCTAACCCTAGCACCATTGATATATACAGTTACTGAGGTTACCACGCCCTTGCTGGACTACCATACCGTGGTACTGAGACACATTTCCACAAGCTGATGCCCATCAAATGCCCATGCCATGCCAACTAGTTCCATTTGGTGCATAGTACATTCCCATTTACCGCTGCTGATCCCACAGCAAGCTTTATTACATGTAGAATGCGTGCTGCAGCACATGCAGCACTATTACATATTGCTAGGGCTAAGTCTCACATACTCGCTACTACTCTCGCCTATCAATTCTGCATACTTACAATGTATGATAAAAGACTGATAACTTCTCCTCTGTTTGATACTCCCCTTCTACCATACAGCAGTAGGAGTAGTCACTTACAATCATTTTTATATCATATCATTCATTAGACAGGATTCTCATACCGCTACCGCTCTTGCTATATGCAATTATATTTTCTTTGAAATACAAATATCTTTGAAGGATCCTTTTACATTCCTTGCTCTCAATGCTTCCCTTACCGCTACCTTTGCTAAGCACCAGCGTTCATTGGTTTCATCGCCATCACACTATCACTCTTTGCTGACCCCCGGCATACCACACTATCATGGATATCAGCATATGCTATCACCACGGTCGTCATTAGAGGCCCTCATGGCATCATTGGTATCACCGGTACTAACAGTATCTACCTTTCGTGTGGCGCTTAACATTGGCATCCATGGAAAACGCAGCACTAGCAGTGGCAATGCTATCGCTAGCATCGGGATCACTTTATAGGAGCATCACACGTCTTATAGCAGCGCTTGATGAAGTATATTCACCTGTAACCCCTTGGGTTGAACGTTCTTGCACTGCAAGAATAGCAGCTAGCAAGCTTTCGACATATACTAGCTTAGGTGGTAGTCCACTATCAGCCTAGCTAGATTGTAGTCTTTACACTGCCCTGGACAAATTACACCAATGAATGTATCAGAAGTAAGATTGTTCCTGGGATTTTGCAACTTCTATCAGTCCTTTGTCCCTCACTACTATGACATCACCCACCCTCTCATTGATCTAATGAAGAAATATCAGAAATTCAAATGGAGTACATGTGCACAAGATTCCTTTGACCAGCTCAAACAGGCCTTTACAAGTAAACTGGTATTGTGTAACCCTGATCCATTGAAGCAATTTGTAATTGCCACTGATGCTTTGCTTGTCGCAACCAGCAGTATACTCCTTCAGACAGATGAAAATAGCATATATCAGATTTTCAATCACAAACTGCTCATGGTTATCAGAGCTCTGGCAGAATGGCACCACTATCTGGAAGGAAATACACATCCCATCATTGTCTTCACTGATCACAAGAATCTGCTTTATTTCAACACTGCTCAGAAACTGACTCATCAGCAAGCACATTGGCAGCTATTTTTATCTGACTTTGACATCAAAATCCACCACATTGCTGGTAGTAAATTAGCTGCCCCTAATGCATTGTCATGCTGTCCAGACCACAGGACAGGCAAAGATGATAACACCAATCAGATCCTACTCCCAGATTCTTTGTTTATTCATCTTCTTAACAATGATTTAGCTGACGCTTTGCAATCATCCAACCCTCTTGATGACCCCATTGTGACAGTCTAGCTGGTGCTAGCCTTGCATAGGTCCATTTCCATTATTGTCTAGCCCCTATACCACATAGTGCGACCACCCCTAACCCTAGTGCTATTGATATATACAGTTACCAAGGTTACTGCACCCTTGCCAGACTACCATACCGCAGTACCAAGCCACATTCAATGAGCCAATACCCATCAAAATGCTCATGCCATGCCAACTAGTTCCATTTGGTGCATACTATATTCCCATCCACCACTGCTAATTCCATGGCAAGCCTTATTACATGTAGAAAGCATGCTGCAGCACATGCAGCACTATTACATATTGCTACAGCTAACTCTTGCATACTTGCTACTATTCTCACCTATCGATCCCACATACTTATGATGTATGATAAAAGACTGTTGACTTCTTTATATCATATCATTCATTAGACAGGATTTCCATACTGCTACCACTTTTGCTATACACAAATATATCTTCTTTGAAATCCAAACCTCTCTAAAAGAATCCTTGATGGTCTTTGCTCTTGACACTCCCCTTGCCACTATCCTTGCTAAGCACCAGTATCCATCAGTATCATCGGTATCATCATCATCACACTATCTTTCTTTGCTGTCTCTCAGCATGCAATGCTATCACAGTTATTGGTACACACTATCACAGCGCTCATCATTAGCGCTTCCCATGGTATCATTGGTATCACCAGCATTATCAGTACCTATCTGTCACAAGGTGCTAGATGTTGGCATCCACAGAATCCATAGCACTATCAGTGGCAACACTACCACTAGCATTGGCATTGCTTTACAGGGGTATTACAAGTCTCATATCAGCACTTGATGAAGTATATTAACCAGCAACCCCTCGGGTCAAATGTTCTTGCCTCACAAGTATAGCAGCTAGGTAGACTTCAACATATACCAGCATAGGTGGTAGTCTGCTATCATACTAACTAGATTGTAGTCTTTACACCATCTTTAAGACCACCTCCAATGCCCTTGATGTGTCTGCCTCCCACCTATGAAGTCTGCCCTCTCTGATTGGTTGATTGTGGGGGATATTTTGTATTTCAAGAATCACACTTATATTCCTCCTCATCACTGCACAGCAATCCTAGCCTGTTATCATGATCATCTGACTGCTGGGCATCCAGGATGCTTTAAAACTGAAGAATTAGTTAAATAAGAAGTGTGGTGGCCTGCCATGGGTTCCTATATCAGGAAATATGTTGATGGATGTGTGCTCTGTCAGCAAATGAAATTGGATACACACCCCATTTGCCCACCTTTAACTCCAATACCCTTGTCAGCTACCTGCCCATTTTCTCAGCTCTCTGTTGACCTTATTACTGATCTTCCTGTATCTAGGGGCTTTGATAGTATCATGGTCATGGTAGACCATGGGCTTATGAAGGGGGTAATTGTTACTCCATGCCATAAAACAATCACATCAGAAGGAGTAGCCAAACTATTTTTGAAACATGTTTACTGACATTTCAGGTTACACAACAAAGTCATCTCAGATCGTGGACTGTAATTCTTATCACAATTCTCCAAAGAACTAGCCTGACTTCTAGACTACTCCATAGCTCTGTCCACCACCTATTGTTATGACTGGGATTGGTTGCAACATGACTACTCAAAAGAGAGTGACAGTCATTCAGTATCAGCATCAAAGTACAAAAGAGTACTATGCTTCAATATAGATGATGAAGACAGTCGAGTTGTAAAGAGGACTAGGCTGGCTGAGTTGAATATAAGATCATGTTCAGACTAAGACCTTAGAAGTGCTAAGACTTAGAAGACAATTCAAGATGACTAGAGTTTCAGGGCTCTAGTGAAGAAAGTTCCAGGTAAAAACCAGTAAGATTAAAGTGAGGAATCTACATATGATACACTGTGCTTAAATAGGCCAGTATGTGTGCACAGACCAAGACCATAATGAGCAAGTATGTAGAGAGATGAATATGGAAGACATGAGTGTACAATGATATAAGAAAGCAAAAGAGGTAAGTGGCAATGTGGCAAAGCCATGTAAGTACAATGACCAGTTTGTAGACTGTATCTTAAGACAGGTAGTCCATGGTCATACACATTATGTAATTGAAAATAAAGAGAAAATGTATAGGGGCACATACAACTGTAACATTACCCCTGTATTTATGGTAAAGACAGTGTCTTTACTCATCTTGATTGGCCCAGTAGATAGGATCATCAGAGATGAAATGACCATCTTTGTCATAGTCATTTTCAATAGCTCTTGCTTCATCCTGTTCCTGACAGGTGCATGCGTACTTCTCATCCTCCTCTAATTCCCAAGCAGCAAGTGTAGCATAGAAGTCCGGGTGTTTAAAATCCTTGATAGGGAATCCAATGTCTTCTCCTTTCAACAAGGGACAATAGATGGACAGATGTCTGGGGGTGATAGTGTGGCAATACACACAGTGATATTGGTCACAGGTCTTTTGACAATGACCTGTACCTTTACAGATTCAACAAGTGTGATTCTTGTCAGGGTTGGAAGCAGATGTGTGCAAAGGAGGGGCAATGTTACAATCACTGTGCACCCCTATTCATTTCTCCTGTTGCTTATGTCACTATTACCTTAACGGTTGTACTCTTACATGGTCAGATGACCTATACCTTTACGGTTGTATTCTT
>MU173013.1:26579-59393 GCA_016695475.1 Suillus decipiens
CCTCTCAACTCTAGTCGTCATTGTGAAGCTAGCTTCTAAGTCTTAGCACTCCTAAGCCTTAGTCCGAACCTAGTTATATTCGACTTAGCCAGTTTTGTACTGCCTCCCTGTACGAAACCGTCTGCGTCGTCTGACAACGTCGTAGTCTTTTCTACATAAAGCGTTGATATGTTAATGACCGTTGTTCTCTTTTGAACCGTCATTCAATGAGCCCATCCCAGTCGTAACAGGCAACAGCGACACCACTGCTTTAGTCTTTGTAATTAGATGCAAGTTTTTTGGGATATGGGCTTGAAAGGAGCACCTGGTGACTGGTTCAGGTATGGGTATCACATCTTCTTTTTCAGCAGCTGTGATAAGTTCTTCGACCAATGAGGATGTTGTGACCCTGCTGGCTCATAGAGCCCAGCAGGGTGTTCTTCAGTTCAGGTTTTGACCAATTCAAGAGATGGTGCAGTTGATCATTGATAGTGAGGGGGTGTAGTCTGATCCTGGATGATGGTGTGGATAGGGTTTATGGTATGTACAGGGGAAGGTGTGTGTTCAGTTTCATAATTATGTAGTACATTGACTACATCTGTGATGGCTTGTTGAGCCTCTCTAGAGGTATTGGCTGACTGCTGAATATCTTGGATGATGGCTGAGGTGGTGGTTGAGGCTTCTTGGATGGCAGCAAGAAGACTGATAAGGTTACTAATATGAGAGCAAGGATTTGGAGGGAAGGCAGTATCCATGAGAACAATGCAGTTAGCTTCCACCTCAGTATCTGGACTGTGTGGTCTAAGGGTTCCTTCTGCCCTGGCATTGACCACTTGAATAGCTTCTCTAAGATCTTCCTCGAAGCTGTGAGGCAAAAGACATAAAGCATGAGTCCTAATGCACTTTTGCAAGTGCATAATGCTAAGGTGAGTCTCTTGGCGTGGAATTCTTCTGGCCCAGACTTCAAGCAAGATGGCATTTCGGATGATGTGAATGATGAGGGAGGTGGCAAAGGCATCTCTTCTGATAATGATATTGTTGACTTCAATGTCATATTCCTCACACATGAGGACAGCTTCGATGAAGGTGTATTCTTTGAGGTCATCAAGGTAGCATGTAAAGCATTCAGTGTTGGTGTTGCAGTTATGATCTTCTGTGGGGGTAGTGACAACTGCAATAGGGCAGGCATAGTCTCTAGTGACTGGAGAGTGATGGTGGACTGGGGTGACCAGGGCATCAGTGGTATCAGTGAATTTGGAGATGGAGGATTCAGTGGAGATAGAGATATTGAATACAGCAGGTGTAGCAGGGACGAGGACGTTGGAAGACATATGTTTGAATGTTTGGAGTTGTTTGTGTTGAAAGGTGACTGGGGTGAAGTGGGTTCTGAGGAGTTTCAAAGCTTGTGTCATCTTTTATATTCATTGAGGATCCTTCCAGCATTCTCTATGTTCTCTTTGGGTAGCCATTCATTATTTGCTGACAAGTAGCCCTTTGTCATATTCCATACATCTAATCCAAGATCCGATCTGATCTGATCTGATCTGATCAATCCTGCTTCTATCCGGACCACAGATCCGATCTGGATCACTCATCCGATGCGCTACAACTTCTTGTGTTCTAAGTCCACTGCATGCTTGCTTCTATCTCCTTTCAGTGATCTACCTGTACCGGTGTCCTGGCTGTGTATATTCCTGTCCTGCTTACTGATCCATTACCTGTGCTTCATATCCAACTTGTGTTTGCTGATCCGCTGCGCATTTACTAATAGACTTCCGTTATACTTTGTGCATAGCCCTCTGGTCCCAGATTCACTGATTGTCCATACTATCTACCTACAGTATATAAACTACATGTACAACTCTAGAGAACCTTAGTTCAAATATCATCTTAGATTCTGCTCATTCCATTCATCCGAACTCAATCTGCTTCCAACTCCAAGTATCTTCCAAGATTTAGGATTGATTCCTATAGTCTATGTTTCCAACTCTACCTCCAGTAGTCTATATCCGTTAGTTTCTAGTATGGACCTTGTCCGCTACTAGCCTTATACCTCGAATCCATCCATACACTTCGGATACCCTCCGGACATATCCTTTCCACCCATATGTTTTGGATATACACTGGACGTACTATATCCGATACCTTTGGATCTGCTACACAAGCACATCCAGACCCTCGGATGAAGGTTACTCCTCTGAAGTAAAGGGTAGTACTTGGGAAAGGGGCACAGTGCACAAACTGAGGCCAAAGCCCTTCGGATCTCTTACCTATTGAGTATGGTCTTAACACCCTTCCATGTCACCAGGTACCTTTGGTGTTTGCTGTTTCCCTTATGGGACAGGATGGCTTCTACTTCATACTCTTCTTCTTCTTCGATAATGTCAGGTGGGGGTTCTAGGAAGTTTGGTCCATGAATGTCATTTTTGCTATAGGACAATAACTGTGAAGCATGGAATGTGTTATGGATCTTCCATTGTTTCAGGAGTTGGAGTGTGAATGTGATCAGGGATAATACTGCAGTGATTGAGAACAGGCCATATCGTTTAGGCGCTAACTTTTTAGAGGGTAATTTTAGTCTTAGATTCTCCACCGATAACCAAACCTCCTATCTTCCATGGGGTATACTTCTGCCTGTATGATTGTTCTGCCATCTTCTGCATGGTGATGTTGTGGCATGATATGGCTTCTTCTCTTATCTTTTGGAGCATGCGGACTTGTTCTTCTGCAGAGGGGACAGTTGAGTCAGGTATGAAATGTGGGATGGCATGGTGTTCATATCCCATCATGAAGAAGAATGGAGAGGCATTCTGTGTGTCATGTTTTTGGTGGTTGTGTATGAATTCCATGATTGGTAGATGTTCTATCCAATCTTCTGGGTTGTTGTGGCAATAGATGTGGAGGTACATTTTGAGTTCTTGATTAAGGTGTTCAGTCTGTCCATCCATCTGAGGGTGGTAGGCAGTTGACGGAGCTATGGAATATTCAAGGAGTCAGGCCAGTTCTTTAGAGAACTGTGATAGGAACTGTGGTCTGTGATCTGAGATAATTTTGTCATGTAGCCCAAAGTGTCTGTAAACATGCTTTAAAAATAGCTTGACTACCCCTTCTGATGTGATTGTTTTGTGGCATGGAGTAATAATTACCCCCTTCATAAGCCCATGGTCTACCACAACCATGATACTATTGAAACTGCCCAACACTGGGAGATCTGTGATAAGGTCGACTGATAGTTGGGCAAAGGGGCGGGTGGTGGATGAGGAAATCAGGGTGAGGGGGGGCAGAGCTCCTGTGACTT
This sequence comes from Suillus decipiens, assembly GCA_016695475.1. Taxonomy (NCBI): domain Eukaryota; kingdom Fungi; phylum Basidiomycota; class Agaricomycetes; order Boletales; family Suillaceae; genus Suillus; species Suillus decipiens. The sequence goes on from MU173013.1 coordinate 29,857, forward strand.
GCCAAGACCCATTAGGCAATCTAAGGGCTCAAGAATTCTGTTCCATCCTATGTCCACCTAGCCGTGCTGGTATGTAAATTTCCTTGCCTTATGTTTTGTAACATGTAGTACACCCTTATTACATGTCTACTGCATGGTTTTCCTATCCCTTCTGTCTCTGTTGCTATTACTTAGGTATATAAATTCCTACCTACTGAAATTAATACTTCACTACCCTTCTACTGTATACTCAGTAGGAGAAGTCACTATTACCTTTCAGTATATTTATCAATTCTTATACAAAAATACAATCTTTATCAAAAATTATAGTAAAATCCTTATCCCACTGCATGCAATACCTTTGCTATACCACTCTACCACTGCTTAGTAATATTTTCCCATGCCACGCGCACCTTTGATTCAATCACACTACCCTCAGAAACCATCTTGGCAACTTCGGCAACTTTCTCACTATCATCAGCCCCTATCATGCTATATTAGGCAACTTGGCATATATCCAACTAGCATCCCCCTCAGGTCGAATGGTCTTGCACAGCAAGTATAGCAGCTAGGCAAGCTTTTGATATATACTAGCTTAGGTGGTAGTCCACTATCAGCCTAGCTAGATTGTAGTCTTTACAATGGTTCTTATAATAGAGGATATCTTTGTTGATAGACCAGTTGGATAGGGCTGATTTCATAGGAGGGGGACACACACCATCTAGGGTGTCGGATGCCATGCAAAATACTGGATCATCGAGAGGGTCAGAAGTGTGGAGGGTGTTGGCAAGTTCAATATCTAACAGCTGCATGAACATAGAGTTGGGGAGTAGCACTTGGTTGGTATTATCATCTTTCCTGGAGCCATGGTCTGGCCTACATGACAGTGCATCTGGGGCTGTGAGCTTACTTCCCACAATGTGGTGCAGTTTGATATCAAATTCTGATAAAAACATCTGCCATCGTGCTTGTTGACAGGTCAATTTTTGAGTGGTGTTAAAATATAGGAGGTTTTTGTGGTCAGTGAAGACAACGATAGGGTGTGGGTTCCCTTCAAGATAATGACACCATTCTGCTAGAGCTCTAATGACCGCAAATAGTTCTCTGTCAAAGATTTGGTAGTTTAATTCTGCTGGGTTCAGGGACTGGGAAAGATACATGCAGGGATGATAGATGCCATTTTCATTCATTTGTAGAAGGACTCCTCCTGTAGCTACAAGTGATGCATTGGTGGCTATAGTGAATTGCTTCTCTGGATCAGGGTTTCATAGAACAGGTTTAGTGGTGAAAGCATTTTTGAGCTTATCAAAGGACTCCTGCACCTTGTTTGTCCATTCAAATTTGATATCCTTCTTCATCAGATTGATTAGAGGTTGGGTGATGTCAGAATAGTGAGGGATGAAGGGCCAATAGAAATTGCAGAACCCCAAAAATGACCATACCTTTGATATGTTTTTAGGCACTTCCCATTTATGAATTCCCTCCACTTTCTCAATGTCTGATATAACCTGTCCTGGGCAGATAACCATTCCTAGGTACTTGACCTCTTCTTTGTCAAATCTGCACTTCTCTGGTTTACAATAGAGCATTTCTTTCTGAAGTTTCTCTAGAATACACCAAGTCCAGTGCTGGTGTTCTTCTAAATCATTTGAGAAAATAAGGAGGTTGTCCATATATATGATAAGCCACCCTTCGTTCAATTCCTGTTGGAAGGTTCAGTTTATATATACTTGGAACATGGCAGGGGAGTTACAGAGACTGAAGAACATCACATTAGGTTTATATAGGCCGAATTCCATTGTGAATGCTGCTTTCCACCAATCATCAGGATGAATCTGGATATTATTATATCCTGAGTGAATGTCCATCTTTGTGAAGTACTTAGCTTTATGGAGTTGTGTGATAAGTGAAGGAGGGAGAGGAAGTGGATAAGCATTCTTGACTGTCCATTCGTTAATATATCAGTAATCTTGAGTTGGCCTCAAATCTCTGCTTTTCTTTCCAACAAAGAAAAAGCTGCTAGCTTGGGGGGATTTTGATTCTGAGATGAATCCCTTGGCTAGGTTTTCATCAATAAATGCCTTGACTGCATCCTGTTCCTTTGGTGAAAGAGGGTATATTTTGGATACTTGAGGGACATATCCTGGCTTCATTTCAATGTGATGATCCATTCCTGGTCTTTCTGGTGGTAAGTGATTGAGCCCATCTTTAGCAAATATGTTGGCAAAGTCGTGGAGATATGATGGGACTAGTTCCTCAAAACTTTTCTTCTTCACCTCTTTTTCTGCTGTTGCAAATTCCTGAGACTTACTGCTAAATTTGAGTGGGGCAGTGTGTTGTTCAGCATAAGAGGTCCCATCGTGTGTAAGAGGGGTATCCATGGAGATATCTTTGATAATTCTGACAATTTTACCATTGAGTGTATATTCTGCTAGAAATTCACCCTCATCCAGCAGGTAATCTGCTACACTCAGAACTGGCTCTTCCAGTGCATCCATCCAAACGTCTTCTTTAGTGTCATAAACTTCATCTTATTCTGTTGGTAACATAGCCAGTACCAGTTTGTCTTCATCCATTACTTCCTCTATCGAAGTGAAGGGAGGTGGTAGGGGTTCTCTCCTATCACAACTCACACTCTGCTCTGCTTTCCTTTTCCCTTTCTTCTGTTCTTCTGCTGACTGCTGTTCTTTCATAACTGGTCTAGGATGGAATGATTCTTCTAGCTCTGTCACCCTCTTCTTCAGCCTTTGTATAGGCGTGATTGGCCTTGGTGGCAGTGAGGGTCTTTGCTCCTTTTTTGGCAATGGAGTCAGTTCAACTTTTATCGATTCATCAGGCTGTGGCATCTCTATCAATGTTGGAAGGGATACAACATAAGTGGTATCTTCATTGGTGGTTGATTCATCAATTTTCTTCAACTTTGACTCAATCCATTTCTTTTTAGGATGAGGATGGAAAAGGGTTGGTAGCCTGTCAGTGATCCAACCATCATCAATAAGGGCTTCTACCTCCTTTGATCTTTTAGTGGCAGGTAGGGTCAGGGTTTCCACTGCCCAATCTATTGTTGGGTTCATGGCCTTGAGCCAAGGTATCCCTAACAAGATCTGATCTGATCATCCTAGTCTTGTGACATTGAATTTTCTGATCATGACCTGATCATCTACCTTCACATGGAGTACACAGTATCTTGAGATCAGCCCACTTTTGGAATAACTACTGTCAGTGGTGGTTACTGTGAATGGCTTTCATAATGGGTGAGTTCTGATACAGTTTTCATGAACGAAGTCTTCAGATATGAACATTCCAGCTGCACTGGAGTTGACTACTGTGGTGGTTTTGTAAGGCTGATGGTGAGTTTGGCAGGGAATTGTGAACGAAAAAAGATATAAACGAGGTGTGTTAACCGGTAACACGAAAGTAGGAGGTACTAGGACTAGAGAAGAGGACTTTTTTCGAGAGGCTTTCGGTCTGACTTGGAGCGGGGATCTCACTGTAGGATTCGCTGTAGATACGAGTGTACATGGACTACTTATACTGAAAAACATAAGGGTCCTCGGTGATGGATGAGCCGAGCGTTTTATGTGAGGACCAGGGTAGAAAAAGGTGGCGTCATACTTGGATAGATAAGAATGGAAAATAAAGAGGGTACGAAGATTGAATGAGTAGTGTTGACGGAATAGCGAGGGTCAAATAGCGTAGTTGACAGCGGTGAATTGAGAATGGTGTGTCAGTAACGATGGCAAAGGACAGAGAGTGGACAGAGATAATGAGTTTGTTGTAAAAAGCAGGAACTGGGACCATATGGATAGACGATGGTAGTAAGGTAATGAAAGAGGAAAGGACTGTATCTGCATGACTTTTGGATGCGATGTGTGACACTAATCACATCATTTAGGTCACATGGACGGTCTTGAATGCGTCGAAAGGCTCGAGCATTAAGGTTTGATCTGAAGCTGTGGTCGGGGCATAGAGGACATACGGTCCTTACAGTTTTGACTGGGACCTTTTGAACTTTGGAAAAGAGGGTGAAGGGGATGCTCATTTTTTTTTGTTCACCTACTTTTCATACAAGTCGTAAAGTTACAATAGGAAAGTCTGTTGTCGACCCAGCTCTCCAGCTTAAAAATCCGAGTCGAGTCTCCTTGCTTCTTCTTCTTCTGTTTCTTCAGCTATCTCCTATTTCCTAACAGGGACTCTCTTCTTTGGACATGCATTAGCATGATGTCTGGTCTGAATGCAATTGAAGCATTGGCCCTTCCTCATATAGTCATGACAATTGGCCTCTGTGAGACAGTCAACTTCCATGGCATTCAGGTCATTCCTCCTAGGGGCCAGGATATACTTCTGTCCATTCTTCTTCCTTCCATTCCTGTCTCCTTTCCTGACCATGACACACCTTTCCCAATTGGCATTGAGGTTGACTGCCACTGTGATGTACTTCTTGATGGTTACAGGTACATTTTCCATCTGATAAATAGTGTGCTGAAGGCCCAGTTTGAGGCCTTGTTTGAAGAAATAGATGAGGGTGGTACTTTCTTTGAGCGATGATTTGATCATGAGGATGCAGAAGTCTGCGATGTAATCGGTGAGGTTTCCTGTGTGTTTAATCCTCCCAATCTTTGTCATAGCATTGACTTGTTCATCTGCTGTACAGAACAAAGCTCTGAACTTATCTTCAAATTTGTCAAACTTTCTTCACTTTGCTCCAGATTCAAAGATGTTGGCATAAAAGTCGGAAGCCCATGCTGCAGCTGTTCCTTCTTTCATATATGCTAGTGCCATAGTGATCTGCTTCTCATCTGTGTTGTAGTAGTTGGTGTGAATGTGGAAATAAGTTTTCATGGAGTAGAGCCATCTCTTGGCATTGGCAGGTGTCCCATTGAAGTTGCCTGGCAACTCTGCTTTTAATTCTGGCATGGTGATTTGGACTGCACTTGATCCAGGCATTGCTTGTCTTGGTATCAGTACTCATATGTCTTTGGTTGAGATTAATCTGGGTTCAGGGTTCACTTCATGGTGAGTTCTTCTGAAGTCTGTTTCTTGGTAGTTCTAGTGCTCACAGATGTGCGGTGCTCGTGCTCTGAAAGACTTTAATCTTTTGTTACAACTGGGATTGGTCACAACATGACTACTCAAAAGAGAGTGACAATCGTTCAGTATCAGTGTCAAAATATAGAAGAGTACTATGCTTCAATATAGATGATGAAGACAGTCGAGTTGTAAAGAGGACTAGGCTGGCAGAGTTGAATATAAGATCGTGTTCAGACTAAGACCTTAGGAGTGCTAAGACTTAGAAGACAATTCAAGATGACTAGAGTTGCAGGGCTCTAGTGAAGAAAGTTCCAGGTAAAACCCAGTAAGATTAAAATGAAAAATATACAGATGATACACTGTACTTAAATAGGCCAGTATGTGTGCACAGACCAAGACCATAATGAGCAAGTATGTAGAGAGACAAATATGGAAGACGTGAGTGTACAATGATACAAGACAGCAAAAGAGGTAAGTGGCAATGTGGCAAAGCCATGTAAGTACAATGACCAGTTCATAGACCATATTGTGAGACAGGTAGTCCATGGTCATACACATTATGTAATTGAAGATAAAGAGAAAATGTATAGGGGCATGTACGACTGTAACACCTATCACCCACAGACAGATGGACAAACAGAATGACTGAACCTAGAATTGGAAACATATCTCTGTATCTATTGCCGCAATAACCCAGAGGACTGGGTAGAACATCTCCCAATAGCTGAATTCATGCACAATCACAGGAGGCACAACACATGAAATGCATCACCATTCTTCCTTATGATGGGATATGAACCTTGTGTGATTCCCCACCTTATCCCAGACTCTACCATCCCTACAGCTGAAGAACAAGTTCACATACTCTAAAACATGAGAGAAGAAGCCATATCATGTCATAACATTGCCATGCAAAAAATGGAAGAGCAATCATACAGACAGAAATACACACCATGGAAGATAGGAGACACAGTATGGTTATTGGCAGAGAATTTAAACCTGAAATCACCATCTCAGAAGCTTGTGCCTAAATGATACAGACCCTTCCCTATCACCACAGTCTTATCACCAATCACTTTCACACTCCAACTTCCAAAGCAGTGGAAAATTCACAACACATTCCATGCTTCTCAATTATTGTCCTATAGTGAAAATTATGTCCATGGTCTGAACTTCCTAGAACCACTGCCTGATGTCATTGAAGAAGAAGGAGAATATGAAGTAGAGGCCATTCTATGCCATAAAGGAAATGGCAAACACTGAAGATACCTAGTGACATGGCAGGGTTATTCATCAGCTGATAATGAGTGGCTACCAGAAGAGAATCTGGCAAATGCCAAAGAGATTCTCAAAGCATATAAAAGATGACACAAACTCTGAAAACTCTAACCCAACACCACTACCAGCAACTGTCTTATGTCCAACATCCTCATCCCAGCTACTCCTACTATGTCCAATGCCTCCATCTCAACCAAATCATCCATTGCAGGCTTCACCAATACCACTGACACTTCTGTCACCCCCATCTGCTATTGCTCTCCCATCGCCCATGACTATGCCTGCCCCATTGTGGTCATCACCACCCCTGCAGAAGACCACAACTGCGATAATAACACTGAATGCTTCACATGCTACATTGATGGCCTTGAAGAATATACATTCATTAAAGCCATCCTCATGTGGGAGGAATACACCATTGAAGTCAACAACATCATCATCCACAGAGATGCATTTGCAGCATCCCTCATCATCCATATCATCAGAAATGCCATCCCTCTCAAGCAGTGGGCTTGAAGAATCAAACATGAGGAAACTCATCTCAGTATTATGCACCTTCAAAGGTGTATCACTTGCTGCCTCATGGGTTTGAGGAAGATCTTAGAGAAGCTATGCAGAGGGTTAATGCCAGGAATGCCAGAACCCTTAGACCACATAGTCTGTCATATTCCATACATCTGATCTCAGATCTGATCCAATCAATCCTGCTTCTATCCAGACCACAGATCCAATCTAGATCACCCATCTGAAACCCCTAGCTTCTCATGTTCTAAGTCCACTGTGCATACTTGCTTCTATCCTCTTTTGGTGATCTACCTGTACCAATGTCCTGGCTGTGTATATTCCTGTCCTGCTTACTGATCTGTTACCTGTATCTGACTCGTGTTTGCTGATCCGCTGCACATTTACTAATAGACTTCCATTATACTTTGTGCATAGCCCTCCGGTTCCGGACTCACTGATTATCTGTACTATCTACCTACAGTATATAAACTACATGTACAACTCTAGAGAACCTTAGTTCAAATATCATCTTAGATTCTGCTCATTCCATTCATCTGAACCAATCCGTCCCAACTCTAAGTATCTTCCGAGACATAGGATTGATTCCTATAGTCTATGCTTCCGACTCTACCTCTGGTAGTCCATATCCATTAGTTTCTAGTACGGACCTCATCCGCTACTAGCCTTATACCTCGCATTCATCCTTACCCTCCGGACGAACCCCTTCCACCCATACATTTTGGATATATACCAGACATGCCATATCTGATACCTCTGGACCTTCGGATCCACTACGCAAGCACTTCCAGACCCTCGGACGAAGGTTACTCCTCTGTAATAAAGGGCAGTACTCGGGAAAGGGGCACAGTGCACGAACTGAGGCCAAAGCCTTTCAGATCCCTTACATATTGAGTACGGTCTTAACATAATCTATATCTGCTAGTTTCTAGTACAGACCTCATCTGATACTAGCCCTATATCTTGAACCCATCCATATGCTCCAGATACCCTTCGGATGTACCTTTCCTATCCATACATTCTGAATACCCTTCAGATGTACCATATCTGATACCTTTGGACCCTCAGACATATAATACTCCTCTGAAATAAGAGGCATACTCGGGAAAGGGGCACAGTGTACAAACTGAGGCCAAAGCCCTTCTGAATCCTTCACCTATTTGAGTACAGTCTTAACATAGTCCATCAAATGAGGTGGAAACTAATCAAATTGCACTCACAGCTACCACCTTTCCTCCAAACCCTTGTTCTAATATTTGTAATCTTGTTGGCCTCCTTGCTGCTGTGCAAGAGGTCTCAACAACTACTACTGCCATCATCAAAGACATCCAACAATCAGCTGATACATCCAGTGATGCAAAACAAGCAATCACCAATGTAGTAAATGTCTTGTATAACTACAAAATGAAGTGTACTCCATCCCCAGTATGAACAGTTAACCCTATTCAAACCATCCTCCATCAGCAAACAACTCTGCCATCATACTGACACTTGCCAACCCCATCCCCAGAACCTGTCAAGAAATGGACAGAAGAACACCCTGTGGGATTATATGAACCTACCCCTGAATTCCTACCCCCTGCTTATGGTAATGTCGCTGTCACTCCCCCTCTACACACGACCACTTCCAACCTTGATGAAAACCACATCTGTCAAATCTGCAAAGGTATGGGTCATCATCATAAGACCTGTGACCAATATCACTGCATGTATTGTCATGTCATCACCCCCAGACATCTTTCCATTTATTGTCCCTTGTTGAAAGGAAAGGATGTCAGGTTCCATATTAAAGATTTTAAACACCCTGACTTCTATGCTATGCTCGCAGCTTGGGAACTAGAAGATGAGAAGTATGCCTATAGATGTCAGGAGCAGGACAAGGCAAGAGCCATTGAGAATGACTATGACAAAGACAGTCACTTCATTTCTGATGACCCTATCTATTGGGCTAATCAAGATGAGTAAAGACAGTGTCTTTACCATAACAGGGGGGTAATGTTACAGTTGTACATGCCCCTATACATTTTCCTTCTTTGTCCAATTACATAACCTATATGACCATGGGCTACTTGTCTCACAATATGGTCTATGAACTGGTCATTGTATCTATGTGGTTTTGCCACATCATACTTTACCTCTTTTGCTTTGTTGTATTGTCATACACTCATGCCTTCTGCATATGCCTTGCTACTTACTTACTTGCTACAGTCTTGGTCTGTGTGCACATATTGGCCTATTTAAGCACAGTGTATCACTTGTAGATTCTTTACTTTAATCTTACTGGGTTTTACCTGGAATTTCCTTCACTAGAGCCTTGCAACTCTAGTTGTCTGAATTGTCTTTCTAAGTCTTAGCACACCTAAGTCTTAGGCATTGAAACAATCTTTGTATTCAACTCAGCCAATCTAGTCCTCTCTTCAGACTCACCTGTCTTCATTGTTTACTGAACCTTTGCTCTTCTGCTTAAGTATAGACACTGAATGACTGTCACTCTCTTTTGAGTAGTCATGTTGCAACTAACCCCAGTCATAACAGCTACTAAGCAGTGGTAGAGTAGTAAAACAGTATAGCGAAGGTATTGCATGCAGTGAGATAAGGATTGATTATGATTTTTGATAAAGATTGTATTTCATATAAGGATTGATAACTATACTGAAAGGTAATAGTGACTTCTCCTACTGAATGTACAGTAGAAGGGGAGTAAAGTATGAGTCTCAGTAGGTAGGAAATTATATACCTAAGTGATAGCTATGGAGACAGAAGGGATAGGAAAAATATGCAGCAGACATGTAATAAGGATGTACTACATGTTACAAAACATAAGGCAAGGAAATTGACATACCAGCAAGGCTAGGTGGACATAGGACAGAACAGAATTCTTGAGCATTTAGGTTGCCTAATGGGCCTCAGCATATTGCTGGAGCTGTGTGTGGCATGGGAAAGTTGCTGTAGGGTAGCCCCTGAAAAGACAACAACTCTGCTGGATGGCAGAGAAAGTTGGGTCAGTGCTACCTAGCTGCTATAGCCTAGAGGACAGTGTTTGACCCATAGGGATCTTAATCTGGTGTAAGTTTAATAGTCAGTAAATATGAAGAGATCATGAGTCCAGAGGTAAAATAGCAAGTCCAATGTGATAGTCCAGCTGGCGCTGGCATTGCATAGGTCTATTTCCATTGTTGTCTAGCCCCTATACTGCATAGCACAACCACACCTAACCCTAACACTATTGATATATACAGTTACTGAGGATACTGCACCCTTGCTGGACTACCATGCCACAGTACTGAGCCACATTCCATGAGCTGATGCCCATTGAATGCCCATGCCTTGCCAACTAGTTCCATTTGGTGTGTATGTAAGGCTGATGGTGAGTTCAGCAGGGAATTGTGAATGAAAAGAGATATAACAAGGTGTGTTAACCAGTAACATGAAAGCAGGAGGTACTAGGACTAGAGAAAAGGACTTTTCAAGAGGCTTTCAGTCTGACTTGGAGTGGGGATCTCACTGTAGGATTCACTGTAGATACAAGTGGACATGGGCTACTTATACTGAAAAACAATAAGGGTCCTTGGTGATGGATGAGCTGAGCATTTATATGAGGATGAGGGTAGAGAAAGGTGGTGTTGTACTTGGATAGATAAGAATGGAAAATAAAGAGGGTACAAAGATTGAATGAGTAGTGTTGACAGAATAGTGAGGGTTGAATAGTGTAGTTGATAGTGGTGAATTGAAAATGGTGTCTCAGTAATGATGGCAAAGGACAGAGAGTGGACAGAGATAATGAGTTTGTTGTAAAAAGCAGGAACTGGGACCATATGGATAGATGACAGTAGTAAGGTAATGAAAGAGGAAAGGAATGTATCTGTGTGACTTTTGGATGCAATATGTGACACTAATTGCATCATTTAGGTCATGTGAATGGTCTCGAACACATCGAAAGGCTTGAGCATTAAGGTTTGATCTGAAGCTGTGGTCAGGGCATAGAGGACATATGGTCCTTACATGTAGTATATTTCCATCTACCACTGCTGATCCCATGGTGTTAAGACTGTACTTAATATGTGAGAGATCCGAAGGGCTTTGGCCTCAGTTCATGCACTGTGCCCCTTTCCCGAGTACTGCCCTTTACTTCCAAGGAGTAACCTTCATCCAAAGGTCTGGGTGTGCTTGCATAGTGGATCCGAAGGTCCGGAGGTATCGGATATGGCACGTCCGGTATATATCCGAAATGTATGGGTGGAAGGAGTACGTCTGGTGAGTATCTGGAGCGTAAGGATGAATGTGAGGTATAAGGCTAGTAGCAGACGAGGTCCGTATTAGAAACTAACGGATATGGACTACCGGAGGTAGAGTTGGAAACATAGACTATAGGAATCTATCCTAAGTCTCAGAAGATACTTAGTGTTGGGACAGATTGGTTCAGATGAATGGAATGAGTAGAATCTAAGATGATATTCAAACTAAGGTTCTCTAGAGTTGTACATGTAGTTTATATACTGTAGGTAGATAGTACAGATAATCAGTGAATCCGGGACTGGAGGGCTATGCACAAAGTATAACGGAAGTCTATTTAGTAAATGCGCAGCGGATCAGCAAATGCGAGTTGGATATGAAGCACAGGTAATGGATCAGTAAGCAGGACAGGAATATACACAGCCAGGACACCGGTACAGGTAGATCACCGAAAGGGGATAGAAGCAAAGATGCAGTGGACTTAGAACACAAGAAGTTGTAGCGCATCGGATGAGTGATCCAGATCAGATCTGTGGTCCGGATAGAAGCAGGATCGATTAGATCAGATCAGATCTTGGATTGGATGTATGGAATATGACACATGGAAAGCCTTATTACATGTAGAATGCATGCTGCAGCACTTGCAGCACTATTACATATCACTAAAGCTGACTTTCACTTACCTGCTACTACTCTTGCCTATCGATTCCACACATCAGAAAAAATTTGGCGCTATAGCTCTAGCACTTATTCTTACATAGTGTACATAGCATGGGTTACCTTTAGCTAGCTATTTATAGCCTTCATAGTGCCAATAACTTATGATTTTGGATATGTGATACATATAATACTCCTGGTCTGTGTTGTAGCTGACATAGCTTGCTCATAGTATATGGCTTAGGCCATATACTAGCCATATATCTAGAACTCACCATTACATGGTCTATATAGCATCCATAATTTCTCTAGAGGTATACAGTACATGTAGCACAACCTTTCGGTCTTATGGTAGCCAATATTCTTAACTTATTTCAGGTAAAGCAGTAAAGCACTGGCATATCAAAGTATTATTATACTAATCTGTGAACCCTGAACTCACCATTCAATGGTCACCCAATGCCTTCAAATGCATTCAAACTCTCAAAACATTGATTCAAATTGCAAAAAAATCAAAATTACTACCAAAATGACATGTAGAGTGTGAATTGCTACTAGAACTGAACCTACTACCTGTGCAAAAAAGGCCAGTGCTTTGCCAACTTGAACAGAGCAACATCTTCAATGAGACATTTTGCCACTAAGTGGAGTGTGTGCTCTGAGTCCAAACAACTGAATATGATGCACTTGATGAGTTGTCACAGTGATCTTGACTTAAGTATTTAATGGCCAAACTTACTGTTGTAGTGACCATATTTCCACTAGGCTCATGTCCTAGCTATTCTACACACATCTCAGATCATAGCCAAGGGAACCAAACATCAAGCAGTACTTGTACCAACCATCCAAACTGTGTCATACAATCATGTCCATCCTAAGTCCATCTAGCTCCATTTGGTGCATATTATTTAGTAACTGTTGAAACTGATCCCACAGCAAGCACTATTACATGTACGTGTTGTGTCACAGCACCCAGCAGCATTATTACATATTTCATCTATTTGCCTCATGCACTTGCTACTATACTCACCTATCCATCCTGGTCACTCATGTCCTATGTTAAAGAGCCTCTCAGATATTTTTCATACTTTACTTCCTCTGTTTGTGGTAGCTGTAGAAGTAACTCATAGTATTAATCCTTTGTTTAGTGCAATTCTATCTTTGTTTTTGCCTTAACTTTCAACCTATTGGCACTTAGTACTACTATAAGTTGCCATTGGATACTATGAGCTAAGCTCTCATTCTTGGAACTTTGATTTTGTTCACAAAGTCTCAGACTGCTACTGGTGACTCTTGCCATTGCTACTGTTTTTGATCATTACTGTGGACTGGTGCTCATCTTTGGTAGCTACTGCTATTGCTGTTTTGGTATTGCTAACAAGCACCCTTTCCATCACATTTTCACTCTTGGATTATCTTATTCTGCTGTAGTATCACTGATGGCGGCAACCTTCAGAGTAGTTTCTTTCCTCTATCATCTAGTCTTACTGTGTTCCCTTGCTGACTAACTAAAGGAAATTGCTTCTATTGCAGTCCTCTCAGGTCAAACTACATACTCACACCTTAAGTAGAATAAATAGTTGTGTCTATCTACAGGCCAGCTGTTATTTCCTTGTTTCAATTGGAGCCCACCATGAGGGGTTCTTTGATATATTTCTGTCTTTGCTCAAAAATGCTTACTGTGTATTTTGTGCTGACAGTTCCAGACATAAACCCATACTGAGCACCTATTGATGACTACATTCTATATGCCATTATGCCACATGCTGGCAGCACCATTCTTCAATGGTAACCCAGCAGACTTACTAACATTTCTCATTACAGTAGATCAACTTGCTGACACGGCTGGTATCATGGAAGTAGTACGTATCAAAGCAGCCACACAGTATTCTCACCCTGACGAAGCTGAGCTATGGGAATGTCTAGAGGAATACAACAGTAATGATTATGAAGAATTCACTAACACAGTTTTGTATGCATATCCAGGTCACAGCAATGAAATGTTCAAGCATGTGGTAGCCTGCTCAGCAGACACTCCACTGGCAGACTCCTATAAGGACGCTATTGAGCACTCTGATGCAGATACACATCACACTGTAATAACCCCTATTACTGACACTGAAGAACAAATGATGCCTACCAACATCATGACAATACTGCTAACATTCAAAATCATACTGACAGCATGCCTAGACAACATCCCAGTACCAGTGGCATCACCGCTCAATATAGTGCTACTGCCAGCCCAACATAGTGAACCAAGTTTGTCACCAGATGATATATGCAATGCTGACAATACCATACATGATTCTTATAGTGACATGCTTATCCCCCGGAAAGTGCGATTACCATTACCCATAGTGCTACTACCAATAAAGAAGCAGACACCACTGAGATAGAGCACAAATGTCTACCAATGAGGTATAGTATCGATATCAAAGCAACTCCATTCACAGAAGCAATCACCAAAGCCATTACCAAATGTCCACCACTAATCAACATATTGCCATTACAGATAGAGACTATGCAGCAGAACCCACAGCCACCATGTGCACCCAGGCTAGTGCTTATAGAAGAAATACCAGATGCCAATGATGGCCACATTTGGCCTTGTAGTATCATTCACTGTATCATGGCTAGCAGGTTTATCACTGGTCACTGGCATCAGCATTTGGCTCAGGAAGTGAAGTGTTGCCCTCAGTGCACTAGCAACCCATTAATATTTGTTTCACAGTATGACAGGCCATCACACACCTGCATAGTGCTATTATAGTATGGACGTAGGACAAGAGGTTTCCATTGCCGAAGAAGGAGTTAATTAAAGAAGAAGAATAGCACCAGTCCCAGCATTCATATACCCACCAGTAGTATCGCAATGGCACCATCCCATACCTATACTGACACTTGCTAATACCACCCTCATTCATAAAACACAAAAACAAAGGAAATAATATATCCCAAGTACAATACTCTCCATTTTACCCTGGACTTCAACTGGTGATCATTTTTATTCACTATATATCATGCCTATGTGGCACCACTCACATATGATACTTGCCATGAGTGCAGAGACAATATACTTACACAAAGGACTACTGAAGACTAACTAATAATGCACACAGACATTTACCATACCTTTCACTTTCTACCATGGAGGCAGCACACCCTGCCCATTCATTATCAAACAGACAAAGAAGTATACCAATAGTCATCAGCAGTATCCTGAAGGCAGGAATAGATGACAACAGAAGTAGCAATGAAGACAAGATGAGCAGTACCCTGTGCAGCTTCTAGTATTCTTTTTCTTTCATCTTAGCTATGTGCGAGCAGTCACTTACCTTATATTCCCTTTACCTTAGGTGCCAAATGAACTAGTGCACAGCATTTGAATATGGCATTTTATGGCATTTGGATTCAAGTGGACCACAGACACTTAAGGATTCACACATGGATTTCAGGACAAGCTGCTATAGTGCCTATCAATTACTATGCTACCCTAAGCACTATTCTATAGTACAAGGAAAAAGAGCAAGAGAAAGACTAAGTACTCTAACTACTTCCTAAGGTGGTCAAAGCAGCCACAGAGGTACCTCATTCCAGCTCCCATCTCCTTTATCAGGCCCTCTGCCTGAAGAAAATGTGCTTCCATGTGCTCCAGCTTAGCACCCATCAAGAACTCCAAGTCCTCCTCTTCCCTCAGCTCCTTCAACTGCTGCTGGAATAGCACTAAGTCAGTAGGAGTCTCCTTCCTAGCCTCTGCAACCATGGCAAGGCTCTCCTTCCTTGCAACCTTAGCTGGGCATGGCAGTGAGGCAACCATGGCATATTCAGTGTCAGAGAGCTCAATGGCTCCTTCAGGCATCTTGCAACACCTTATCACCATGGTACCCTTGGACAGGCTGGGCACAGCAATCTCCACCATAGGAACTCTAGTACAACGAGCTATAGAAATGAGTTAGCAAAGCACAAAGTCCAGAAAAAAAAGAACACTCACCAGTGTTGTGTGAGCACCTATGTTTAGTGTGGCAGCACTGCATGCACACCTTGCTGGGCTCACCGATGCATGTCAAGTCCCTCCTAGTGCAATTGGTGCACTTGGTCAGGGTATACTAATGATGGCTCAGGTTGGTGGAGGCACTGCAAATTTTATCATACTTCATTTTTAAGATAATGTCTGTCTTCAGTTTGTGTTGAAGAGCATAGAGTATAGTAGAACTAGTGTACTACTAGTGGTAGTAGGCCACTGCATGTAAAACAGTCATGCTCAAATAATTGATCTATAGCTCCACATGAATTTGACTGAAGCCTTCTCTCAAAGTTGCCCATGTCCTTGTAGTAAGACCAACTCGGTCCCAACCTGACAAATGCTGAGCACTGAGTGTTGTGTCTATTCTAGTTAGTTCTCTACTGTGACACTTTGCATGGCCAGAGGGCTACAAATATATCTGAGAATCTTTTAACAGTCTTTGCTCTCAATGCTTCCCTTACTGCTATCTTTGCTAAGCACTGGTATTCATTGGTATCATTGGTTTCATCATCATCACACTATTACTCTTCGCTGTCTCTTGGCATACAGTGTTATCACAGTTATCACTACACACTATCATAGTGCTCATTGTTAGCACTTCTTATGGTATCATTGGTAACACTGGCATCAACAGTACCTATCTTTCATGGGATGCTTAATGTCAGCATCCACAGAACCCATAGTGCTATCAGTGGCAATGCTACCACTAGCATAGGCATCACCTCATAAGAGTATCACACCTCCCATATCAGTGTTTGACAAAGTATATTAACCAGCAACCCCTTGGGTCAAACATTCTTGCCTTGCAAGTATAGCAGCTAGGTAGACTTCGACATATACTAGCATAGGTGGTAGTCCACTATCATACTAGCTAGATTGTAGTCTTTACATCGCTCTACAGGATCTCATGTAAGCTCAGCTTTACTCAATTTGCTCATATAACCAGATTTGAAGTCAGCTCAGCCCCCAGATTCAGACCTCTTAGGAGAAGCCAGGCTTTTCATATCAGGTCTCACTGGCATTCAGCCTGATCATCCTCAAGGATCCTCCTTCGAGCTCTACAAGCATCTTCTACTCTTTCTAGAAGCCAGGGCTTTGGTATGAAATTTCTTCGAGTTTCTCAGTGACCCGTTTGTGTCTTCAGGTTTTACTTTAAGAAGCCAGGCTTTTTACATTAGTTCTCAAGTTCAGGATCCATGTCAGTCCTCCTTCGAGCTCTTTAGATGGAACAGATACCTCAGTGCATAGTGCCTGCCTTACTTGTGCACAGATCTTTCATTGTGCCATGCAGATGGTTACCAGCTCTCTGTCACAGGAGTTGAGCATCAGGCTGGGCCCTCGAGCCAGTTCCAGCCAGACTTTCACTCTACAAGCCTGCTCTGTTTTCTCATCCAAATCATGCAAGATGCTAGGCTTTTCAGTTGACTTTCTATTTGGCATCAGCACAGATGGGCCCTCATTTCATCATGTTATCCAGCACTTGTTTTCTGGTCTTAATGCCATACAGTGATCTATTCCAACAATTCTCTTGGAGTCTGCTCCTGCTTCCCACCCAACACCAGAGATGCCAGGTGTTTCTGGTGCTTTCCTAATACTATGGACTGGGGTATTAGTCATTTCCATTTGTCTCCCCCCCATTGTCTGGTACCACAGCCTAACTTTTGACTCTATCTATGTTCAACATGCCCTGCATTTGACAAAGTATAATTCTAATGTTACCCCTTCTAGTTTTGGATACTAGCACCTCCACCCAATACCCTTTTGTATATTTGCTAGTCATTTCCACATTCAAATTTCTCTCAGAGTCTGCTTTTGCTTCCTGCCCAATGCAGGGTGTTTCTGGTGCTTGGACAGCCTGGCTGTCCACTAGAAAAGCACTTTTTAGTTTCTCCTGAAGTCAGCTTCTGCCATTCTTGCCCAACACCAGAGATGCGAGGCATTTCTAGTGCTTCCTAGGGACTGCAGTCTTAGTTGAACTCCTTGATGAAGCCTATTTACATGAAGCACTAGTATTATCATCCCCCTTGTCTGTCCTCCATGTTGGCTCAATGGCACCCTGATGGTCCTGCTGTATTCTGGCACTCAGAGCCTGAGCCATGATTCCTCCCCATGAATGCAAGGCTGGTCTCACTGTGTTCTTCTTTAATTCTGTGCTGACTCAGAAGCACTTGAATAAAGGCAGAACTTACAGGAGAACAGGTTATCTTTCCTGTTGACACACCACCCCATGAGCAAGTCCCAGGAGAATATTATTATATCTTTTTGGTTCTCAACTCTGTCACAGTAGCATCAACCTATTTGATGACCATCTGACTGTTCCTCATTTTCAGTATCCCAATCCTTCAAGTTAACTGCCAGCTGTAGTATTTAACTCACTACCACCTTGCCAGACTGATCAGGTTCATGAAGAACTGCTAGGTGGTTCATAGTACCTACCAGTGTCTGGGGTCCCAAAACAAATTCAACTGGGAAAACTATGTATGAATCAATTTCTGTTCATTGTTTTGTGCAGAATAGCTGGTCCATATGAGACTCCTCTTGCACACATCTAGAAGGCACCTACGAGGTAATTCATTGTTGTCAAATTTTGCATGCACCTTGTCTTGCAGGACAACAACTTGTACTGGGTATCTGGTGCAGTCCATGGAGCTTGACTCATCTGAACTCTGGGCTAAGTGCAAAGTAAGCAGTAGCTCATTCAAATCAGCCCTATTCAATTCTTATCTCATTCTGCTACTCTATAGATACTAGTTACTTTAATCAAGATTATCAAGTTCAACTTGAATGCAAGTGACTGAACCAAATTTTATTACAGTGCAATGTTCAGCATTCAACTATACTTAGTAGACTACCTCATCTAACTCTAACACTTTACTATGTGCCCCACTGTGGCAGTTAGCAGCTTGTATACCACCAACAAAGTTACTATTAGGCTACTAGCTACTCAGCATACTTTTAGACCCACTCAGCAACTGACTTAGTCATTTCCTTACATAAGGAATTTGCAACTTGACATCAACTTTGACAACAATCCCACAACCTCTCACAGACAAGAAATAATTTCCAATCTATTCCCAAGTTCTGGATATTTACTCTGTCATCTCTGTTGATTGTTTTGCTAACAGGCTTTGGAACAATGACATTCCCAAGTCCTCTTTTAAAGGAATTTTCAAGTTCTTTCAACTTGGCTGCAACAGCTAGTAAAGAATTTAGTTGCATGACATGTACCAGCATTGCTCTTCAAATGATGGCACACCTAAGTCTTAGTCTAAAGTGAATCCTTGCTTCAACTCAGCTAGTTCCATGAAGCTCTTCTCAGATCTACCTTTGTCATTGCTGAATGTATTCAACTCAGCCAGTCTAGTCCTCTCAGCACTCAACTGTCTTCATTGTTTACCTGAACCTTTGCTCTTGTATAGAGGTATATGAGTCCACATTCAAGAAGCCTCTCTTGTGTGGCCTTTGTGTTAAGAACTATCCCAGTTCATAACAAGCTACAGAGACAGAAGGGATAGGAAACTGTGCAGTAGACATGTAATAAGGGTGTACTACATGTTACAAAACATAAGGCAAGGAAATTTACATACCGGCACTGCTAGGTGGACATTGGATGGAACAGAATTCTTAAGCCTTTAGGTTGCCTAATGGGTCTTGGCAAGTTGTGGGAGCTGCACATGGTGTGGGAAAATTGCCATAGGGTGGCTGCTAAGCAGCAATGAGGCTGCTGGAGCTCAGAACAGAGCTGGAGATAGGGGTAAACATGGGAAATGGGCTCAGTAAAGGACAGAAAGGCTGAGGAATATGGATAATGATAGGGGAGTACTCCTGGCTTGATATCTATATGAGAATAGGGTCATGTGAACCTATAGCAAGTTTAGCTATCACAGCGACTACTCAGGCTGTATCCTCTCAGACACAAACTCAGACTTATCATGAGGAAATGCTCACTGTTGCAGGCACACCAGTAGTGACACTAAGTGTTACAAATGCTGTGCCCTCTGAGGTGCAGGCTGAAACTTCTCACAAGTGGATGTGCATGGTGGCAGTGTGACAACCAAACTCACTATAGGCTCACATGACCCTATTTTTATATAGGTATCAAGACAGGAGTACTCCCCTATCATTATCCATATCCCTCAGCCTCTCTGTCCCTTACTGAGCCCATTTCTTATGCATTATCCCTATCTCTAGCTCTGTTCCAAGCCCTGGCAGCCTCATTGCTGCTTAGCAGCCACCCTATGACAATTTTCCCATGTCATGCACAGCTTCCATGACTTGCCAAGACCCATTAGACAATCTAAAGGCTCAAGAATTCTGTTCTGTTGTAGTGACCATATTGCCACTAGGCTTGTATCCTAGCTATTCTACACACATCTCAGATCATAGCTAAGGAAACTGAACATCAAGCGGCACTCATACTGACCATCTGAACTGTGTCATCCAACCATGTCCATCCTATGTCCATCTAGCCCCATTTGGTGCATATTATTTAGTAACTGTCAAAACTGATCCCACAGCAAGTGCTATTACATGCACACCTTGTGCCACAGTACCCAGCAGTGTGATTACATATTCAGTCTATTTGCCTTGCATGCTCACTACTATACTTGCCTATCCATCCTGGTCGCTCATGCACTATGTTAAAAAGCCTCTCAGATATTTTTTGTACTTTACTTCCTCTGTCTGTGGTAGCCATAGAAGTCACTCATAGTATTAAACCCTTTGTTTCATGCAATTCTATCTTCATTTTTGCCTTAACTTTCGACCTATCAGCACTTAGTACTGCTATAAGTTGCCACAGGATACTACAAGCCAAGCTCTCATTCTTAGATCTTTGATTTCATTCATGGAGTCTCAGACTGCTACCAGTGACTCTTAGCATTGCTGCTGTTTTTGATCATTACCACAGACTAACACTTGCCTTTGGCAGTTACTGCTGTTGCCATTTTGGTATTGCTAACAAGCACTCTTACCATTGCATTTTTGCTCTTGTATTATCTTGTTCTGCCATAGTACTGCTGATGGCAGCAACCTTCAGAGTAGTTTCTTGCCTCTATCATCTAGTCTTACTGTATTCCCTTGCTAACTAACTAAGGAAATTGCTTCTATTGCAGTCCTCTTGGGTTGAACTACATACTCACACCTTCAGTAGGATAAATAGTTGTGTCTATTTATAGGCCAGCTGTTATTTCCTTGTTTCATCAGTCTAGATGGTTCTGCATCATCAAGAAAGATGGTACATCACTGTGTATAGTTCATGACCTTCAACTGCTGAACAGGGTAACTATCAAAGATGCATCAGTTCCTCCTTTCATTGAACACCTCGCTGAATCCTTCACTGGCTATGCCATGTATGGTATGATGGACTTGTTTTCAGGATATGACCAGCAGTTGATTCACATTGACTTGCACGATATAACCACCTTCAGCACTCTGCTAGGACCACATCAGTTAATTATGCTTCCCATGGGGCATGCTAATGGCATGCAACTCTTCCAAGGTGACATTTGCTTTGTTCTACAAGACGAGATCCCTATGTATATGTTCCCATTCATTGACAATATCGACATCAAATTGGTAAAAATGCAGTATCAAAGAGCTGATGACTCATATGAGACTATTCCAGAAAATGCAGGCATTTGCCGCTTCATCTGGAAACATCTTACCATGGTTAATTGAGTTTTGCACCACTTGCGTATGGTTGGACTAACTGTGTCGGCAAAGAAGTTCATTCTAGCAGCGCCTACAACTAACATCATCGGCCATATGTGTACCTTCGAAGGATGCATACCTGAAGAATCAAAGGTGCAAAAGATCCATGATTGGCCTGAGTGTAGCACCGTAATGCATGTGCAGAGCTTCCTCGGTACTTGTGTCATCTTGTGTATTTTCATCAAGGACTTCGCCAATATAGCGCAACCGCTAGTGGTGCTAACCTGTAAGAATGCCATGTTCGAATGGGGTCACAATCAACAGGTAGCTATGCAAGCACTTAAAGATGCCATCATGCAGTTGCCAGTGTTGAAACTGCTAGACTATGAATCTGGATGTGAGGTCTTTCTTGTCATTGACACTTCTTCTATTGCTGCAGGTTTTATCCTCTCACAACTTGGCAAGGACAAAAAGCACTATCCTAGCCGCTTTGGTTCACTCATGCTCATGGAAGTAGAAAGCCGATACTCCCAAGCCAGGCTGGAACTATATAGTTTGTTCCATGTGCTATGAGCCATGTGAGTGTATATTTTTGGTGTCACCAACCTTACAGTTGAGGTTAATGCTAAGTACATCAAAGGGATGATCAACAACCCTGACTTGCAGCCTAATGCATCTATCAACCAGTGGATCGCAGGTATACTCCTTTTTCAATTCAAGCTCGTGCATGTACCTGCAGATAAGCATATTGGTGCTGATGGACTCTCAAGGAGACCTGCTGCTGAGGAGGATCCTGCTGAAGAAGATGACCACAAAGATTGGTAAAATTTCACATACTCATTCAGTATGGAGATCTTGAATGACCGAGCTTGCACTATCACCAGCCCCTATACTAACCTCATGCATCACCCACACTCATCACCCATACCATGCATGCTAACATGTCCACCCATGCTACTAGTATGTCTAGGAACCACAACTGCAACCACTGACAAGCACCAGATCCCTCGCTCTGAGGCAGCACTAGCACAAGATAGTCAATTGCTCAAAGTGCAACAATTCCTTACCAACCACAAAAGACCAACAGGCCTGACTGATGATGAATTCGCTTCATTCATTGCAATGGTAGCTCATTACTTTGTGATAGGGGAAAGCTTGTTCCAACAGCAGATGCATGGCAAGCATCAACTGGTGGTACTGGTAGCAAAATGGCTTCATATCCTGAAGGAAGCTCACAATGACCTCAGACACAAGGGAGTATTTTCAACATGCACTAGACTTCTCTTACATTTTTGGTGGCCCCATATTACTGATGATATTAAATGGTATAACAGGACTTGTCATGAGTGCCAAATCAGGCAGACCCACCACTTGCACATCCCACCAACCATACCTATACCAGGCAGTATATTTAGGTGTGTGCATATTGATACCATGATGATGCTGAAAGCTGGCAGATTCAACCATATAGTCCAAGTGCACTGTGCTCTGACCAGTTACCTGGAATGGCATATGCTATGGAAGGAGAATACCAAGCTCCTTAGTTCATTTATCTTTAAAGAGTGGTTATGCTGGTGGGGACCTATCACCAAAATTATTACTGACAATGGGCTGGCATTTGTTGCTGCTGTTAATGATCTAGCAGAATGCTATGGGATTCATCTGATATGCATCTCTCCATACAACTTGCAAGCTAATGGCATTGTTGAGTGATGTCACTATGATGTCTGGGAGGCCATCATGAAAAGTTGCAAGGGGGATGAGTCTCATTTGTACCAAGTAGCACACACCATATTTTGGGCCGAGTGAGTTACCATCCACCAAGATACTGGACTATCGCCTTATTTCCTGGTCCATGGTGTAGAACCAATCTTCCCATTTGATTTAGCTAAAGGTATATTCCTTGTAGAACTACCTGGTCAGGACAAGTTCACCACCACAGACCTCATTGCCTATCACATGCAGCAACTACAGAAATGGCAAGAAGACCTGCAAGACATCAGGGACAAAGTAGTCAAAGCACGATACCAATTGGTATGAAAGTTCAAGGAGCACTACCATGCTTCAATTACAGATTAGGATTTTCAAGCTGGCATGCTAGTCTTAGTTTGTAACTCCAAGATTGAGTACAAGCTGAATCGAAAGATGAAGCTGTGGTACCTCGGGCCAATGATAGTGCTATGGCATACTAAGGGAAGTGCCTACATATTAGCAGAGCTTGATGGCATGATGTCCAAGCTATGCTATGTGGCACTTTGCTTGATCCCCTACCTACCACGCAGTAACTCCAGAATCTCAGTCACCAGTATCATTGGTATTGATGAAGCATTAGACGTCTTAGCAGCAGAAGATGATAAAGAGCTGGTAGACGAAGACATTGATTTTGGCATTGACACTTAACCACCCACTCCTTTCCCTTACTCTCGCCCCTCCTGTTCATGCAGTCAGAAAAACAAGAAAAATACAAAAACAATACTGCTCAGTATGATAGTCTCAGTTTTACCCCAGGTTTCAACCAGTGTCTCAGTTTCTCTCTTTTGCTTGTCTCAAAGACTGTCATCTCACTTACCTATGATACATGCCTAATGGCATATAGACTCTGTAGCAGAACCTAGATCGCACCAAATTGACTCCAATACTGTGCACTGTTAAAGTACTGTACAAATTCTCTTTCTAACATGTAGGCAGCACACTATGCCCTTTGGATAGAACAAGGGTTACCACATCGGGAACAACTGATGGCATCACAGAGGAATATACAACAGTAGTGCAACGAAGAAGACAAGATGAGCAGCACCTTGCACATTGGCTGTATTCCTTATTTTAGTTTTCTCCTCCTCTTCTAAGTGCTCATCGAACCTTACTATACTCAGGCATCAAATGGACTATGATTGGTACTAGGATATGGACATGGGGACACTACAATGAAACAGACTTATAGATGCCTTTCCCTTCTAGTGTGCTCCAAGCAGCCATGGACAAAATGGATGCCAATCACTTGCTCATGCATGAGCACTTCCATCTGCAAAAAGCAAGCCTCTAGACATTCTAACTCAGCCTGCATATGGAGCTGCATGCCTGTACCTCTGCCAAGAGCATCCTCCATGTATCGCCTAACCTCCTCATCAGTGCTCTCCCCATCCTCAGATGACTCAGAATCTTGCTCTGCCCTACTCACTACCTTAGCTGAGCGAGGAGGGGAAACCAGCATAGGCTCAGCACCAGTAATGTCAGCTAGCGCATCCAGCATCTTCATCATGCTGCTCTTAGAAGTCTTGGTGGTATCAGTAGTCAACAGCACCATCACCATGGCAGGTGCCTCAGAATAGTGACCTATCAAACAAGGTCAGGGATACACCATAACAGCAAATGCAACCAACATACCAGTATTGAGTGAGCATTTCTGCTTAATCTTCTGGCAAGCAATGCACACCTTACCAGGCTCTCCAGCACAAGGCAAACCCTTCCTAGTGCAAGTAGCACACTTGACTGCTGTAAAGATAACAATCTAGCTAGTATGATAGCATACTACCATCTATGCTAGTATATGTCGAAGTCTACCTAGCTGCTATACTTGTAAGGCAAGGATGTTCGACCTGAGTGGTTGCTGGTTAATATACTTCATCAAGTGCTGATATGAGACTTATAATACTCCTGTAAAGCGATGCCAATGCTAGCGGTAGTGTTGCTGCTGATAGCACTATGGATTCCATGGATGCCAACGTCTAGCGCCTTGTGACAGATAGGTACCAATAATGCCAGTGATACCGATGATACCATGGGAAGTGCTAATGATGAGCGCTGTGATAGTATGTACCAATAACTGTGATAGCATTATATGCCAAGAGACAGTGAAGAAAGATAGTGTGATGACAATGATACCAATGATACCAATGGATATCAGTGCTTAGCAAGGATAGCAGTAAGGGAAGTGTCAAGAGCAAAGACTGTCAATGATTCTTTTAGAGATGTTTGGATTTCAAAGAAGATATATTTCTATATAGCGAAAGCAGTAGCAGTATGGGAATCCCATCTAATGAATGATATGATATAAGAAAAATGATTGTAAATGACTTCTCCTACTGCTGTACGGCAGAAGGAGAGTATCTAACAGAGGAGAAGTCAGCAGTCTTTTATCATACATCATAAGTACACAGAATCGATAGGCGAGAATAGTAGCAAGTATGTGAAACTTAGCCATAGCAATATGTAATAGTGCTGCATGTGCTGTGGCATGCTTTCTACATGTAATAAGGCTTGCTGTGGGATTAGCAGTGGCAGATGGGAATATACTATGCACCAAATGGAACTAGTTGGCATGGCATGGGAATTTTAATGGGTATTGGCTCATTGAACATGGCTCAGTACTGTGGTATAGTAGTCCAGCAAGGGTGCAGTAACCTCAGTAACTGTATATATCAATAGCGCTAGGGTTAGGGGTGGTCGCACTATGCAGTATAGGGGCTAGACAATAATGGAAATGGACCTATGCAAGGCTAGTGCCAGCTAGACTGTCACACTGCATGAAGTGAACCCAGAGGTTGCATTGTCAAAATGATAGCACCCTTTGTGCTAATCAAACAACCCCCTCCCTCAATGCTTTCCATCAGCACATCCTTTGCACTTGCCTTACCGCCATCCACTGTCCCAGCCACAGCCACAGCACCACTGGTATCACTCTGCTTAGCAAGCATAGCCTGTCGAACTTGTATGGAGAAGCATGCATATGCCTTCTGCCCAGTGGCACCTGCCATGACCTGTATTTGTGGTGTCACCAACAATAGCCTATGTTCATGACCCTGCTGGTGACATTTGGCCAATGCAGCCTGCTCAAGCATCAGCACCATAAGTGGGAAGAAGAAGGAAGTTTCCTACCATTGCATGAGCCCACTCCTCCATCCACACCTTCTTATTCTCCAATGACTCATCACTATCTGCCAGTATGTGCTTAGCCAGTGCATCCATGGTCTTGCATGCCTCATGAAACCGATCAAACATGCTCATAGCCTTGGGTGGAATCCCAATGTTGAAATCAAAGGTAGACATATCTGGGTAAAGGATAAGTGATAAGGACTTGCTGAGACCAGCAGCCATCTTATAAGCCTCGGTAAGTTAATACCTTGCTGCACATGCATTTTCTTTACCCCCACTACCAATGCACACTCTCCATAAATGCCACTGTTCAGCACCCATGTTGGCTCTCTCTTCACATGTGGCATCTCTGACCAGGGATGGTCAGCATTCAAAGTACCTGGGGGATGTAGTGACCATATTGCTGCTAGGCTTGTATCCTAGCTATTCTACACATGTCTCAGATCATAGCCAAGGGAACCAAACATTAAGCGGCACTCATACTGACCATCTGAACTGTGTCATCCAACCATGTCCATCCTATGTCCATCTAGCCCCATTTGGTGCATATTATTTAGTAACTGTCAAAACTGATCCCACAGCAAGTGCTATTACATGCACACCTTGTGCCACAGTACCCAGCAGTGTGATTACATACCCAGTCCATTTGCCTCGCGCACTCGCTACTATACTTGCCTATTCATCCCAGTTGCTCATGCACCATGTTAAAAAGCCTCTCAGATATTTTTTATACTTCACTTCCTCGATCTGTGGTAGCCGTAGAAGTCACTCATAGTATTAATCCTTTGTTTCGTGTAATTCTATCTTCATTTCTTGCCTTAAACTTTCGATCTATCAGCACTTAGTACCACTATAAGTTGCTGTGTGATACTACGAGCTAAGCTCTCATTCTTAGATCTTTGATTTCATTCACAGAGTCTTGGACCACTACCAGTGACTCTTACCATTGCCACTGTTTTTGATTGTTATCACAGACATGGCATTCACCTTTGGCAGCTACCACTGTCACTATTTCAGTATTGCTAACTAGCACCCTTACTGTTGCATTTTTGCTCTCATATTATCTTGTTCTGCCATAGTACCACTGATGGCAGCAACCTTTGGAGTAGTTTCTTGCCTCTATTGTCTAGTCTTACTGCATTCCCCTGCTAACTAACTAAAGGAAATTGCTTCTGTTGCAGTCCTCTTGGGTCAAACTACATACTTGCACCTTCAGTAGGATAAATAGTTGTGTCAATCTATAGGCCAGCTGTTATTTTCTTGTTTCACCATCCTATATCCACCTAGCCATGCTGGTATGTAAATTTCCTTGTCTTATGTTTTGTAACATGTAGTACAACCTTATTACATGTCTACTGCATGGTTTTCCTATCCCTTCCGTCTCTATTGCTATTACTTAGGTATATAAATTCCTACCTACCAAGACTAGTACTTTACTACCCTTCCACTATATACTTAGTAGGAGAAGTCACTATTACCTTTCGGTATAGTTTTCAATCATTATACTAAATACAATCCTTATCAAAAATCACAGTAAATCCTTATCTTGCTCCATGCAATGCCTTCACTATACCACTATACTGCTTCACTGCTGCTTAGTAATATTTTCCCATGCCATGCAGAGCTTTGGCATACATCATGCTGTGACAGTCTAGCTGGTGCTAGCCTTGTATAGGTTCATTTCCATTATTGTCTAGCCCTATACCACATAGTGCGACCACCCCTAACCCTAACACTATCAATATAAACAGTTACCAAGGCTACCACACTCTTGCTGGACTACTGTATCACAGTACCGAGCCACATTCAACAAGCCAATGCCTATTGCATGCCCATGCCATGCCAACTAGTTCCATTTGGTGCATAGTATATTCCCATCTACTGCTGCTAATCCCATGGCAAGCCTTATTACATGTAGAATGCATGCTGCAGCACATACAGCACTATTACATATTGCTATGGCTAAGTCTTGCATACTCACTACTATTCTCGCCTATCAATTCTGTGTACTTATGATGTATGATAAAAGACTGCTGACTCCTCCTCTGTTAGATACTCCCCTTCTGCCATACAGCAGTAGGAGAAGTCATTTACAATCATTTTTCTTATATCATATCATTCATTAGACAGGATTCCCATACTGCTACCACTTTTGCTATACAGAAATATATCTTCTTTGAAATCCAAATATCTTTCAGAACCCTTTGATGGTCTTTGCTGTCCCTCAACATACTGTACTATCACAGTTGTCAGTACATACTATCACAGCACTCATCATTAGCACTCCTCATGGTATCATCAGTATCACTGGCATCATCAGTACCTATCTTTCACAGGATGCTTAATGTCAGCATCCACAGAATCCATAGCACTATTAGCGGCAATGCTACTGCTATCATCAGCATCACTTTACAGAAGTATCACACACCTCATATCACTGTTTGATGAAGTATATCCATCAGCAACCTCTTGGGTTGAATGTTCTTGCCTCATGTTAAGACCATACTCAATATGTAAGAGATCCGAAGGGCTTTGGCCTCAGTTCATGCACTGTGCCCCTTTCCTGAGTACTGCCCTTTATTTCAGAGGAGTAACCTTTGTCCGAGGGTCTGGATGTGCTTGCATAGTGGATCCGAAGGTCCAAAAGTATCGGATATGGCATGTCCGGTGTATATCCAAAACGTATGGGTGGAAGGAGTGGAGCAGTGGTCTCAATTGCACCTCAGGAACTTATCCTCTGGAAATATCAAAGCTGACAAAACCTGCAAGGATTTGAAGTGTTTTTTTAGACCCATTTCAGCAGCAAGGTCGTCAGACACATCCATTTATGGATTGGAGGCATTTGCTTGTGAGCTGTTTGGACAGTTGGGCTTTCTGTCATATTCCATACATCCAATCTCAGATCCAATCAGATCCAATCGATCCTGCTTCTATCTGGACCACAGATCTGATCTGGATCACCCATCCGAGTGCCCCAGCTTCTTGTGTTCTAAGTCCACTATGCATGCTTGCTTCTATCCCCTTTTGGTGATCTACCTGCACCAGTGTCCCGGCTGTGTATATTCCTGTCCTGCTTACTGATCCATTACCTGTGCTTCATATCTGTCATATTCCATACATCCGATCCAAGATCCGATCGATCCTGCTTCTATCCAGACCACAGATCCAATCCGGATCACTCATCTGATGCACTACAACTTCTTGTGTTCTAAGTCCACTGCATCCTTGCTTCTATCCCCTTTCAGTGATCTACCTGTACTGGTGTCCTGGCTGTGTATATTCCTGT
>MU173013.1:67241-131512 GCA_016695475.1 Suillus decipiens
GCACTTCCAGACCCTCGGACGAAGGTTACCCCCCAGAAATAAAGGGCAGTACTCAGGAAAGGGGCACAGTGCACGAACTGAGGCCAAAGCCTTTTCGGATCCCTTATACATTGAGTACAGTCTTAACAATATCCGACTCATGTTTGCTGATCCACTGTGCATTTACTAATAGACTTCCATTATACTTTGTGCATAGCCCTCCGATCCCGGACTCACTGATTATCCATACTATCTACCTACAGTATATAAACCACATGTACAACTCTAGAGAACCTTAGTTTGAATATCATCTTAGATTCTGCTCATTCCATTCTTCCAAATCCAATCCTCTTCCAACTCTAAGTATCTTCCGAGACTTAGGATTGATTCCTACAGTCTACACCTCCAACTCTACCTCCAGTAGTCTATATCTGTTAGTTTTTAGTATGGACCTCATCTGCTACTAGCCTTATACCTTGAATCCATCAGTATGCTCCAGATACCCTCCGGACGTACTCTTTCTATCTGTATGTTTCAGATATACCTCGGACATGCCATATCCAATACCTTCGGACCTTCAGATCTGCTATGCAAGCACATCCAGATCCTTGGATGAAGGATACTCCTCTGAAATAAAGGGTAGTACTCAGGAAAGGGGCACAGTGCATGAACTGAGGCCAAAGCCCTTTGGATCTCTCACCTATTGAGTACAGTCTTAACACTTTCACATAGATGTGATCCCTACTTGGAATTTGGTATCACTGGACAGGTAAAGCAATTCATACTACTATATAGTGTTGGCTCTCAAGTATGTGCATCACAGTGCCTAGTAGCAACATGGTATGACTCTATATGAGACCTTCATAACTCCAATAGTACTTTTATATTAGTAAGTGTAAGATATCATAGCATTGTGTAGTTGTGTAAGTTGATAATGTATGGAAATTATAGCTGATAGTTGAAGAGTACCTAGTGCATGCATAATGTCCAGGAAAAATTACAAATTATTATAATAGCAGTGACAATTGAATAAATGGGAACCTGATAGCATTGAATGACAGCATCATAATGCTAAGTTACACACCCATTGAGAATTGTAGATGTTAAGGATAATATTATATTGCTACAGTGCATCCTGACATGACAAAGGCAGTTATGTAGGTGTGAGTTACATAATGAAATGCAGCTATTAGTGGTAACATTATATTGCTATAGTGAATCCTCATGTTACTATGGCAGCTATGTAAACACAAGGGATTGCTATACAGTGACAATAAAGGGGGGTTGTTATGAGGCTATGACAGCTATATATGATATAAATTGCACTATAGAAACCCTAATTTTTGCTGATGTATAGTCTACATCTCCAACTCTACCTTCAGTAGTCTATCTCTGTTAGTTTCTAGTTAGGAACTCATTCCAATACTAATCTTATTCCTTGTTTCATTCCTATGTTCTGGATAACCTTCAGACATACAATATCCAATATCTTCAGACTTCTGGATCTGTCATGCAACTACTTCTGGACTTCTGGACATATTCCACACCTCTGAAATAAGGGGCAATACTTGGGAAAGGGGCAGTGTATGAACTGAGGCCAAAGCCCTTTAGATCTCTTAACCCTTGAGTATGGTCTTAACACAGTGCATACAAGTCTTAGTAGTACAGATGGAGAAACATACATTGATTTGTTTCTCCAGACTAAAAATCCTGGGCCAACTGCCTGACCATTTCTTCATCGTCATTGCTTTCTACTTCTTTGATCTTGGACTGAGAGGCCTCACCCTTGGCTTCAGTCTTTTGTACAGGGGTGTCTTTCCCCTTCTTCTTCTTCTGCAGGCAAGCATTTGCATGGTGCCTGGTATAGTGAACATATTGCCACTGGGCTCATGTCCCAGCTATTCTACACTTGTCTCAAGTCATAGCTAAGGGAGCCAAATGCCAAGTGGTAGTTGTACTGACCATCTGAACTGCATTGTCCATCCATGTCCATCCTAAGTCCATCTAGCTCCATTTGGTGCATATTATTTAGTAAACTGTCAAAACTGATCCCACAGCAAATGCTATTACATACATGCCTTGTGCCACAGTACTCAGCAGTGTTATGACATATTCCACCTATTTGCCTTGCACTCTTACTACTATACTCACCTATCCATCCCAGTTGCTCATGCACCATGTTAAAAAGCCTCTGGAATATTTTTCATACTTCACTTCCTCTGTCTGTGGTAGCCATAGAAGTCACTTGTAATGTTAATCATTTTTCTTGTGCAATCTATCTTCATTTTGCCCTAATTTTTGACTGATCAGCACTTAGTACTGCTATAAGTTGCCATGGGATACTATGAGCTAAGCTCTCATCCTTTTAACTTTAACTTTCGATCACAGAGTCTTGGACTGCTACTGGTGATTCTTGTCATTGCCACTATTTTTGATCATTACTGCAGACTAGCATTTGTCTTTGGTAGTTTGCTGCTATCATTGTTTCAGTATCGCTAACAAGCACTCTTGCTGTCACATTCTTGTTCTCAAACCATCTTATTTTGCTGTAGTACCACTGATGGTGGTAACCTTCGGAGTAGTTTTCTTACTCTAGCACTTAGCCTTGCTGCATTCTCTCACTAACTAACTAAAGGAAATTGCTTCTACTGCAGTCCTCTCAGGTTGAACTGTATACTTGCACCTTCAGTAGGATAAATAGCTATGTCTATATATAGGCCAGTTGTTATTTCCTTGTTTCACTGGTCTGGTAGCAAAGGAAACACTTTCCTTTCCTCATATGGTCTTCTTTCTCAGCCTGAGATAGGCAATCAACTTCCATTGTGTTGGGATCATGGGAAGATGTGTACTGGGTACTCCTGTACTTCTGAGTCTTCTTCTGAGAGGCATGGCAGTTTCTAATCACTTGCAGATGGTGGAATGAATTGTCAATATTGACACACATTTCAATCATCCCATCAAAAGTCTCAAGGACATCTCTAGCATTGAACAGTTTCATAAGGATGCCTAAGTTTAGTTCATCCTAAAAGTACTGGATCTTGGTTGAGTTGTCTGAGACTTTGGTGAGAGCAGCAAGGTGGATAAAGTCAGAGATGTACATCTGAAGGTCTTTGTTGCCCTGTTTGAGATCATGAAGCTTTGTGATAGAAGACCCTACTGGGTCAAGGGGTGCAAATGCTTTGTTGAAGGTTTTGATGAAGTTGTCAAACTTGCCATAGTCAGGGGTAGTGTGACTTTAAATCATCTCCATGAAGCTTTCTTTCCATGTATGAGCATTTCCCTTTTCCATAAACAAGCAGATGAAAATGATCTTCTGCTTATCAGTCACATAAATCTTTTTGTTGATATCCATATATGCTTGGCATGATAGGATAAAAGATTTAGACTTGTCAGTCACCATCGAAGATGGTTGGCTGACCAATCTTGAATTTGTGATCTTTTGACACAGCTATGTCAGGTACTGTGATAAACCTTCAGAGTGCCTACATGTGCTGTCTTGCTGTCCATCAGAGCTTTGTCTGATTCTGGATCAGGGTGGGGCCAAAGACTGGTAGTCAACAGTATCAGGGACTTGAATCTTTTGTTACAAACTGGGATAGTTCTAATAAGCAGCTGCAAAAGAGAGGCTTTGTGCTTGAGATTCTACCAAAGCAAAAGAGCAATGGTTCAATATACAGGACTTAGCTAAGTCAAGCACATAGTCACAGGGTGAGACTGGCTAAGTCAAGCACAGTGAGATCAAGGGTTTGATGTACAAGATGATAGTCAAGTACAAAGAAGAGTGTGAGTTTAGGCTAAGTTGATGGAGTGCAAAGACTTAGAATAAGACTCAAAGATGACTAAGGTTGAGAGGCCTTAGTGAAGGAAGTTCAGGTGAAAACCCAGTAAGATTCAAGTAAAAAAACAAGTAGTGTACACTATGCTTAAATAGGGTAGCTATGCATGCACAGACCAGAACTGCCATATCAGGTGTGGGGAAAGAGTCATGAGAAAGTAAGTGCATATCCTAAGAAGGAAGGCAGTTATGGTACAGTCATGTTGAAACATATATTGTACAAGGCAATGGTGACATAAGCAAGAACATAGTACAAGGTGGAAGGTGAAAATGAATAGGGGTACATATGACTGTAACACATCAGCATCACTGATATAGATTATCCTTAGCAAGTACCAGTGTCAGCATCACTGGCTTACATAGTGCTAACTGTGGCAATGCTACCACTACCTTTGATGTCATTCTCACAAAGCATCACACATCTTACTATAGCAGTTTGGCATATTATACTGACTGGCAACCCCTTGGGTTGAACATTCTTGCCTTGCAAGTGTAGCAGCTGGGTAAGGCATTGACATATACTAGCCTAAGTGGTAGTTTGCTATCACCTCAGCTAGATTGTGATCTTTACATCAGGTTCTCTGTACAATTGAGTTAGATCATACTTTGCAGAACATGTCTGAGACTTGTGGATAACTCAACACCAGCATGCTGATGCAGCCAGCTTTCCATATGGATGTGAATGTAGACAAATGCATAGTTGACTATATTACACGAGTCAGACTTGGAACCTATGATAAGAGACCTGGGGATGAACAATGTGATGATTCATCCCTACCCCTAGTTGCAATCTATCAAAGCTTCTCACTCAACCTCGGGATAATTCTGCATCATACGCCTAAGCTCTGCTTCTGGAACCCTTGTCTGAAATTCAATAGCGCAAGGAACATTTGGAATCATCGTGCTTGTAAATGCCATGTCATCTTGCGGCTTGGAAGGATCCAGGCTGAGCTCGAAGGCCCAAAGAATAAGAAGCGAATTTATGAACACCGAACTGCAATATTTCAGATGAGATTGGGAAATTACTTGCATGAAAAGAACTATAACCTGTTCGCAACATGCTGACCTGGGCATACGCTGGAAGGAAGGTCGATCAAAAAAGAAAGTATATCCCACAGGACGGTGCTTACCGCCGACCAAATCCATACACAAAGGATGTGATATCGATATCGTCCCTCAAGTGACCTTGGTCGTCAATCCAACGCTGGGGCTTGAATGTATCAGGTTCGGGATAGACATCCGGATCTCGAGAGATGGCCCTGAAGCACGGACAATTGAATACGTCATATCTTCAAGGACATCGACCTACCAGTGGTTGCCAATGACAACAGTTCCCGCAGGAATGCAATAGTTTTCCTGCCAGCAAATATTAGATTATACTGCCGACAACAAATTGTTCAAAGAGCACTTGCCCAAAATATGTCTTGACTAGTTTGATGAGGCAGTCCTGTGGGATGGACTGTGTAAACTTCAGGCGCAGAACTGACCAATCAGAGACCCACCTTCAGGAACCAACGGTCTCCATCTCAAAGCTTCAGAGATAAAGGCTTCCAGACGAGGAAGGGATGGTTTGTCGGCGAAAGTCGGCGCTTTGGCAGAGAAATTATCCGATTTGCATAACTACAGTGCGAAATCGAACTACCTCGCTCCCTTCCCACAACTGCATCAATTTCGGCCTGTACTTTAGCTTGCTCTTCAGGGAAACGTGCGGCCGCCATTAGCACTGTGCATATTGCGACAGCGGTCTGACACCTCATCTGAGTATACACAATCGGAAAAATAGAAGATGCCTTACCGATTCGGTTCCAGCTCCAAAAAAGCTGCCAGAGAGATATGCCATCTCGTTCTCCGTCAGGCCATAAAGATGTTCATTTTCTAGCATGTGTTTTGAAAACGAAGGGCCGATGTCCTCGTTGCTCTGCTGTGAAAAATCTCAAACAATATGTGAATCGTGTGAAGATAGGCAAGACAATGCGTACTATCTGGTGTCTCACGCGATTCAGCTGGTCTGTGTAGAGTCGCTTGGTCCTCTGGAAATCGTCTCTCAATTCTGGCGCATACCAAGGAAGGTATTTGAGCCACGGTATGGAGTCCACCAAGTAATTACCATGGCGCAAGATTGTACTAAATCTCCAAAGGAGCTGGCGTATCTCCTTAATCTCGGGGTCAGTTGCCGATGTCGGCGTGGTCTTCCCGTAGGTAATTTTCATGATTGTAGCTGCGGCATAACTTTCAAGAGTTCATAAGTAACATTCTATCAGGCCCCAGCGCCGTGCGTAGGAAAACCACTTACGTTGACAGGTGGCTCTGAAAGTTGAGTGGATCGTCGAGGATGTTGCGTATCACAGTTTTTGCTTGTGACATCTGCAGAGGCTGATATTCCACAGCTGATTTGGGCTGGAGATGTGTATGGAGTGCCCTGCACCACATTGAAAATTAAGATGAGGCCCGTTTGAGCCTGGCATCGCAGCGACGAACCTACGCATCTGACGGAACCTGTCCCCAGCGGATGTCAAACTGATTTCCAGTCCACCTGTAAGAATTTCTCCAGCAACAAGGCGAGGTCGATCAGCTAACACTCTTCCATGCTTCTCCATTATATCCATCGCGACCTGCCATAGAGTGTTGAGTCTGGCGATGATCACGTATCATAAACATTGAAGGGACTAACATTGTGTCGACCGATAACCACGATGGCCTGGATTCCTAAGCGAATGGTAATCAGAGGGCCATACTCGTCGATCCATCGTGCTATAGTGAGAGACGTGCTGATCAGAAATCAGGTAAAATCAGATTGCGAAAACGAAGAAGATAATATGAAACTTCACTTCTGAGGTGGTAGGAAGTGTCCCTGAAGTCGCCAAGTGGGAGGAGAAGGAGGCAGGCAGGATTTACGAAGGTAAGTACGGATAATCACTCCTATAGCCCCAACGCAAGCTGTAGCACAGAGAACGAGCTGCGTGCTGCCGAAAATACGCAGGTCAGGCAGTTGTAGCATGAGGGATTTGAGGAGTGGAAAGAGATGGGACGGACCTTATCGAAAGTGCATTAAATTATTTAAATATGAGGAGAAGCGAACTCACGAGATGCGGGAACCGGGGAAGATCTAATCGGCTTATTCTCATGTGATGGCCTTCGTAATATTATTCATTGGAATTTCGCTATGATAATCAACTTTGGGTCAGTGAATTGGGCATGCTAATTACGATGTTGGTGGTGGTGGTGGTGGGGGCGGGGGGCTAATCGATTAGCCCTCCGTGTTATCGGAATACGCATCTGGAGAGCCTGCCTGTTGTCGTGCAACAGGTTCAAGAGCAAACATCGAGAAGACTTAAATGCTCTTCAACATCGGGTGACTAGGCTCACGACCACAAGAAAACTTGGAACTAAGGGAAGGACCTCGTGAAGATGAGACCTAGGTCCCGCAGAGTCCAGACTGCATCACATACCGTGGGAACATCTACGAAGCAGTGACAAGGGTGCATCCACAAACACCCACCGTGATCTCAACATGGGGTGGACGATTACTCAGATAAGGAAAACGAACTGGAAGATTCCTTATGTACATATCTCGCAGCTCTACATTTCTGCAATATGATTCGGAATTCCTGCCCTAACTTACTCAAAGTTCAGAGCCAGACATTAATGAAGAAAAATGCATAGTTGGTTATATTACTTACACGAGTCAGACTTGGAACCTACGACAAGACACCTAAAGGAACGATTTGATGGTTCATCCGCCGCCGCCCCTAGTAGTGATCCATCAAGGTTTCTCACGCAGCCTCAGGATAATTCTGCATCAGACACCTAAACCCCGCTTCTGGAGCCTTCGTCCGAAATTTGATGGCGCAAGGGACATTTGGTAGTGTACCGGTCATGAACCCCATATCACCCTGCGGCTTCGTATGATCCAGACTGAGCTCGAAGGCACAAAGAATAAGAAGTGACTTTATGAACACCGATCTGCAACATTTCAGATGAGAGCGGGAAATCACGTGCGTGGAAATAACTTCAACCTGTTCGCAACGTGTTGACCTGGGCATATACTGGAAGGAAGGACAGTCACAGAAAGTATAGCACAAAAGACAGCGATTACCGCCGACCAAATCCATATACAAAGAATGTGAGATCGTCTCTCAGGCGACCTTGGTCGTCAATCCGGCGCTGGGGCTTGGATGCATCAGGCTCTAGATGGACATTTGGATCTCGAGAAATGGCCCTAAGGCGGTGAAACTTTGATAGCACGTCGTATCTTCAAGGACATCGGCTGACCAGTGGTTGGCGACTACCGTAGTTCCAGCGGGAATGCAATAGTTTTCCTGTGGACAATAAATTGTTCAGAGAGCACTTGCCCAAGTGACATCTTCAGTCGTTCGGTGAGGCACTCCTGGAGGTGGAATATGTAAATGTCATGTGCAGGACCGACCATTCAGAGACCCACGTTCAGAAGTCAACGGTCTCAAAGCCTCAGAGATAAAGGCCTCCATACGAACAAGGAATGGTTTGTCGGCAAAGTTCGGCACTTTGGCAAAGAAATCATTCAATTGACACAACTGCCTCGCTCTCTTCTGATGACTGCATCAATATCGGCCTGTACTTTAGCTTGCTCTTCAAGGAAACGTGCAGCTGCCATTAACACTGCATATTGCTATAGCGGTCTGACACCTCACCTCGGTATATACAAACGGAGAAAGGAAGACACATTACCGTGTGGGATTCAGCTCCAAATAACACACTAGCAAGATACGCCATCTCGATCTCCGTTAAGCCATAGGATTGCGACTGGCTCGGTAATCAGGCCTAGGACTGTTATATGAAAGTTTGAGCCTTGAATATTTTCAACAGATGTGTTCGAGTCGACAGAATGCGACGATCATCGTTCGAGCGTCCTGGTGTGGAACAAAAAGGAAATCAATGAGAGTCGTGTCACGCGACTGGCGTCTACCGAACCTACAATTCAGCGTGCTCAACACGAAATCCATCCTGAAAAAGAAATTTTCGTATCATATGTAAGCAATGCAATTTCTATAATTTCAAGAACCCTGTAAACGTCAATCGGAAATCCTTCGTTGTGGCAATTTAATTTTACCTCCGTGCACCTGACAGATATTTTAACTTGAAGTTGCTCAACCTAGTGTATACTAAATAGAAAGGTCCGTTGCCCTGTTTGTCGTCATTTCTTGTTTCTTATGCAGGGGCTAGGTGTGGCCTTGGAACGGGTTTGAATGTGTCTGGTTTCAACGTGGAGACAAGATATGTAGTTGAGTTTTCTCCAGGAGAAGCGAGGACTTACAAGTCAGTATGCGTTTCATGCTCAACGCCCTTGTTTTGATGCTATTTCAGGCAAAATCATCCTAACGTAACGGTGTACAATAAATGCACAAACATGTGCCTCTAGAACGCCATCGATGTTGCAGATGGGAAGAATGGCCGTCATCCCTGTCCTCTCCAGATTCTGAGAGATAAGAAGCCCCTACCCCCAATGCCTAAGTCGGATGAAGTTGATTTTATCTATGGCTGTGTATGATTATTCACATCAGCGGTGATGTCTATCATTCAGATTTTCACTAGTTCCGCCATGCCAGTCCTTTCAAAGATGAATCACGTGAAGGCAAGTATCGTAAATCTTTCTATCCATCATAGTGACAATCTTGTTCCTAGAGAGATGACGACATACGGTGAACACGACCTGCAGTTGGTATATAATTGCACTAAACGACGTATTACAGGTCTACACGTGTCTGCAACATGATGATTGCATGCGTTGAAGAGAAAAAAGGTCGCTTCAGGCATCGTAAAATTCATCCACGCCATCCTCCTTGCCTTAAAAGTATGAGTTGATACACTTGCGGTGTTCGATGCTGATTTTTTGCAGCTACCAGATAAAATATAATGCTCTTCGCGCAGAAAACTATGGGGCGCCTCCAGCACGCAGGCGAGTTCTGCTCGTAGCAGCCAGGCAAAGTGTCCCCCTGACCAATTTTCCGATTCTAATGCACATCTTTCCGCACGCAAAACGCGTCAGGTTGCATACTGGTGCATTCTCAGCACCTGTTTCACGCTCGAAGTACAACAAATGACAACGTTGACCTCTCCGCTCCGCTTCATCTCATCATGATTCATGAAACTATTGGTGATTTGGTATTTCCCAGCACTTGCTCTTCTAACAACTCATTCACCTCAGCCTACTTGGCAGCTTCCGTTCGACTGCTATGCACTTTTTTTCCCAAATTTGGGCATTGGACATTGCATCCAGGGTTAAACCACACACCCGCTGTTGACATAGCAGTGGGGCGCAAACGCAAAGATGAGCTTGGGATCTCATCTTTTTCAACGGTACGTTTACGCTGTCTATCCTGTGTTGGTTCCGCACTGAAACTCGAACTTAGAACCGTAAACGTGCCTCTCTAAGAGCGGGGGCTAATCATTTCGGTAAGCTGAGCTACAGGATACTGGATGTGTGGAATTCACTGAAAACGTCATAGACCTGCCCAAGGAGCTGCGCAGCGGACTCTCGAGGCGCGAGAAGGCTAGGAAAATGTACAAATGTAATACACGACATGATGTTTGCGTTCATACGCATTAGCTGATTTTTCAGCATGAGCCGTCTATTAGCGGCTGGATGCTGACATGTACTTCTCGACTGCACTGACCACGGTGAGGCCAAATAATAAGGGAGTCAAGTACTGCATCCTTCGGTATGCATTCTAGTTGTTGTGTTATTGTTGTTTGGAATCTGACTACTTTACGCTTCGTGTGCCAGCAAAAATGCATGCTTATTATGGAAAGCCGGACCACCGTGCTCTACTTCCAAGGCTTCCACTTCTCAGAACCTTCCTAGTAAGTTAAGTGCTTCCATTGGCCTCCGAACACCCTGTGTGACCATTCTAATACGTCATGTAGAATTATTCCTGCTACCATAAGGGAGCTGGGTTGTATCGTGTTTTACCACTGGGACCTCATTCAAATCGGTTGTCTTTCTGCGTCTGTTGCTTTTGACCTTAAATCGTATTCTTCTATCCTCTTCTTCGATTGCTCGTTCGCTCGGCCAAGTTCGCGTGTCGCTGAAATCCCCATGGCCTCAGTGATCCATTGCTGTACTCTCACTACCGGTGTCGAGTTCGAGGTTGCGATGTTATGTTTAGGATGGACTGGGTTGCTGCGTGACCACCGTTTTTTGGCCCTCACTTGTGGGAAGATGAGACTCCCGTCTCCAATCCTCCATGTCTAGCCTTCAAGGTGGTGACAGTGTCTCATTGTCTTCGTTTTTTTAGTATTTGCTGATTGCCTTCTGTGTTTCTAGAAACTCCATGTATCCTTAGTGGTAATGTCAATTATATTGAACCTGCTGCTAATGACGGCGAATTAGAATTATCTCAGTCTTCGTCCCTCGTCGGGACAATTGTAGACGTTCAGACTCGAACTTTATTGTCCATGTCATCTTTTTCGGGCCGTGTCAATTAGGGTCCCCATAAGTTTTCAACTTGGGAAGTCTTGTGAGTCGCCTGTGGTTACCACAACAGAATCAAGATATGTTTCCCTTGAACTACGCGGGTTCAGAACCTGCTGAACTACAATCTTTTTCTATTGGAACACACTTTGACATTCGTTCATGGATGGTTTCTTTGGAATATCGACGTAACTGGTCTTAGCTAGGCGGTTGCCACAACAGAATCACATTCTGTTTCTCTTGGATTGTACAGGTTCGAAACCTGGCGAACTACAGTTTTCCATTGGAACACACTTTGGCAGTCGTTCATAGATGATTTCTTTATACGTTCATCATAACTGGCCTTAGCCAGATGGTTGCCAGAACAGAATCAAAATCTGTTTCCCTTCCGATGTGCAGGTTTGAAACCTACCAACGACAAGGTTTTTTGTATCGGAACACACCTTGACATTTACTCGTGGATGGTTTCTTTTGGAAGTTCACAGCAACTGGTCTAGTCTGGGAGTTGCCACGACAGAATCAAAATCTGTTTCTCTTGCATTGTGCAGGTTCGAAACCTGCCGACGACGAAGTTTTTTCTATCGGAATACCTTGGATGGTTTCTTTGAAAGTTTCCCCCAACTGGTCTAGCCTGGTGGTTGCTACAACAGAATGAAAATCTGTTTCTATTGGACTACAGGTTTGAAACCTGTTGACGACGAGCTTTTTCTCCTATCAGAACACACCTTGACATGTGGATGGTTTCTTTAGCAGCTCACCGTAACTCGTCTTAGCCAGATGGTTGCTACAACATAATCAAGGATCGAAACCTGCTGAGGCCGAGCTTTTTTCTATCAGAACATACCTTGATATTCACTCATCGATAGTTTCTTTAGAATTTCACCGCAACTGGTCTAGCCTGGTGGTTGCTACAACAACTCTTTTTCTCTGGTTTGAAACCTGCCGACCTCGAGGTTTTTTATCGGAACACACCTTGATATTCACTCCCGATTGAAGGATCGAGCATGTGTACGCGAAGTGCTACAGCGATTATACTTTATGTCATAGAGCACCTTAGACTCCTGTATATTGTAAATGGGATTGTGGACGTTTATTGAATGGAAGTCTGGTGGAATGATTGGACTCGTAGAAGATTGGAAAAGGTTCTCTACGACCACGATGAACGGATGCTGCCGTGCAAGCTAAATACTGAAAATGAGCTGGATATTTGGGCTCTATTATAACGCTCCTGTAGTGATTACCAAGCGTTTGCGGCCGGAAATAGCCGAAATACCTTTACTTTGACCACCATCGTCGACCACCGCCTCAGCTCACGTCCATCGTCGTTCGCCGTCATCTCTTCATCGCATATTGGCCCTTAGTTCGTCTCCGTCGCCCTCTCGTCACTTAATTGTCTGGATTCTGTCAAAACAAGCAAAAATCTCGTTAACTCTGTCAAATACCATACCCCTACCTGCGCCACTCATTCAAATTCTCGTACTGTCTGTCTACCACTTCTCTACTCTACCCTGCCAGTTCCAACGCCACTCCCTTTAGCCTCCGTTTCACCTACTCGTTCGGCCTTTCCATACCCGAGGACCCTTAGCGTTTACAATATAAAATAGTTCATGTACACTCGTTTCTACAGGCAATCTAGAGGCAATCAGATCAGTCTCGCAGTCCAGTATCACAGTCCAGTCTCATCTTGTATCACACTCGTTATTATCAGTATCAGTCTATCATCTTTCGTCTCAGAATTATAGCTCTCATCATCGCGTAACTATCGCTAACCACTCGTCTAACTATTCAGCGCACTCTTATCTTAGCAGGTCCCACACCCTACGAAAACTCGCAGCCGGAGCCTTAGTGCTTCTTACACTTCTGAACTTATATCTTCGAGGAGATAATGTATAGTTGATAGTATTACATGATTCAGACTCGGCGTCGGGTTGTGATGAATGAATACTGGTTTTTCCTTTACTCCCCGGTGATGATCCCACCCGCCCAATGCTTTCACATGCCCTCCGGATAGTTCTGCAGCATAAGCCTAAGCTCTGCTTCTGGAACCCTCGTTTGAAATTTAATAGCGCATGGGACATTTGGAATCGCCGCGTTCATGAACCCCATATCATCCTGCGGCTTCGTAGGATCCAAACTGAGCTCGAAGGCCCAAAGAATAAGAAGCGAATTTATGAACACTGATCTGTAACATATCAAGCGAGATCAAGGAATCGTGTGCGTGAAAAGAACTCTAACCTGTTCGCAATGTGTAGACCTGGGCATATGCTGGAAGGAAGGACGATAAAAAGAAAGTATATCTCAAACGACGGAGCTTACCGCCGACCAAATCCATATACAAAGAATGTAAGATCGTCCCTCAAGCGACCTTGGTCATCAATCCAGCGCTGGGGCTTGAACGCATCAGGCTCTGGATAGACTTCGGGATCTCGAGAAATGGCCCTGAGGCAGTGACAATTTTATACGTCGTATCTTCAAGGACATCGACTTACCAGTGGTTGCCAATTACAGTAGTCCCGGCGGGAATGCAATAGTTTTCCTGCCGGCGGATGTCAGATTATCCCGTGGGTAACAAATCATTCAGAGAGCACTTGCCCAAATTACGTCTTCAGTAGTTCGGTGAGGTGTTCCTGTGGGGTGAATTGTGAACTTCAGATGCAGGACTGACCATTCAGAGACCCGCCTCCAGCAACCAACGGTCTCCATCTCAATGCCTCAGAGATAAATGCCTCCAGAAGAGGAAGGAATGATTTGTCGGCAAATGTCGGTGCTTTGGCAGAGAAATCATTCAATTGACATAACTACGATGCAAAATCAAACTACCTTGCTCCCTTCCGATGACTACATCAAGCTCTGCCTGAACTTTAGCTTGCTCTTCAGGGAAACGTGCGGCCGCCATTAGCACCGTGCATATCGCTATACCGGTCTGACACCTTATCTTAGTAAATACAATCGGAAAAATGGAAAATGCCTCACTGTTTCGTTTCCAGCTGAAAAGATGGAACCAGAAAGAAACGCCATCTCGATATCCGTCAAGCCATACTGATGCTCATTTTCTAGAATGTATTTTGAAAACGATGGACCGATTTCCTCGTTTCTTTGCTGTGCAACAACTCAGACATCATGTGAAGACAGGTAAGAAAATGCATACTATTTGCTGCCTCACGCGGTTAAACTTGTTTATATAGCGTCGCCTTGTCCTCTCGAACTCCTCTCCTAATTCTGGCGCATACCAAGGAATGTATTTGAGCCATGGTATGGAGTCCCCCAAGTAATAACCATGGCGCAGAACTGTACTAATCCTCATGATGAACTGGCGAGCCTCCCTAATTTCGAGGTCAGTAGCGGATGCTGACATGGTCTTCCCATATGCGATTTTCGTGATCGTCGCTACGGCATAACTTCGAAGAACTCGTAAGTAACACACTATCGGACCCGGTGCCATATATAGGAAACCACTTACGTTGAAACATGATCCTGAAAGTTGGCTGGATCGTCAAGAATGTTGAGGATCACGGTCTTTGCTTGTGACATTTGCAGAGGCTGATACGTCTCAGCTGATTTGGCCTGGAGATGCGCATGGAGCGCTCTGCACCATTTTCAAAAATAAGATAAGGGCTATGTAAGCCTTTACAGTATCACGGCGACGAACCTACGCTTCTGACGGTGGCTGTCACCAGCGCGTGATAAACCGAGGTTTAGTCCGCGTGCAAGAATTTCTCCAGCAACAAGGCGAGGTCGATCAGCTAGGATTCTACCTTGCTTCTCCATTATATCCATCGCGGCCTGCCACGAAGTATGGAATCTGGAGATGATCACGTATTATGAACATTGAAGGAACTAACTTTATATCGACCGATAATCACGATGGTCTGTGTTCCTGAGCGA
The DNA here is from genome assembly GCA_016695475.1 of Suillus decipiens. NCBI lineage: Eukaryota > Fungi > Basidiomycota > Agaricomycetes > Boletales > Suillaceae > Suillus > Suillus decipiens. Next base: position 82,391 of record MU173013.1, read on the forward strand.
ATAGTAACCAGAGGGCCATACTGGCCGATCCACCGCGCTACAGTGAGAAATGCGCTGATCATAAATATGATACAATTAGATTACAAAAAATGAGGTCGGGGATATGGAACTTCACTTTTGAGGGGGTAGAAAGTGTCCCAAAAGTCTCCAAGTGGGAGGAGAAGGTGGGAGAGGAAGGCAGCCATCTGATTTCCGAAGGTAAGCCCAAATAACCACTCCCATTACTCCAACACAAGCCGCAACATCAACGACGAGCTGCGAGTGGCAAGAAATAAGTAGGTCAGGGAACTGTAGCATGACAGATGGGAGGAGTGGAGAGAAGATAGCACGGACCTCTTGGAAATTGCTTAAATAAAGCATCCCACGCGAACCTTACAGGAAGAGACGGGCATCACCTGTTATACCCCATTATGCCACTTACCTAATTCGTTTAGCAAGTACCGTTAGGAATCAAATGATTACTTTGGAAAGCAGAAAACAATAAGCAAACCCATACATACGGGAACCAGGTAGGATCCCGTCGAATCTCCGCAACTGCAGTCAGCGCCCATGAGTCAATACTCAACTTCCTAAATCATAATCGGTTCGAGTCTACTGACTGATGACCTAGTGCACTGACTATGGGCGTCAATTTCAAGTTGGAGTGACGCGTGCTACGATGGTGGCCACGGTGGCGAGCGCTCCGGAGTTCGAAGATATAATAGGTGCAATTTATTGAGCCTTGAAAAACATTTTAGCCTGAGAAAGTGGTGATCTCGAATGTCCTAAGCTTTGTACACTTGGAGAGGCCCATATCCACGTGAATATGTATGCTCACCCTTGGCAACACTTGGCCCTTAGAGCTTCCCACGGTCGTTCAATGGGAAACTACATAGTACCGGCAAACTGCAGTTTTGTTCAAGTTGTTGCTTGAATCTGCAAATGTTCATACTTGTAATTGATGAGTCTATGGATTCAACTACTAATGTCATGTATAGGGTTGAGTCCGTCACAGTTGAACACTGAATATTAATCTTGATGACTCCTTGCCGTTCTAGGGAACGACCTTTACTTCATTTCAGTATGTGCGTACCGTACAATCTTGAAAATCTTTTCGATACCTCAAGTTCCACTATTTAGAAATACATCTTGTCCTGTTCTGAAGAAGAGAGTTTCGTATAAGCCATGCAAGTTCTACAATTTGAAAAACCTGTTGGAATATCAGGGTTCGAGGTCGGGAGCCTTGGGGAATGATGGCGCAATATTACCGGACGTCGGCAGCATATTTTTACCGTTGTCAGACACACATAAGTATATATTTTGCAGTACAAGTTTGCGCTTGTTTTTACGGGTTCACTATAACACCTGGGTTGGTATTATTGCGCGGAACGTGTCCGAGACTTGCATGCAACTCAATAGAAACCCGCCAATGTAAATGACAATGGGAAATTCTTCGTTGTAGCAATTTGCCTCCGTCCACATTCGACTGCTGAAAGATATATTGTCGCCTCGCCTAGTATCGACATTGGGGTTCTTTAACGTTCTTCTATAAAATTATTTCTACGAGACACTGCATGATAATGGTACACGAATCAGACTCAGGGTCAGGTTGTCATGAACGAATACATGATTTGTTTCCAACTGGTTTTCATCTACTCCCTGATGATGATCTATCTCACCCAATGCTTCTCACATGCCCTCCGGATAGTTCTCCATCATAAGCCTGAGCTCTGCTTCTGGAATCCTCGGTTGAAATTTAATAGCGCATGGGACAGTTGGAATCGGCAAGTACATGAACCCCATGTCATCCTGCGGCTTCGTGGAATCCAGACGAAGCTCAAAGGCCCAAAGGGTAAGAAGCAAATTTATGAACGCCGATCTGTAACATTTCAGATAAGATCAAGAAATCATGTGCGTGTAAAGAACTCTAACCTATTCGCAATGTGTAGACCTGGGCATACGCTGGAAGGAAGGACGATCAAAAAAGAAAGTATATCCCAAAAGACGGTGCTTACCGCCGACCAAATCCATATGTAAAGAATACGAGATCGTCCCTCAAGTGACCTTGGTCGTTAATCCAGCGCTGGGGTTTGAATGCATCAGGCTCGGGATAGACTTCTGGATCTCGAGAAATGGCCCTGAAGCAGTGACAGTTAAATACGTCGTATCTTCGAGGGCATCGACTTACCAGTGGTTGCCAATTACAGTAGTTCCTGCGGGAATGCAATATTTGTCCTGCCGGCGGATGTCAGATTATCCTGTGGACAACAAATAGTTCAAAGAACACTTGCCCAAATTATGTCTTCAGTAGCTCGGTGAGGTAATCCTGTGGGGCAGATTGTGTGAATTTCAAGTGCAGGACCGATCATTCAGAGACCCACCTTCAGCGACCAACGGTCTCCATCTGAAAGACTCAGAGATGAAGGCTTCCAGACGAGGAAGGGACGGTTTGTCGGCAAAGGTCGGTGCTTTAGTAAATAGATAAATCATTTAATTGACATAACTTCAATGCAAGTTCGAGCTACCTCGCTCCCTTCCGATGACTGCATCAATCTCGGCCTGTACTTTAGCTTGCTCTTCAGGGAATTTTGCAGCCGTCATTAGCACCGTGCATATCGCCATAGCAGTCTGACACCTCATCTTAGTGAATACAATGGAGCAAATGGAAAATGCCTCACTGTTTCGGTTCCGGCTGAATAAAGGACACCAGCAAGAAATGCCATCTCGATATCTGTCAAGCCATACTGATGCTGATTTTCTAGGATGTATCTTGAAAATGATGGGCCGATTTCTTCGTTTCTTTGCTGTGGAACAACTTAGACATCATGCGAAGACAGGGAAGACAATGCATACTATTTGCTGTCTCACGCGGTTCAGCTGCTTTGTGTAGCGTCGCGTTGACCTCTCAAACTCCTCTCTTAAGTCGGGCGCATACCAAGGAATGTATTTGAGCCATGGTATGGAGTCCACCAAGTAATAACCATGGCGCAGGACTCCTGCCGCGCTCCTGAGAAGCAGGCGAGCCTCCATAACGTCGGGATCAGATGCGGATACTGGTGTGGTCTTCCCGTATGCAATTTTCGTGATCGTCACTGCAGAATAACTTCGAAGAACTCGTAAGTAACACACTATCGAACCCCGGTGCCGTATATAGGAAACCACTTACGTTGCCACATGGGTCTGAAAGTTGGCTGGATCGTTGAGAATGCTGAGCATCACAGTTTTCGCTTCTGACATCTGCAAAGGCTGATACGTCTCAGCTGATTTGGCCTGGAGATGTGCATGGAGCGCTCTGCACCATATTTGAAAGTAAGATGAGGACTGTTTGATCCTTTACAGTATCGCGGCGACGAACCTACGCTTCTGACGGAGGCGGTCCCCAGCGCGTGATAAACCGACGGTCAGTCCGTGTGCAAGAATTTCTGCAGCAACAAGGTTAGGTCGATCAGCCGAGATTCTACCCTGCTTCTCCATTATATCCATCGCGGCCTGCCATAAAGGGTTGAATCTGAAGATGTTTATGTATTATCAATGAACTAACTTTGTATCGACCGATAATCACGATGTTCTGGGTTCCTGAACGAATAGTAACCAGAGGGCCATACTCTTCGATCCACCGCGCTTTAGTGAGAAATCCCCTGATCAAAAATGTAATACAATTAGATTACAAAAATGTGGTTGGGGATATGAAACTTCACTTGCGAGGTGGTAGCGAGTGTCCCCAAAGTCTCCTAGTGGGAGGAGAAGGTGGGAGAGGAAGGCGGCTACCTGATTTCCGAAGGTAAGTCCAGATAACCGCTCCAATTAATCCGACACAAGCCCCGGCATTGAGGATGAGCCGTGCGTTGCCAGAAATGTGCAGATCAGAGAGCTGTAGCATGACTAATGAAGAACTGGAGAGAGATAGAATGGACCCGATAGAAAGTGCATTGAAGTTATTTAAATGATACATATCAGCCTAACCCTACTGGCAGGTAGAGACGGGCACGGGGCGTATCATACCTATTACGCATTACGCCACTGAACGAAGAACACGACAAGTCAATCTGCGAGATACAGGAACTGGAGATTCTGTCAAATCTCCGCAACTACTGTCAACGCCCATAAGTCGATACGCAGCTTCCTAAATCATAATCGGCCTACTAGTTTATGGCGTAGTGCACTGACTATGGGTCAATTTGAAGTGACGCGTGCCTCGATCATGATGGTGGTCACGGTGGTGAGCGCTCAGGAGGTAAAGATATCATAGGTGAAATGTACTGTTAAGTCTTGAAATCAAACATTTTAGCCTCTGGAAATCATGGTGATCTGGAATTTCCTAGGCTTTGTACACTGGAAAAAGCACATATCCGCGTAGATATGTGCTAATGCGCGCTCCAGGTTGGATCATGAGTCATCTCATGGCGCAAATGAAAGGTAGGTTATCATCATGTTACGTGTATGAGCATGGCCAGTGCTACTCCACTAGTACACCTTTGGGTATCTAGTAGCTGAACTAGCCTAGCTTAAACAGATGGACGTATCATGATGGGATGGAACCGGGGCCGGCCGAACGGAATGCTGACTGTCTGACATTATGCAAACACCACCACAAACACATAACGTACTTACTCTCCAATACAGTCATAGTGATCCGACGGGGGGTTCTACCGATTATCGTACCACTCGGTGGACATATCATCTTCCAGTAAGTATTAATATCAATAGGAGATCCTATCTTTATAGCAGTTGGGTGCGCCGAATTGACAGAAAGCTGTTTTCAGGAACAAATTTCACTTCGTTCCAATAGTAGAATGATGCTAATACATGAACAGGTTAATTCAGGTAACATGCTCGGGCCATTGCTGGCCTGTATGTGTACGGAGACATTCATTTAATTGTTCCAAAAAATAGCACCACCGGAAGTGCACACTTGAGCTCAATCTGCTTGTATACTACATTTACCTCAAGTCCAGAAGATAATTGGGCGGACAACTTGAACTCGATGGCCTAAGTGGCTGCATGTCAGTTACACCCTCCTGTCACGGAAGTAGGAATTTGCATCATAATATAATAGCAGCTCAATCCACCTATACCTTTCCTCTGTCGAATGGTTCTGGCTAAAGTTTCTGCTCAGCTCCAGCACACCGTGCTCCACGTCTCTGAAGCACATGCACGATACTGCTCAAGCTCAACCCAAGGGATAAACATACCATGTTGTCATTTCACGGTCGTTCAAGGTGTGCATGAAATGAAATGATTAATTTGACAAGGCACCTTGAGGACGCCTCTTGGGATCCATACTACCGCATTGTCAGATATCGTTGGACAGTCACGATACGCCGGAAATGTGTCTGGGAATGCTGGATAAAAAAATTCCTGGTATACTTATAAGCTGATACAGCACGACGGGAATTCGAGGTCCGTAGTCCATACTTGGCTCCCAATTTGATGAAAGTTGAAAGGTAGTAATACATGGACGGGAAGTCCGAGAGAGCTGAGCAATGGCACGAAGGTCAGATTGTGCCTGTGAATGCAAGGGCACTTTGTGGTGCATGGCATAGGTCAGCCGCAACTCCAAATACCTCTGCAAGCGATAACAGAGCTGCAATCTTACGACACCCGCCATCGCGTTAAAACCACATCTTGTAGACCTATCGCACACGTCTATGGACCAACAACCGTCTATTCAGGCCGCTCTGCTGCTAATATACGACTTAGAGACTGTTTCCGATGGGAAGAACGGAGCCATACCTCGGCTATTGTGCTCCCGGACAGCACAACCACGATATTGACAGTGTCATGAACTCAGAGGTGAGTACAGTGTCGGAGCGAGAATACAGTCCACAGCTGGTCTTGCTTCAAATGTGCGGGGTATGTCGTCCAAATCGCACTGAATGGCATCATGACCAAATTCTCGAGATCGTTCCTTGTACCGTCAATGTATAGAAAACATATTCCGAAGAGAAAGCTTGCTGGAACAAAATCGTGTCAGGTGTCCTTACATAGGTGGGAAAAAGGTCTGTCGCAAAGTCTTTCCTTTCCTGTATCACGTTTATGTAATTGACCTCTACAACTCACCGATCCGAACTTCAACCTCTACAGTCTCTTCTGATTTGCCGAGATAAATGACCTAGATGTAAAGTTCAACGGTTGATGGAATCAACGGGATTGACCATTCGATAGGTGCGAGAGTTCAGTACAGAGATATGGAGAGCACAGGGACAGTCAAGGTGTGATTGAAATTCGCCACCCCGATAGTAAGAGAAATCGAAACCGAGTCGCGTCCAGGATGGCACAGACCGTGATGTGGACGCAGGCCATCCGTCGAATCCCGGCATATCCAGAGCTCACACACTGGTTAGAGCTCGAGCGCTTCCCAGTCGTTTGGCTCCTTTCTTCGATGCCTCTTGGAAGAGCGAATGCAGGACCATTATACAGAGGGGGAAGGACACAGACGTATAATACCGACGATGGAAGGTGCAGAGGATTGCGTGAAATTGTGAACACTGGTTATGGTGACTAATGATCAGATCGATTGATAATATCCAAACAATATGAACTGACGTGTTTTCAATGCAGATTTCACCAATGATATTTTGAAGCAACACGGTATTGAGATGACCAAGCTGAAACTTTTGCATGACGATTATCGCAGTTTCGACACTCGCGGCAGGAGGAGATTCGGAATTCGAGGATGAAGGCATATATCACATGGTGTTGCAAGACAATACATGATAACCCTATACCGTCCCATGAAAACCAGACTCTGGACCACCTCTATGAGGCAAAACCTCGATAGAGATGACTCGGCGCAATCCACATTATCAACGTGGAGCGCGCATAAATATTCACGTGGATATGTACTTTTGCCGCTCTACAAAGTCTACGACATTCGAAAGATTCTTCGCTGAGCCGCTTCCTGGTTTAAGACTTCGAGTTAGTCATGGTAAACTGCACCATATGTACCTCCAAACTCCTGCCCTCTCCACTACCATCACCATCATCATACCCGATTTAATGGCCCACCCGCACGCGTCAAAGTTGACGCCCATAGTTAGTGTACTAGGCTATCAATCAGTAGGCCGGTTACAATTCATTATTAACTTATACTCCGAGCGGCTCCGAGGTTGACACTTGGTTCATGTATGTCGTGTGTTTGCTTACAGAGTATGTTGCGAGTCTTTCCTATCTCAAGTCATTCTGTGATTAATCGAGAATCACCCTAGAACTTGCAAAATTTATTGAAATTGCTGCCATCATGGTCCTGGTCGTCACGGGCCTTCGCCTGTCATTTGGAGTTTAGTAGGACGTTTCTTGCAGGTTTTGGTGAGTCTAAGATAAGGATGAGAATCAGCGAAGCAAAAATAACAGCTTGCAACGCAACGATTCGAGTTTGCTCTCGATGCGATCACTAGTTGCCGTTGGATCAATATCGTAACACTCTGGTACAACAGCACTGATCCGCTTATAAACACTGGCCTTTGTCTTGCCAGATATGTTCTGACGATTCTGTGCATTAGTACTAGTGACTTGGATGTTCTCAGGCTCACCTCGTACTGATCCGAACAAGACCCAATTGTAATTTGCCTTCGAGCTGATTTCTGTAATGAGTTTCCACAGGCGCAAGTGCTCATTTTTGTTCCATGAAATGTCGGTGTTTTCTTTGATCTGGCCATGTGGAAGCATAAGGTGTATAGTATAGAGTCCGAGCGCCGAAGGCCAGAAATGGTATATTCAATGTAGTTTGTATTTATTCAAGTCTTTACAGCGGTGCCAACCCCTTCACGAGTGTGCCATATCGATGGAACACGTATACCACTATATTATTATCTTCGCAATTGACCATGCTGATTCCTTAATAAAATGCAACTAGTGGAAAACTGCATACGTGTTTGAAGCCATGTCTTTTCATAGCTCGTTCAATAGTAATTTCAGAAATTTTGACACCCATTGCCTGATGTAGCATATACTGAAGTTCAGACAGCAATAGGTTTGGAGTGCACTTGATGCATGACAACAGATACTCGTAAGGGAGTTAGCGCAATTACTGCCTCTGCACTGCAGGCTTGATTCACTTACTGGAACATCCACTGCTGTGAGCAGACAATGATGTCCACTTTCCAAGGATCTCCGACCTTGTGAGACGAGAGACCTGAAGAACCCGGTTAATAGTTCGGTGGTTTGTGCGAGTGGTTTGTGCTATGAAATTTTACCAAGGTTTTTAGCCAGTTCGACCTGGGGTTTTTCAACAAAAAAAATCGAGCTAATTAACCAGTGAGAAAAAACACTTGGGGAACATTCCTCTTATCACCATCATGGTGCTACCGAAAGTAAGTTTTTAGGTGGTTCTTTCTATTAGATGACATAGCGAAACAACCGAGAGGTACCGTGACAAAGGCCTTGCTCACTATCAGCCATACTGGTACACCAGCTTGGCCTCATCGCAACTTGAAGGACTCGCAGCCCGGGTACTTAAATACTATTATTGGAGGACTACCGTGATGAGTCACAGTATTTCGAAGCTCAAATGTGTTCAACAAACTTCCGCCAGTCCCTGGAAAGGGAAGAAAGGGGTAGTTGCCAAAGTTACGTTCAATCTGCAGCTACAATGCGCAACTCTCCTCGCAAAAGATGGGCTAACGGTTTCTAGTGCATTTGTCATCGGAAAGATGAATTCTTGCAGCTTTCACCCGTCTTACCTCGCTTAGTTGATCGTATGTCAGTAAAAGCTAGCAACTCATATCGCGATGATATTCCTGACCTTATCTGCAGATATCTATAGAACCACAGCCGGAGTTTATGGCATCATTAGCCTTGTGTTTTTTGGAACCAGTTATTAGCAAGTCATTAGTAGTTAGCTAACTTGAATAACACACTAATTGGCAAGTGGCTAATAAGAAACGATTTTTATCCCGAACCCCAATATGAGCAGACATGGTCACCTAATGCTTTTTACAGCTGCTGCAATCTGACCGTAGTTTCCAGGCATGGCAGCAAATCTCAAGGAGTACTTCGCGCGCCCAAATATGGTAAACAAAAGCGGTGAAGGGAACAAAATCAGATTTGTTCTATCGTCATGAAAGCAGCTGTACTGCATTCTATTTTCCGAAGCAATCAGTCGACCCCCGACTGTGCTTGCTATATGAATTACATGGAGTAGTGCGTAATGGATATGACACGCCCGGTCCCCGTCTCTTCCGCTGTAGCAGGGTTCGTATGGGATGCTTCATTTAAATAACTTCAAGTTGAATGCACTTTCTATCAGGTCACTCCTATTTCTCTCTACTTCTCCAATCCCTCATGTTACAACTACCTGACCTGTATATTTCTCGCAACATGCAGCTTATTCTCGGTGCTACAGCTTGCGTTGCGGCTATAGGAGTGATTATCCGTACTTACCTTCGTAAATACCGCCTGCCTCCTTCTCCTCCCACTTGGCGACTTCGGGGACACTATTTACCTTACTACAAGTGAAGTTTCATACTGACCTCTTCGTTTTCGTAATCTAATTTTACCTCATTCCGCTCAGCACATCTCGCACTATAGCGCAGTGGATCGAAGAGTATGGCCCTGTCATTACTATTCGTTCAGGAATCCACACCATCGTGATCATCGGTCGATACAAGGTTAGTCCCTTCAATGTTTATGATACGTGATCATCAGGCTACAGACTCAATGTTTTATGGTAGGCCGCGATGGAAATAATGGAGAAGCAGGGTAGAATGCTAGCTGATCGACCTCGTCTTGTCGCTGGAGAAATTCTTACACAAAAACTGGATATCGGTTTGGCGCCCGCTGGGGACAGGTGGCGTCGGATGCGTAGGTTCGTCGCCGTGTTGCTGTAAGGGCTCAAATAGCCCTAATCTCACTTTCAATGGATGCAGGGCACTCCATACGCATCTCCAGCCCAAATCAGCTGAAGCGTATGAGCCTTTGCAAATGTCACAAGCCAAGAGCGTAATCCTCAATATCCTTGACGATCCACACAGCTTTCAGAACTACGTTGCATCGTAAGTAGTTCCCTACGTACGAGTCTGATACCAGTATATTACTGACGAGTTCTTGTAAGTTATTCCGCAGCGACGGTCATGAAAATTGCATACGGGAAAACCACGCCGACGTCGGCAACTGACCCCGAAATTAAAGAGCTTCGCCAGCTCATCAGGAGATTTCGTACAGTCCTGCGTCATGGCTATTACTTGGTGGACTCCATACCATGGCTTAAATACCTTCCTTGGTATGCACCAGAATTGAGAGACGAGTTCGAGAGGACAAAGCAACTCTACACAAGCCAGCTGAACCGCGTGGGGCAGCAAATGGTAAGCATTGCCCTGCCTATCTTCACATGATTGAATTTTTCCACAGCAGAGCGATGAGGACATCGGCCCTTCGTTTTCAAAATACATGTTAGAAAATAAGCATCTTTATGACTTGACAGAGATCGAGATGGCCTATCTTGCTGGCGGCTTGTTTGGAGCTGGGACAGAAACAGTAAGACGTCTTCTATTTTTCCGATTGTATACACTACGATGAGGTGTCAGACTGCTATAGCAATATGCACAGTGCTAATGGCGGCTGCACATTTCCCTGAAGAGCAAGCTAAATTACAGGTCGAGATTGATGCAGTCATCGGACAGGAGCGAGGTAGTTCGATTTTGCACCCTGGTTCTGTCAATTAAATGATTTCTCTGCCAAAGCACCGACATTTGCCGACAAACCATGCCTTCCTCATCTGGAGGCCTTCATCTCTGAAGCTTTGAGATGGAGACCATTGTCTGCCGAAGTTGGTGGGTCTCTGAATGGTCGGTCCTGCACCTGAAGTTTACATAACCACGCTACAGCATTGCCTCATCGAACGACTGAAGATGTCATTTGGGCAAGTGCTCTTTGAACGATTTATTGTCCGCAAGATAATCTGACATCTTCCTGCAGGAAAACTATTGCATTCCTGCTGGAACTACGGTAACCAGCAACCTCTGGTAAGTCGATATTCTTGAAGATACGACGTTATATACAAATGTCATTGCCTTAGGGCCATTTCTCGAGATCCAGAAGTCTATCCCGAGCCTGATGAATTCAAGCCCCAGCGCTGGATGGACGACCAAGGTCGCCTGAGGGACGATCTCGCATTCTTTATATTTGGGTTTGGTCGGCGGTAAGCACAGTCTCTTGTGATATATTTCCTTCGATTGTCTTTCCTTCCAGTGTATGCCCAGGTCAACACGTTGCGAACAGGTTAAAGTTCTTTACACGCGCACGATTTCCCGATCTTATCTAAAATGTTACAGATCAGTGTTCATAAATTCGCTTCTTATCCTTTGGGCCTTCAAGCTCAGTCTGGATCCTACGAAGCCACAAGATGACATGGGATTCTCAAAAGCGATGATACCAAATGTCCCTTGTGCTATTGAATTCCAGATGAGAGTTCCAGAAGGGGAGCTTAGGCGTATGATGCAGAATCATCCCGAGGCTAGTTGAGAAGCCTTGATGGATCAGGGGCGGGGAGGAAAGGGCGAGGGGGAATCATCAAATTGTTCATAGGTTCAAGTCTAACTCGTGTAATATAGTCAGCCATGCATTTTTCTTCATTCACGTCCGGGTGGAAAGCCGGACGCACCGAATGCGACAATTGTGGGATTGACTAAAACTTGGTCGGTCTTGAGCTTGATCACGCTGGTTTTGGAGTCCTTGGATTGTGAAGGTGATGATGAAATGGTAGTATGGTGTGACACTGTTCACTAATGAGCGCGCGCATCCAGCGGTGTTTCATCGAATTCCATGTCCGTCGATATCCCAATGCCATACATACGGAATTTTCCATTCGTCGATTTTATGTCGGAGATCGCAGTGGCGCTTATCCATGAGCCTGGACACCCGATGTCGGAGAACGAAGTCTCCTGGATGTTTGTTCTTGAGCCTCTACACGACAACAGACACAGGCTCTCTAGATGGTATTCGGATCGCTCGGAGCGTTAATCGATTAGCTACCACCACCACGTCGTCGTCATCATCATCGTCACACCCAATTCACTAACCCTGCACACGTCAGAATTAATGCTCATAGCCTAATTCCAATGCACAATACGAAGGTCATCAAATGAGAGTAAGTTGATTATGCGTGCCCGGTTCCCGCATGTTGTGAGTTTCCTTCCCTATTATGTTAGTAACGCACAATGTGTACCCGGCCCATGATGGGGTTCGTTTGGAGTGCTTTAAATAACACTTTCGATGAGGTTCATCCTATCTCTGTCCACTCCTCCAATTCATGATACTACAACTATCTCATCTGTGTATTTTTGACAACACGCAGCTCGTTCTCGGTGCTACAGCTTGCATTGCGGCTATAGGGGTGATTGTCCGTACTCACCTTCGTAAATCCTGCCTACCTCCTTCTCGTCCCACTTGGCAACTTCAGGGACACTTCCTACCATTTCAGAAGTGAAATTTCATATCGGCCTCTTTGTTTTTGCAATCTGATTTTACCCCATTTCTGATCAGCGCATCTTTCACTATAGCGCAGTGGATCGACGAGTATGGCCCTCTAGTCCTATTCGCGCAGGAACCCAGACCATCGTGATTATGGTTCGATACAGAGTGAGTCTCTTCAATGTTCATGACATATCATAATCAGATTCAACACTTTGTGGAAGGCCGTGGTGGACATAATGGAGAAGCAGGGTAGAATCGACCTCGCCTGATTGCTGGAGAAATTCTTACACGCGAACTGAGCATCAGGTTTGCACACCCTGGGGACAGGTTCCGTCAAATGCCTATCGTAAGGGCTCACACTCCCCTCAACTTACTTTTCAATCTGGTGTAAAGCACTTCATATACTCCGGCCCCAAAACAGCTGAGGCGTATCAGCCTTCGCAAATGTCACAAGCGAAGAACGTAATCCTCAACCTTCTTGGCGATTCACACAACTTTCAGCACCATATTGCATCGTAAGTGGCTTCCTACGTATGGAATCTATTGGTGTGTCACTTACAAGTTTTTGGAAGTTGTGCTGCAACGACTATCCTGAAACTTACATATGGAAAGACCGTGCCGACGTCAGAAACTGACCCTGAAATTAAAGAGACTCGTCATATCACAGTTATTTCGTTCAGTCATGCGTCATGGCTCTTACTTAGTGGACTCCATACCGTGGCTCAAATATCTTCCCTGGTATGCACCAGAATTAAGAGACGGGTTCAAGAGGATAGGGCGACTCTAGACACCAGCTAAATCGCGTGAAACAACAAATAGTACGCATTTTCTCACCTATCTTCACATGATGTTCGAGTTGTTCCACAGCAGAGCAACGAGGACATCGGCCTTTCGCCTGCAAAATGTAATCTAAAACATGGACATCTCTATGGCTTGACGGAGATCGAGGCGGCGTGTGTCCGGCGTGTTATTTGGAGCTGGATCCCACACGGTAAGGTGTCTTCCTTTTCTCGTTTGTATACACTGAGATGAGATGTCAGATCGCCATAGCAATTTGAATTTGTATAGTGCTAATGGCGGCTGCACGTTTCCATGAGGAGCAAGCTAAAGTACAGGCCGAGATCGATGCAGTCATCGGAAAGGAGTGAGGTAGCTCGAACACTGAGTTGTATAGTTGGGCATCATAGAAGGAGATCGAAAAAGCAGTCTCTCAGAACAAAGAGGAATCCGAGCGGCAGGACTTGTTTGTCGTGATCGTGAGAGATGCATGAAGCATTTAGTAAGGACTACCAAGTAGTTAACCTTTGCAACGCTTTCAGTGCTGAGCAGCCTAGTGGCAGGTCCGCTAGTTGTGGTATAAGTGACCGTACTTGTCGTTAAAGGTGGCTACGATGACGACGTTGGACGCAGCATTAGGCGCATGGGCTTTCTGGTGGGGGGACAAGACAAGTATACTTGATCTGGCGTTAGCAGTGTACACGTGCTGTAGAGCAATGTCATTGACAGAAGATGGATACAGAAGATGGGGAAACATTATTTACCTCGCATTGGAAAGACATCTACAATGAGAATTCTATGTACAAGGGTACGGAGTGTGTTCCTGAGCAGCAAAAAAAAAGACCAAGCTCATGATGCGGCATACTGATAAGACGCTCGCAGTTTGAGAAAAAAAGGAAAGAAGTTCCCGCGCTTGCGTGTTTTTATGGGACGTGGTCAACGGCATGCAAATGATGCAATGTAAATGCCTTCATCCTCGACTTCCGAGTCTCCTCCTGCTGCAAGTGGAGTCAAAACTGCGATAATCGTCATAAAAAAATCTCAGCTTGGTCAATACCGTGTCACTCCAAAACATCGTTGGTGCAATCTGCATTTAAAATACGTCAGTTCATATTGTCAATTAAGATTACATCTTACTACTTCTCTGGGTATTATCTTATCATTAGTCACCATAACCAATGTTCAAACGTTCATGCAATCCTCTGCACCTTCCCTCGTCGCTATTATACATTTCTGGGTCCTTCCTGGTATTGCAAACCCTCTGCACAATGATCCTGCATTCGCTCTTCCAAGAGGCATCGAAGAAAGGAGCAAAACGACCAGGAAGAGCTCGAGCTCTAAATCAACAGTTGAACTAGCTATCTTAGTCATCTGTTTTGAGATGTAGAGGTTGAAGTTCGGATCGGTGAGTTGTAGAGGTCAATTACATAAACGTGATACAGGAAAGGAAAGACTTTGCGACAGACCTTTTTCCCACCTATGTAAGGACACCTGACACGATTTTGTTCCAGCAAGCTTTCTCTTCGGAATATGTTTTCTATACATTGACGGTACAAGGAACGATCTCGAGAATTTGGTCATGATGCCATTCAGTGCGATTTGGACGACATACCCCGCACATTTGAAGCAAGACCAGCTGTGGACTGTATTCTCGCTCCGACACTGTACTCACCTCTGAGTTCATGACACTGTCAATATCGTGGTTGTGCTGTCCGGGAGCACAATAGCCGAGGTATGGCTCCGTTCTTCCCATCGGAAACAGTCTCTAAGTCGTATATTAGCAGCAGAGCGGCCTGAATAGACGGTTGTTGGTCCATAGACGTGTGCGATAGGTCTACAAGATGTGGTTTTAACGCGATGGCGGGTGTCGTAAGATTGCAGCTCTGTTATCGCTTGCAGAGGTATTTGGAGTTGCGGCTGACCTATGCCATGCACCACAAAGTGCCCTTGCATTCACAGGCACAATCTGACCTTCGTGCCATTGCTCAGCTCTCTCGGACTTCCCGTCCATGTATTACTACCTTTCAACTTTCATCAAATTGGGAGCCAAGTATGGACTACGGACCTCGAATTCCCGTCGTGCTGTATCAGCTTATAAGTATACCAGGAATTTTTTTATCCAGCATTCCCAGACACATTTCCGGCGTATCGTGACTGTCCAACGATATCTGACAATGTAGTAGTATGGATCCTGAGAGGCGGCACCCCCAAAATACCTTGTCAGATTAATCACTTCATTTCATTCACACCTCGAACTTCGACCGTGAAATGAAACATGGCATGTTTGTCAGTTGAGTTTGGGCAATATCTTGCGTGTACTTCAGGGGAGTAGAGCGCGGCGTACTCGAGTTGAACAGACACTTTATCTAGAACTATTTGACAGAGGAAAGGCATAGGTGTATTGAGCTGCTACTATAGTATGATGGACGTTCCTGCTTCTGTGACACGAAGACGGTGTAACTAGCATGCATGCAGGCCACTTGGGTCATCGAGCGTCCAATTATCTTCTAGACTCGAGGTAAATTTAGTATACAAGCAGATTTAGCTCAAGCATGCACTGGCACTTCCGGTGGTACGACTTTTTGAAACAATTAAACGGATGCGCCCTATGATAGACATACACAGCAACAATATCTCGAGCATGCTACCTGTTCATTTATCATTCTATTGTGATCCTGAAAATAGCTTTCTATCAATTCGGCGGACCCAACTGTTATAGAGATAGGGTCCCATTAATACTTACTGGAAATGATGTGTCCACGATAATCGGCAGAATCCCTTCTGCCCCTGGTGACTAGCCCGTCGGATCTAGACTGGAACCATACATACCATGTTTCCTACCTATGACTGTATTGCAGAGTAAATACGTCATGGTATTTGTCAGAGACATTTACATTTCGTATTTGGTAGACTTATTCTTATTTCAGCATGCCTTGGATCTACTTGTTTAAAATTTCAACTTGAATGAATTCTCTGAAATATATTAATTAATATACATGTATTTTCCTCAAAAAATATAAGATGTGTCAGGAGAGAGAGCAAACAAGTTTTGAGATAAGTGTGTCAAGCATGTAAAATGAATGTGTGAATTTACTGATGGGAGTCAGCATTCTTGCCGCCATCATGATAGTAGGTCCGCACCATTTTCGAAAACAAGCTAGTAGTAAACTGCACCTATCTCCAAACTCCTGAGCGCTCCCCACCGTGACCACCATCATGATTGTTGCACGCGTCACTTCAAATCGACACCCATAGTCAGCCCACTACGCCATAAGTCAGTAAGCCGATTACGATTTAGGAAGTTGTGTGTTAACTGATGGACGTTGACAGCAGTGCAGAGATTTGAACAGGATCCTGCCCAGCTCCTGTATGTCACGGGTTGGCTAGGTTGTCGTGTTCTACCTTTATTGCGTTCAGTGGCGTAATGCGTAATAGGTATGATACGCCCAGTGCCCGTCTCTAGTACCTGCCCGTAGGGTTAGGGTGAGATGTATCATTTAAATAACTTCAATGCACTTTCTATCAGGTCCATCTTATCTCTGTCCAGTTCTTCATTAATCATGCTACAGCTCTCTGACCTGCACATTTCTGGCAACGCACGGCTCATCCTCAATGCCGGGGCTTGTGTCGGATTAATTGGAGCGGTTATCTGGGCCTACCTTCGGAAATCAGGTAGCCGCCTTCCTCTCCCACCTTCTCCTCCCAATAGGAGACTTTTTGGACACTTGCTACCCCCTCGCAGGTGAAGTTTCATATCCCTGACCACATATTTTTTGTAATCTAATTGTATCACATTTTTGATCAGTGCATTTCTCACTGTAACGCGGTGGATCGAAGAGTATGGCCCTCTGATTACTGTTCGTTCAGGAATACATAACTTCGTGATTATCGGTCGATACAAAGTTAGTTTTTTCATAATACGTGATCATCTCTAGATTCAACCCTTCGTGGCAGGCCGCGATAGATATACTAGAGAAGCAGGGTAGAATCTCGGTTGATCGACCTAACCTTGTTGGTGCAGAAATTCTTGCACAAGGACTGATCGTCAGTTTAGCACGCGCTGGGGAGAGCCTCCGTCAGAAGCGTAGGTTCGTCGCCGCGATACTGTAAAGGCTCAAACAGCCTCATCTTACCTTTAAATACGGTGCAGAGCGCTCCATGCGCATCTCCAGCCCAAATCAGCTGAGACGTATCAGCCTCTGCAAATGTCACAAGCAAAAATCGTGATGCTCAGCATTCTCGACGATCCAGCTAACTATCAGAGCCATGTGTCAACGTAAGTGGTTTCCTATATACGGCACCAGGGTCCGATAAGTTTGTCACTTACGAATTCTTGGAAGTTATTCTGCAGTGACGGTCACGAAAATTACATACGGGAAGACCACACCAGTGTCTGCAACTCATCCCGATGTTTTGGAGGCTCGCCTGCTCCTCAAGAGCGTGGGAGGAGTCGCGCGCCATGGTAATTACTTGGTGGACTCCATACCATGGCTCAAATACATTCCTTGGTATGCGCCCGATTTAAGAGAGGAGTTCGAGAGGACGACGCGACGCTACGTAAAGATGCTAAACCGCGTCAGACAGCAAATAGTATGCATTGTCTTGCCTGTCTTCACATGATGTCTAAGTTGTTCCACAGCAAAGAAACGAGGACGTCGGCCCATCATTTTCAAAATACATCCTAGAAAATCAGCATCAGTATGGCTTGTCGGATATCGAGACAGCGTATCTTTCTGGTGCCATATATGCAGCTGGGATCGAAACGGTGAGGCATTTTCCATTTTTCTGATTGTACTCACTAAGAGGTGTCAGACTTCTATGGCGATATGCACGGTGCTAATGGCGGCTGCAAAATTCCCTGAAGAGCAAGCCAAAGTACAGGCCGAGCTTGATGCAGTCATCGGAAGGGAGCGAGGTAGCTCGATTTTGCATCGAAGTTATGTCAATGAAATGATTTATCTACCAAAGCACCGACCTTTGCCGACAAGCCGTCCCTTCCTCATCTGGAAGCCTTCATCTCTGAGGCTTTGAGGTGGAGACCGATTATTGCTGCAGGCGGGTCTCTCATTAGTCGGTCCCACACATGAAGTTTATACAATCCACCCCATAGGAGTGCAACACCGAACGGATGAAGATATCATTTGGGCAAGTGTTCTTTGAATCATTGGTTGTCCGCAGGATAATCTGAAATCCTCCTACAGGAAAACTATTGTATTCCCGCTGGAACTACAGTGGTCGGCAACCACTGGTAAGTCGATGTCCTTTGCGATACGGTATATCAAACTGTCACTGCGTCAGGGCCATCTCTCGAGATCCGGATATGTATCCCGAGCCTGAGGAATTCAAGCCCCAACGCTGGATTGACGACGAAGGTCGCCTGAGGGACGATCTTGGATTTTTCACATTTGGGTTTGGTCGGCGGTGAGTGCCGTTTTTTGGGATATACCTTCTTTTTGATTGTCCTTCCTTTCAGCATATGCCCAGGTCTACATGTTGCGAATAGGTTAGAGTTCTTTCCATGCGCATGACTTCTTGGTCTAATCTGAAATGTTACAGATCCATCTTCATAAATTCGCTTCTTATCCTTTGGGCCTTTGAGCTCCGTCTGGATCCCACGAAGCCACTGGATGACACGGGGTTCATATACTTGCCGATTCCAAATATCCCATGCACTATTAAATTTCAAACGAGGATTCCAGAAGCAGAGCTCAGGCTTATGATGGAGAACTATTCGGAGGGCATGTGAGAAGCATTGGGCGAGATCATCATCAGGGAGTAAATGAAAATCAATTAGAAACAGACTATGTATTCGTTCATGACAACCTGACTCCGAGTCTGATTCGTGTAATATAATCAACTATGCAGTGTCTCCGAGATATAATTTCATAGTAGAAGCCTTGAAGAGCCTAAATGTCCATTTGACTTAGAGTATTTAGCTTAGACAGCAGGATCCGTTCACTGCGGTCGTAAGAAAGTACCTTTCCCCATCTCTACGAGTTCAATGCAATCAATGTCCACCATCCCATCTACAATCAAGGTGCTATGAATGTGGCCATGAATAATGAAGAGAAATGCATATTTGACTATATTACAAGAGTCAGACTTGAAGCCTATGATAAGAGACCTAGAGATATGAACGATTTCATGATTCGTTCCCCGCCCCCCTTAGTGGTGATCCATCAAGGCATCTCACCCAGCCTCAGGATAATTCTGCATCATATGCCTAAGTTCCGCTTCTGGAACCCTCGTCCGAAATTCGATAGCGCAAGGGACATTTGGTATCGCCGCATTCATGAACCCCATATCATCCTGCGGCTTCGTGCGATCCAGATTGAGCTCGAAGGCCCAAAGAATAAGAAGTGAATTAATGAACACCGATCTAAAAAATTTCAGATGAAATCTGGAAATCATATACGCGGAAAGAACTCTAACCTGTCCGCAACGTGTTGACCTGGGCATACACTAGAAGGAAGGACAATCACAGAAAGTATATCACAAAAAATAGTGCTTACCGCCGACCAAATCCATATACAAAAAATGTGAGATCGTCCCTCAGGCGACCTTGGTCATCAATCCAGCGCTGGGGCTTGAATGTATCAGGTTCGGGATAGACATCTGGATCTCGAGAGATGGCCCTGGGGTAGTGACAATTTGACATGTCGTATCCTGAAGGACACGGACTTACCAGTGGTTGCCGACTACCGTAGTTCGAGCGGGAATGCAATAGTTTTCCTGCCAGCGGATGTCAGATTATCCTGTGGACAACAAATCATTCAGAGAGCACTTGCCCAAATTACGTCTTCAGTAGTTCGGTGAGGTATGCCTGTGGAGTGAATTGTGGACTTCAGGTGCAGGACCAACCATTCGGAGACTCACCTTCAGCAGCCAACGGTCTCCATCTCAAAGCCTCAGAAATAAAGGCCTCCAGACGAGGAAAGGACGCTTTGTCGGCAAAGGTCGGCGCTTTGGCAGATAAATCATTTAATTGGCATCACTTCGATGCAAAGTCAAACTACCTCGCTCCCTTCCGATAACTGCATCGATTTCTGCCAGTACTTTAGCTTGCTCTTCAGGGAAATGTGCTGCAGCCATCAGCACCGTGCATATCGCTATAGCAGTCTGACACGCGATCTCAGTGTATACAAACGAAATAAGGAACACGCCTTACCGTGTGGGATCCAGCTCCAAACAACCCACCAGCAAGATACGCCATCTCCATCTCCGTCAAGCCATAGAGATGCTCATTTTCTAACATGTATTTTGAAAATGATGGACCGATGTCTTTGTTGCTCTGCTGTGGAACAACTCAGACATCACATGAAGATAGGTAAGAAAATGCGTACTAGCTGCTGTCTCACGCGGTTCAACTGGCCTGTGTAGAGTCGCGATGCTCTCTCGAACTCGTCTCTTAATTCCGGCGCATACCAAGGAAGGTATTTGAGCCACGGTATGGAGTCCACCAAGTAATTACCATGGCGCAAGACTGTACGAAATCTCGCGATGAGCTGGCAAACCTCCCTAATTTCGGGGTCAGTTGCTGACGTCTGCGTGGTTTTCCCATATGCGAGTTTCATGACCGTCGTTGCAGCATAACTTCCAAAAACCTGTAGGTAACACACTAACAGATCCCGCACGTAGGGGACTACTTACGATGCAACGTGGTGCTGAAAGTTATGTGGATCGTCAAGAATGTTGAGGATTACGTTCTTCGCTTGTGACATTTGCAAAGGCTGATACGCCTCAGCCGATTTGGGCTGGAGATGCGTATGGAGTGCTCTGCACCATATTGAAAAGTAAGTTGAGGGGAGTGTGAGCCCTGACAGTGTCGCAGCGACGAACCTGCGCATTCGACGGAGCCTGTCCCCAGCGTGTGTGAAGATGAGGCCCAGCCCGCGAGTAAGAATTTCTCCTGCAGCAAGGTGAGGTCGATCAGCTAGGATTCTACCCTGCTTCTCCATTATATCCATCGCGGCCTGTCACGAAGTATTCAATGTGGAGCTGACCACGTATCATGAACATTGAACAGACTAACTTTGTATCGACCGATAATCACGATGGTCTGGGTTCCTGAGCGAATAGTAATCAGAGGGCCATACTCGTCGATCCATCGTGCTATAGTGAAATATGTGCTGATCAGAAATGGAGTGAAGTCAGATTGCGAAACCCAAGAGACGGATATGAAACTTCACTTCTGGGGCGGTAGGAAGTGTCCCTGAAGTCGCCATGTGGGAGGAGAAGGAGGCAGGCAGGATTTACGACGGTAAGCACATATAATCACTCCTATAGCCCCAACGCAAGCTGTAGCACCGAGAACGAGAAGCGTGTTGGCAGGGATGAGCAGGTCAGGTAGCTGTAGCATGAGGGATTGGAAGAGTGGAAGGAGATAGGACGGTCCTCATCAAAAGTGCATTTAAGTTATTTAAAGCACCCCGTGCTACAGGAAGAGACGGGGCCGCCATCTGTCATACCCCATTACACATTAGTAAAAAAGCAAACATCCGAAATGCGGGAACCGAGCGAATGTCTGGACACGAATTTCAGTTGAGAAACTCAAATCGAAATTCAACTTCGGCGTCATGTGTCGGAAATCTCATAAGAGCTAGTACGGTAACCAAAAGTTCGTTGAAATTAGGCCGCAGTAGCTATCTCTTATAATGCATGAACTTTTGGTGGTCCCATTGTAGTTTGCTGATGTATGAGCGAATCAACTGTAGTACAAATAAGATTCACTGACTTCTGCCGGCCCTCGACTGCTGGCAGTTGCCACCTGGCAATTTGCCATTGGCAGAATGGCAGACTTCTGCCCACAACACTAAGTCCTTGGCTTGCTCTGTTACTGACGCCCATGAACGGAATCCATAGTTCCTCTTTTTTTTGGTAATTCTTCTGGTACCTCCTCCTGGCCGCCTTCCGGGTGGTCCCTCCTCTTCCAAGTATTACTTTCCTTTCTCGTTTTATGTTACATAACCCACTGTAGTATTACGTAGGACGTACATTTGTTAATAAAATTTGGTTTTTGAAAATAATCTATCGTGATTATAGTATTCAGCATCATTGAGTTATTGGTGAGTTTGTCTAAAGCACTCGAAGCTTCTAAAAGTTTATTACGGTTGGTGGACATGCATCAACTTGATAGGTAATTGCAAACTGACTGTCAAGATTGCACATTTCATCCGACTTAGTCTGGGTATTTAAAGCTTTCTCATTCGGACCGCGATTGTGATAGATATTGGGTGACTTTCCATAGGATTTAGAACTCCAGATTTCGCTCTAAACCTTAAAATTCGGAGGTTCGGCCAAGAGATATTTATATCTAGAAACTCGTTCCAAACCATAGACATGGTCAAATAAACCTTATGATCTAATTCTACTTACAACATGGCATACGACATCACTGATGAAACCCTGCTGTCCCTCGCTCTGGCTGATGAAGATCATGAAGACGATGAATTGCAGAGGAGGCACATTGGAAGTATTGGCATCCTTGTATTTGTTGGAACGGAACAATCACGCTATGAATGCTCTGAACGGTGGCAATCAAGAACATATCTCATTCGTAGTGACCTACTTCCTGATCCATGTCTGAATATGCCCTGACAAGCACTTTACTCAGCACAGAACAACCGTGCATTTATCACAACCATGGGTGTTGATGTCCCTACATTTCATTACAGACGCAGGCTATGTGAAGGGTGGGGACATGACCTGAGTTTCAATCATATCGTCATCCTCACCATCTGAGAGTTCAGGTTGATATGGCACCCTCGACAGTGTACCGTAGGGCTGATCAGGTAAGAAAGGAGTCGGATAAGAGTTTGGTGGCAGTATGCCATAACTGGGTGGAAGTAGGGGAGGGTATGTAAATGTTTGACCAACGGGCTGCACGACGAAAAGTTCGGGGCTTTGTAGGAAGTTAGATAAAGATGAGTGATGCATATATTAAAGGTAGACGTACGTTTTATATCACAAAGCACATGGTGCAGAATGTAGCATACACCTGAAGCGATCACTGATTAGCATTAAAGAGAGATCTGGGAGACTTGGACAAACAAAAAACATCGTAAGAATGACTAAGTTCTTTCTTATCCTTGCCGCATCACATGAGGATGGGCCGTAATCACCTAGAAAATTCGAAAATGAATGAATGGGAGCACGCATGGTGCAGGATGTAGCACAGACTTAGCAGACTTTGTTCATGCGGTATGACGTCGCGGACATTGAAATATTGCTTACAACGACGTTCTAAATCTGGAAGGGGGGGGGTACCCCCCCCTTCCAAATTCCGATCTAGAAGAGGGTGCGTTTGACGTGCGGAGTTGGAAGTTGCTTACGTTTCATAGCGGCTCCTCGGCATATAAGGTTTAAATCACGTATCTGGAATTCTAGACGCTGTGGAAAGTCACCCATTATATGTATTTTAGAGTAGATGAAGCTTTGCATAGTTTCATCATTTTCGGGTCGGTTACCTAATGGCCCACGAGCCTATCTTTTCTTGCTCCGCTACTGAAGAATATGCATCGTACCCTTGCACAATCCTCATCGTAAATGTCTTCCCAATGGCAGCTAAATATCTGAGCTCCCAAATCCATCATCTGTCAATGTCACTGCTCTTCACGCACTGCTAATTCTATTAGTGTGAAACGATATCTGGTACCGCCACCATGTCTCCCTTCCCAGCAAGCTTACAGGTCTAATCCCATGTCTCATATTGTCAGCGGGGCCATACCTGCAACCAAACGTACAGGCGCTCATGCTGTCAGAGTCATCAGGAAAAAACAAGGTGACTATATAGTACTATATAGTCAGGTAGCGCGAGTAGCCCCGTCGTCAAGTGCCCTCTATGTATTTAGCGTAGAATCCCGTAGTAGCTACCAGGTACTACTGTAGTTTGTCAGAGTGCTACTACTATATGCAGCTATATAGCGCACCAAGATGGGACAGTCGGTTGACTGTGAATGGACTAGCGCAAATGTTTACGAGTTGGCAAGTGATTTCTATCTAAATACCTTTATTGACCTTGATATATTCTGCATGTCCGCTATTGATTGGTTTTGTTGCTACTCAGCTACTATTGACTACAAACTTGAATTTAACTCTCGTGCCTCCAGGTGGCCGGCTGTAGTCTGCTGTAGCTCGCTGTAGATCTATATAGTCCGAGTTACGGCTACATTAAGTACATAGAACTATGGTAGCTATGTAGTGCTACATAGCTCTCACCAGGACTCCCACAAAAAATGTTTTTTCCTGATGGAACCAGCAGACCTAACCACTTTGCTGGGCGCTGAGCGTGTTGCGCAGGTTAACTGTTTGGTGATCATTGCTTGGTGCTTCCCGCGTTTCACGATCACGACAAACAAGTCTGCTGTAGCAGTGCCGCCACGTTTCCTCTCTATGCTGACACTACATCTTCAGGATAGTTCTGCATCATACACCTAAGCTCCCCTTCTGGAACCCTCGTCCGAAATTCGATAGCGCAAGGGACATTTGGTATCGCCGCATTCATGAACCCCATGTCATCCTGCGGCTTCATGTGATCCAGACTGAGCTCGAAGGCCCAAAGGATAAGAAGCGAATTGATGAATACCGATCTATAACATTTCAGATGAATGGGAAATCATGTACATGGAAAGAACTCTAACCTGTTCGCAACATGTAGACCTGGGCATACACTGAAAGGAATGACCATCACAGAAAGTATATCACAGAAGACAGTGCTTACCGCCGACCAAATCCATACACAAAGAATGTAAGATCGTCCCTCAGGCGACCTTGGTCGTCAATCCAACGCTGGGGCTTGAATGCCTCAGGCTCGGGATAAATATCTGGATCTCGAGAGATGGCCCTGAGGCAGTTACAGTTTTATATGTCATATCTTAAAGGACATCGACTTACCAGTGGTTGCCGACTACCGTAGTTCCAGCGGGAATGCAATAGTTTTCCTATCGGCACATGTCCGATTACCCTACGGACCACAAATCGTTCAGAGAGCACTTGCCCAAATAACATCCTCAGTCGCTCGATGAGGCACTCCTGTGGGGTGCATTGTATAAGCTTCATGTGCAGGACCGACCAATGAGAAACCCACCTTCAGCGACCAACGGTCTCCATCTCAAAGCCTCAGATATAAAGGCCTCCAGATGAATAAGGGATGTTTTGTCAGCAAATGTCGGCACTTTGGCGGAGGGATCATTCAATTGAAATCACTACGATTCAAAGTCAAACAACCTCGCTCCCTTCCGATGACTGCATCAATCTCAGCCTGTACTTTAGCTTGCTCTTCAGGGAAATGTGCGGCCGCCATTAGTACCGTGCATATTGCCGTAGCGGTCTAACCCCCCATCTTAGTGTATACAAACGGGAAAAGGAAGAAGCCTTACCGTTTGTGATCCAGCTCCAAAAAAGACACCGGCAAGATACGCCATCTCGTTCTCCGTCAAACCAATGAGACGCTCATTTTCTAGAATGTATTTTGAAAATGATGGGCCGATGTCCTGGTCGCTCTGCTATGGAACAACTCAAACATCATGTGAAGACAGGCAAAACAAGGCGTACTAATCGCTGTCTCACGCGGTTCAGCTGGCCTGTGTAAAGTCGCCTTGCCCTCTTGAACCCGTCTCTTAATTCTGGTGCATACCAGGGAATATATTTAAGCCACGGTATGGAGTCCACCAAGTAAGAGCCATGGCGTAGAACTGGACGGAATATCTTGGCGATGTGGCGAATCTCTCTAATTTCAGCGTCAGTTTCCAACGTCGGCGCGGTCTTCCCATACGTAAGTTTCATGATCGTCGTTGCAGCATAACTTCCAAAACCTGTAAGTGACACACCCGCATGTATGGGCCACTTACGATGAAACGTGCTGCTGAAAGTTGTGTGGATCGTTAAGAATATTGAGGATTACGTTCTTAGCTTGTGACATTTGCAAAGGCTGATACGCCTCAGCTGATTTGGGCTGGAGATGCGTATGGAGTGCTCTGCACCATATTAAAAAGTAAGTTGAAGGCGGTGTGAGCCCTGACAGTGTCGCAGCGACGAACCTACGCATTCGACGGAGCCTGTCCCCAGCGTGTGCCAAGATGAGGTCCAGTCCGCGAGTTAGAATTTCTCCGGCAGCAAGGCGAGGTCGATCAGCTAAAATTTTGCCCTGCTTCTCCATTATATCCATCGCGGCCTGCCACGAAGTATTCAATGTGGAGCTGACCACGTATCATGATCATTGAAGAGACCAACTTTGTATCGACCGATAATCACGATGGTCTGGGTTCCTGAGCGAATAGTAATCAGAGGGCCATACTCGTCGATCCACCGTGCTAGAGTCAAAGATACGCTGATCAGAGATGGGGTGAAATCAGATTGCGAAAACGAAGAGGTCATATGAAACTTCACTTATGAGGTGGTAGGAAGTGTCCCTGAAGTCGCCATGTAGGAGGAGAAGGAGGCAGGCAGGATTTACGACGGTAAGCACGTATGATCACTCCTATAGCCCCAACGCAAGCTGTAGCACCGAGAACGAGCAGCGTGTTGGCAGGGATGAGCAGGTCAGGTAGCTGTAGCATGAGGGATTAGAAGAATGGGAAGAGATAGGACGGACCTCATCGAAAGTGCTTTCGAGTTATTTAACGCACCCCGTGCTACAGGAAGAGACGGCATCTGTCATACTCCATTACGCATTAATAAAAAGCAAACATCCGAAATGGTGTGGAAACGCTGCTTTTTGAGCGTTTGATTCGGTATAGGTCAGGTCGTGCTCACGTACATCACGAAATTATACCTAAAATGTACAAATTCTTATGTTTTTCGTCAACGGAGATCGGACTGAGGCTCAGCTGCGTTATCACAACGAAATCTGCATTATCAAGTCTAGATAACAGCCTGATGTTGGATATCTGGGGTCGAGGTACGAGCTCGACACTTTTCGGGATTCTTCGGGAATGATGGCGCAATATTGGCCAGCATTGGCAGCATAGTTTTACCGCTGGCAGACATATATAAGTAGGTATTTTTCGGTACAAGACGCTATGCGTTCATCAGGCATCTGACTCACATATGACAAAGGTTTAGCGAGCTTTATTTAATGTAAAATATTTAAAAAATATATCATAATGTAGATCATATGACAAAGAAATAGATAGGTAGACCACATACTTCGGTCATTTTCCTGTGTAGAACCAGTGCCCCGGATGTGCCAAAAGGTTGTAGAATCATGGCCAGCCAGTCCTCAGCCAGTCTATGTAGGATGGGTGCTGGCCAGCCTCTACTATATATAATGGATTAGCACATAGTAAAAGCATGGCCGGCCAGTAAATGTAAAGTAGAATAGTCTGCTATATAAAATGAATTACCCTATGTATTAAGCCTAGTGCACTGGCCGGTTTGCATCTACTGATGTAGAAGCAAGGCTGGCCAACTTGTAGGTCTAAACCTAGTACACAAGCCAGTCTGCATCTACCTACATAGAGGCAAGGCTGGCCAGTGTGTAGGGCTAGACCTTTGCACTGGCCAGCTTGCATTTACCTATGTAGAAGCAAGGCTGGCTGGCTTGTAGGTGCACTAGCTTTAGACCTACAAGCTGGCCAGCCTTGCTTCTACATAGGTAGATATAGACTGGCCAGCCTTGCTTCTACATGGGTAAATGCAAGCTGGCCAGTGCAAAGGTTTAGACTGGCCAGCATGTATCTACCTATGTAGAAGCAAGGCTGGCTGGCTTGTAGGTCTGAACACAGTGCACTGGCCAGTCTGCATCTACCTATGTAGAAACAAGGCTGGCTGGTTGGTAAATCTAAATTTTTGAACTGGCCAGTTTGCATCTACCTATATAGAAGCAAGGCTGGCCAGCATGTTAATACAACTGGCTGGTCTAATTCTGACAAGTAGATATAATGATTGGACAAGATTGATTAGTGATAAAGGCTATGTAGGATATAAGGTTATATCTTCTGGGCTTTCTTAGAAGGTTGCCATGCTCTACCTGATCTCTGGACCTCAGGCATAGTCCTGGGTTTCTTAGATTTACTTGATGAAGCTTGGGGAAACATTCTCTTCCTCCCTTTCTGCACCACCTCTTCAACTTCTTCCTGCTCCTGCTCCACAGCACTACCCATTTCCTGGTTCATCACTGCTTCCTGTTCTACCTCCATCCCTCTCTCCCTGTTTCTGACTTTGTCCTCATCCCCCTGCTCCTGGTCCACATCACTGAGTGTCTCTTTTGTCAGCCTCTCAATGTGCTCAATAATGTTAGACAAGACTTCTGAGACTGCACCATCTAAAGTGACCAGGAACTGCAGATCTAAAGCAGAACTTGGTAGGTAGAAAGGAGTATTGGGGTCAGCCTCATCTTCCTTGTACTCCATCACTCACTTAGACTCCCTATAGAGAAGCCCAATTCCTAGAATCACTGGCATTGTGGATGGTGCTCCTGAGATTGGAGATGTCCAAAGTGTCTTCAAACTGTCTGTTAAGACCATACTCAAAAGGTAAGAGATCTAAAGGGCTTTGGCCTCAGTTCATACACTGTGCCCCTTTCCCAAGTAATGCCCCTTATTTCAGAGGAGTGATATATGTCTGAAGATCTGGAAGTGTTCACATAATGGATCCAAAGGTCTGAAGGTATTGGATATGATGCATCCAAAAGGTATCTGGAACATACAGATGGAAATGATATGTCCAAAGGGTATCCAGAATGTACAGATGGATTCAAGGTACATATAAGGCTAGTATTGGACAAGGTCTGAACTAGAAACTAATGGATATAGACTGCTAGTGTTGTTTCAGCTTGGCTTGGCTTGAAAGCCCCAGCTTTGGCCCAGCTTTAGGTGGTCTGGGCTTTCAGAAATTGAAGGCTGGGCCAAAACCCTCGAGAATGGCTTGGCCTTGGCCTGGCCCAGCCTGAGCCATGGCCTGTGTATGAAAATGAGTAGCAAATGACATTGATGATTGATAGGTACTAGATAAAACATAAATCAAATGATATCTATGTCATCCTCATCATCTGCCAGCAGTAAGACATCCCAACCATCTTCATCATCACCCTCACTTGTTATGCTGTCATTAGCATCTGGCTCAACATCAAATTCGTCGGCTTTGAGTTTGTTGGATGATGATGGACCAGGTGGGTGGAAAAGGAGGTCATGACGAATGGCACACTTAACACATTGCAGCGCCTTGACAATATTGCATTTGAGGCGATTATGGTGCTTACTGATAGTGATACCCCCCTGTGAGAATGTGTGTTCACTTGAAATGGATGTTGCCATAATGGACAGATAGTCCTGAGTGATGGAGGACCACACTGGTCCATATCTGTGTGCATTCATCTACCATGAAGTACATCAGTAACAACAGATGAACTAGAATGAAATATTATATACATACCCCCCACCATTTGACCATGCTTGTTCTGGAAGGCAGCTTTGCCTTGACAGTGTCAAGATAAAGTCTGAAATCAGCATACCAGGGCCTAGAAGGATCAACATCAGCTGCTGATGTGCTGAAACCAAGGTCCTTGTCTTCATCTGAACTCTCAGTCTCATGAATGAGTTTCTTGAAGCCATGAACTTTGCTTTTTTTTGATGGGTAGTTGTACAGCTGTCACAGATTTGCCCATTGCGACATAGCAAATCTTAAACTAAGTCCCAGATCAACAATACAAGTTGAGCAGCAACATCATTGAACATACCTCTCATTCTGCACAAGCAATGACTTCCTCTTGCAGATCTTCCAGCCAGTGTTTCTTAAAGTAAGCCATCTTACCCATCAGATCGATTACTATACAGAGATATCAGCAATGTGCAGCACTGCACAAACAGAACAAGACATACATATAGCCATGATGTATGCTGCTGAGTCACTTGTCTTTTCATAGTACTGGTCAATCTTTTGCATGGCAGCATGGAGTGCGGGAGAAAAGCCAGCATACTTAGGTCAGTCTGCATGATTTTACCACACTCAATGAAGGGTCTCAAGGGCTGGAATAGCCAAATGTAGTGTGGTCCCTTTGTCTGATGAGAATGCCTGTTGAGCTACATCTGCATACTGAAGAAACAAATTAGAGGGAACTTTGTGAATATGAAACAGAACATACTGAGAGTAGATCCATGAATTTTCCAGCATGCACCCATTCAGCCGAGGTCAAATGGAGGTAGTCAATTTTGGCCTGTTTGGCCAGATTGTGTTCTTGCACACCCATCCCATAAACATAAACGTTGACATGCTAGGGCCAAGATCAAATAGGGCAATACTTTGTAAATATTAGACTCACCTCCTTACTGCCTTCTGCGCAATTGATCATTACATATGTTGAAGACCAGTGGACTTTCATGTCAAGAAGGAGCTGTGTGGGGTTTGCAACACCAGCTGTGGCTAGAACACTCTTGTAAAGTTTCTTTTGTTTGGCTGACAAGCATTCCTTTATGCATATTGAGCAAATAAGTCCAATCTCATCACGGTCACCTTGAATTGACATGTCAGGCTCCAAAGCATGAGGATTATGCAGGTCATAATGAGGAGCTTTGCTGTATGTGCTGATAAGGAGTTGCATGCTAAGATTGATGACGTGCACTAAGCAGCTACAGTCATAATGTAAGGGTTTGCTATTAACAAAATAAAATTGGACTTACTTGATTCTGCAAGCTCGCCATGGGAATTCCTTGTTACATTGGACTTCATACAATAGTGCAAATTCTTTGAGCATGGTACCATTGTTAGCAGCATTGTCACAGGTAACATGACCAAGCTAAAAAGATTCAATTAGGCTGCAAGTCATTTCATTTGGTTTCATTTAACATACCTTATGTACAATATCAAGACAGTCCAGAACCTTGAAGAGAGTACCACCAAGCTGCTTGCTGTTGTGCGAGTTGTTGACTTGTGTAAAACCAAGTAGTGCGCTTTTGCACTCCCAATGAGTATTGGTCTTTGCTTTGATCCAATGACCTGTAACAGCAAAGTAAGCATTGATGTTCTCAGCCTGCCAGGCATCACAGGTTGTATTTATCATGCTGCTAATGGCATCACTATTCAGCTTCTCCTTAAGCTTTGTGAGATGAGTCTTGAACATCTGTATAATTTCGGCTTGAGTTGCCTTCCTGCCCAGGATTTTGACACCATTGGTTGCTTGGGCTGCAATGTCAATCATCTCCTTGAATTTGGGGTGCTCGAATGCTTGGATAGGCTATATAACACTTGTCAAACAATAATGTAACTATTAGATGATGGGAGACATACCTGGTTAGGGGCAATAAGCCATTCAATGGCAGCCTGCTTGAATAAGCTATCCGCGTATGGCATGATTCATTCAGTGATCTTGCATTCAGTCAGATGAGAGGTAATGATCTCTTGGTCACAATCAGCCTTTTCCTTGCGAGCCTTGATGTCACCAGGTAGCATGGACTCAAAGGAGTTTTTTTTTGCCATGTATGATACTTGCCCTATGTAATGTACATATCAATACAAATATCAAGTAGAACATATAGTTACTCACCACAAAGTTAGCCTCTGCATGTTGATGGAGTGTGGTCATCTCATTGACAAGTACACATTTTTTCCTAAGGGCTGATCAGTGGGTGAGTGTAGAAAATGTGAGCAGACTTACTGGCAAATCTTGCACTTGTGGTGCTTTTTGACTTTGCCATTAGACTTGGTGTGATCAAATGTGGTGCCAAAAAATTCTTCAATGTCAGCAGTTTGGAGCTCACATGTTGACCCTGTGTCTGCAATCGACTGGACATCAATGTTGATGAGGATACCATCCTCACCCACAGGGTCTGAGTCTGTTCTTGCAGCTGCCTTGCAAGCTTTCTTTGCTGATAGCCATGTATTTAGTTAGATCACATCACAAAGGGGTGTATCAACTTACATTTGGGTTTCGTGCATGCATTTTCATGCTCATTGATGTCATCATCTGAGATTTCTGCATCATAGGGGCATTTGCTGCTAGATGTAGATGTGGCAGGCTGGACTTGCTGGGGCACAGAAGGTGCTAGTGATGGATCTGAGGCAGTAGTGTGCCAAATTCCATTAGTAGTCCTTGCAGCTTCTGCAGCATGGAATTCCTTGATGGCCTTCATTTGTGATGGTAGGCCTGCCCTCTCTGAGTGCTCAAGAAGGGCAGCTGTTGGTCTCATCTGACATATGGGGTGTGCCACATGAGGCTTGTCACCATTGGTGGAGGCTGCAGTGTCTGTGCTGATCATATGAAGGTAGTGGGTAGTGGGTAAGGAGGCACATACAATGACATATGAGCAAAAAAATTAAGTCAGAGTCTTGATGGACCATCAAACCTCCGAATGAATAGCATAGGCTGCATAGTAGTAAATCAAAGGACCTATTCTAACATTAGAGCAAGTAATGTCAAAATAAACATGGCAACTCACTTGTATATTAACAGGAACATGGTGTTCCACTCGTCTGAAGGATGTAAAAGTCCTTTAACTAGTCAATTCTGATATGTAGCAATGGCAGAGCAATGCAGAAGATGAATGCAAAAATAGAGTCTGGCACTTGAAATGCAATACATAGTACATAATACTACTCTAAAAGCCCCAGCCTGGGCTGCCGGCTTAGGCTTTGCAAAATCATGGGCCAGGCCAAAGCCCTATGCAAGCTGTGACCTTGGCTTTGCTAGGCCTGGCCCAATGGGGGCCAGCTTTGGCTGGCCCATGGCCTGAAGCCGGGCCATGCACATCACTATGGACTACTGAAGGTAGAGTCAGAAGTGTAGACTTTAGGAATCAATCCTAAGTCTTGGAAGATACTAGAGCTAGAAATAGCTCAAGTTTAGAGGAACAGAATGAGCAGAATCTAAGATGATATTTGAACTAAGGTTCTATAGAGTTTGTACATGCAGTTTATATACTGTAGGTAGCTAGCATGGATAATCAGCAAGTCTAGGACTGGGGGGCTATGTACAAAGTATAATGGAAGTCTATTAGTAAATACACAGCAGATCAGTAAACATGAGTTGGATATGAAGCACAGGTAATGGATCAGTAAGCAGGACAGGAATATACATAGCCAGGATACCAGTACAGGTGAATCACTGAAAGGAGATAGATGCAAGTATGCACAGTGGACTTAGAACATGAGAAGCTAGGGGTTTCGGATGGGTGATCCAGATTGAATACATGGTCCAGATGGAAGTGGGATTGATTGGATCTGATTGTATCTGAGATCAGATGTATGGGATATGACATTGTCATTCAATGTAGCATGTAACACATGCACATTCTCAGGAAGATAAGATCCTCCTCAAGACCAATCAGCCCAGGTAGGCAAACCAGAGCATTACTGTGAAATTGGCTGTTGGATAAATGAGCTATAAGATTAAACCCAACACTGAGTCATACCAACCTTTTGATTAGCTAAGATTGCAAGATCCCTAACAGCACCTACAAGCTCCAAGTAGTTCTCAGCCTTGCTAAGAGATTCTAAAAACATATATTGGTCATTGATTGCAACATCATCTGGGGTTGTCTGGTTGGAGTGCTTGGCTGATAGTGTTCTGTGTTTTGTGGTGTGAGAGCTACTTAAGGAAGCTGGCTGGTCTTGGTCTTCTTTGTCCAAGTCAAGGGCACTAACTCTTCTCTTCTCAGACTTCCTTTTTTGTCCTTGATTTGGTATGTTAGTGCATATATCACCAACCTTGGCCTTGATGAAAACAACTAGCTTCTGTTCTGCAGCAGAATGTTGCTCCCAATGCTTCCAAAGCTGATTTAACTTCTTTGTCTTTATATGAGAAGGGTCTTTGACCACAAATTCAGTGGGAACTGAGCTAGGTTCTAGATAATCAGCCAAGCTGGCAGTTATCACACCCCAAGGCACAGGTCTAGAGCCACCAGTGCAAACTTCTACAAACCAATGAGTATCAACTTTGTATTGAAGATGTGAGATCTTACTGTATGAAGCATGAAATATGCTTCTAATCAATTCATGTTGGTCCTTGAGGCCAATGCCATCACATACAGGAAGCAGTGCATACCCATCATCATTTAGGGTAATTTCAGGTAAGACAGGTCTATTACTGTCATCTTTGCTGTCTGAACCTGCATCCTCTTCATCCTCTGAAGAGTCTACCAATTTAAGTTGACAATCAGTGACCAAATTATTAAAACCAAATCAAACACATACAAAATTCAGTCTTAGACCATTCTGCAAAGGATTCAAATCCAGCCACAGTCCACTCCTTGGTACCTCCTGAGCTGATGGAAAACCTCTTTCTGGCATTCTGAGGCTCAGTTTCATGTCTATAGTTTAGTTAGCCTTGAGACTTCCATGATGATTTGAGTACTTACAAAGTGATGGACAATGTCTGACTAGCTTTTTTCTTGTGACTCATGAACATGACTACACAACAACCCATGGTGCACCTGATTTGCTCTGAAAAATCTTCCAGAGTGTTCTTGAGGTGGTTCTTATGGTACCTTAGGGCAAATATGAGACTCAAACAACACTAGATCTTGTCAAACTTACCAGGCTTGACTTTCTTCTGGTGCCCCCTCCTTGTTCCATTTCTTCATGGCTGACTTGACCTCATGCTGTTGTGAAGGCATCATATTGCTGAACCATTCCCTTGCATGCACTGTTCAATACTTGATTGAATGCTGCAAGCCCTTTCTTTGCTGCTCGGCCTTGTTGTACTTATTAATTTCCTGCTTAAATAATTTTTGTGCCACATCCCATTCAGACACTGTTTTCTTGTAGAATGATACATCCTTGGGCCAACTTGTGGCCTCTCATTTCCCTGCCTCTTTGTTGTCTTCACTGATTTTGGCATAGTATTGTTTTATTGCCTGTAGCATTCATGTAAATTTAAACAACTAAATATAGTACACCATTAAACAATCATTACCTTTTTCAAGGAAGGGGGCAAGGTTACATCTTCCTCTTGTTGCTCTTAGGCACCCAGTATAGCCTTGCAAATCTTTTTCACCACATGTTTCCAAGCAGATTTCATGGTGATGATCAAGAATTGATTGAAACCTAGTAGTCCAGTCAGAAGACAATGCCAGAAAAACAGAGATGAAAATTTGAATACCAGGCACTGGAGCAAATGGTTCTTATGTGATCAGCACATTCAACCACACTGTTATGTAAACAACATTTTATTTTTCATATTGATAGACCCATATAGCTGCTTTTGTTTATTGTTGAAGCAGAACCAAACAGAAGCACTAGCTACAATCATCAACATATACCAGATGTGAAGCAGTAGTGCATTGTTAGTCCATACATTGAAGGCCATAACACAAGTGACACAATACAGCCATCAAGCTGTTGAGTTCAGTATGATTCCAGGGTCTTGTTCAACATCTCCATCTGGCAGCAGAAAAGATGTCAAGAACCCTTGCTGCCATATCTTTGAAGTTCTTCCTCCACCTTCAAAGGAGGGTTATGAAATTCATCTTCTCAAAAATACAGCATAGCATGAGTAACCTTGAGTCAGTGTGATTCTGGAGATGTTCAGGATCACACTGACCCAAGGTTATTCATACCATGCTGTATTGTTGACAGTATATTCCCTCCAACTTCGAAGGAGGGTTATGAAATTTATCTTCTCAAAAATACAGCACAGTGTAAATAACCTTAAGTCAGTGTGATTCTGGAGATGTTCAGAATCACATTGACCCAAGGTTATTCATGCTGCGCTGTATTTTCCCTCTGCCTTCAAAGAAGGGTTATGAAATTCATCTTCTCAAAAATACAGCACAGCATGAATAACCTTGGGTCAGTGTGATTCTGGAGATGTTCAAATGCTTCAATCCTCCTGCAAGGGTTTTTGACATCTCTTCTGCTGCCAGATGGAGATGTTCAAATATTCACAGGGGGGTTATGAAATTCATCTTCTTTGACAAGTTCACATGTTTGTCTTTGAAGTTCTTCCTCCACCTTTCAAGGTCGAATGTGCCATCATTGCAGCAACAGTGTTGAACCCCTACTGCTGAAGGGGGTTATGAAGTTCATTTTCTTCAATAAGTTTGCATGCTTGTCTTTAAAGTTCTTCCTCCACATTTCAAGGTCAATATAAAATTCTTCTTCTTTGACAAGTTCACATGCTTGTCTTTGAAGTTCTTCCTCCACCTTTCAAGGTCAAATTCACCATCATTGCTAGAGATAGTGGCAACATCACAGATAAGTATTTTTCATCATTCATAAGTTCAAATTTGAGCATGAGATCATCATCATTTCATATAACTATTTTAAGCAAAATTAAATGATTGTTGATTCAGGAAAAGTTGGTGTGCAGGAACTTGATGAAATTTTTCCTTGCTCCCCATGGACCAACTAATGAGTGAATCAACCAAACTCAGAGTGGCTCTGACCACAAGGATCAGGGCCATTATGAGGGATTTATCAGCAACAGGGATCTTCAAAGGGGAGATATTGCAGACTCATCTTCTACACAAAGCAAGGTGTGTTTACATTCAGGAACTTGGTTGATTGGCACTAAACTCAATTATTTTGGTCAAGGTTGAGAATTGAATTTGAGCTCAACAGTTGCTTAGCAACAGCTGATGTTGGTTCCAATGCTTCTAGGTCAATCTTGGACTATGAGATCAATCAGGCTGCACTCACAATTGCCCATGCCATGGTAAACCCTTGTGAGTTATTTTAGTTTCCAAGGTATTACCTGGTTTCAAATTCTGATGTGGCAGATTACATGGATTGGGACGTTGACAGGTTTGCTGAAATGGCCAAGGTCTCCTAACTGAATTGCAACAGCTCAGTCTTGAATACTGACCAGCAAAAAAAGTACTTTTTGGCAGCTATGATTGGTAAAATTTCAGCGCCAGCTACCATTGTGGATAGGCAAGGTAAAATTTTAACAATTTACTTGCCAAATATTCTGTCTCCTGCTAGGATTGTAGGTTCATTCTTCCATGGAGATTCCGATCAGAAGTTTAAAATTAGATTAGGAATATGTTAACTCAGCGACTAAGGGTTTATGGAATTTGCTTCTTCAAACAATTACATCCTCTGTCCAGAAACAGTCTTGGTGATCTCAGGGCTTTATTGTGCCAGAGGAAGGTGGGGAATTCGGAGCAGGTAGAATCACAGTATCACCAGCATTTTTTATGCAAAGGCATGAGGTATATGGGCTGGATTAACTGGGCATTGAGCAGCTTTTGACTTATTTTGCAGAGACTGCAAGACCCAATGGTGACATCAGCTTCTTACAAGTCTGTGGAGGTCCAAGAGTGGCTAGCTGCCTTATCAGCTACTGAATTCTTCTGGAATGCCATTACTGCTACATCAGCTCCAGATCTATTTGAAGCAGGCACCTCGGCAATCACTCAGGTTGTACAGGAACTTCAAGATTCTGATAAACATATGTCAGCACCTATCTCTTATTGGCCCTCGATCTTCTCAGGATTCGAAATAATTGCAAATTGGACCACTTTATCACACCAAGACACTGGTGGCTCACCCTCCCTTTTTGATCTTCTGATCAGTTTGGGAAGTGGCCATGAGGCCAAGTTGACTTTGGCAGATGTTGGGGCTGAGCTGGATTATAACCCTGGGACAATGGTCTTTATTTCAGGGAAGGTTTTGCAACATTCTATTGGTCCATAGGGGCCAGGCAAACGACTTGTTATTGTCCATTTTATGAAGGATAAAATCCACTCCAGAGTCAGGGTATCAAGACCTGCCTTTCCAATACAAGCCTTTTTTTTAAAGATGGTGGGGCAAGGATAATGACAGACTGTGATAGGGAAGAGAGGTTCCAGGGGGGAGGGTGGTATGGGAAAATTCAGGTGTTTGAGAGTATACCTACTAGATCAGCTGATGTAGCCCAGTGATTATTATTAATGATCTGGCTGATTAAAAATAGAATGTTAAGGATGCCTATTTTTCTCCACAAGTTACGGTATGTCTCCACAGAAAAAAATATGTCAGAAGGCAGCTACATTCTCCTCTAAAGGAAGAGGTCGCTTATCCAAAAGCAAGAACCTTGATGTTGCCTATGTGTCTCATAAACAAGTCATTGGCAAGAAAAGGAAGCCAACCTGGATGGAATTGTGTGCTGACAGCCTCTATCAAACTGCTCCAATGCCATCTCCATCCTCTAGCCCTCATAAACAGGTTAGAGAGGATGCTTAATGATTCCAAAACACTCATGAGGATTTTGATAGAGAAGTCCTTGGGGACTTTCTCTCTTATGCAGAGAACCAACAAAGAAAAACCAAGGCAAGCATATTGATTAATTATAATTTAATTTGGCACTCAATAGAGATCAATGATACCAGACTCAGAATGACTTCATCCAAGAATATCTGCCTTTCCATGACTTGTACCTAGATATCCTCCTTGACTTGGAGAAGCCCTCTGATGTCTCTGAGTGCCAATCTTGTCAGATTGGTAAAGGGAAATTCTGATGTTTGACTTGCAGTGGAGATCAGACATTCAGACATTCTTGCATTGTCAAAGCTCACCAGTTTTTGCCCTTCCACAAGGTTCAAGAGTGGATTGGAAAATGCTTCCAAGATAAGTCACTTGAAGAATTAGGTTTTGTCTGGCATATAGGCCATGGGGGACAATGGTGTCCATTTTCTGACAACCCACAAACATGGGAGGATATACCACTGGATGCAGAGGCTGTTTTTTGACCAATGGAGACAATTAATGGTCTGGCTATACTGACTGCCTTGACCATCATACATTCAACTGGAGTGTTTGTCCACAATGTTGTTTGGTGCAGTTGTCCTGGGACCAAGAATCAGCGGCATTTGCAATTGCTGAAGGCTGGATTATTCCCAGCAAGTACTACTCGACCACAAACTGCCTTCACTATTGCTTCTTGGACCTGAACCAAGTGGCACCCCAGCTAGGACCCTGAAAACCAGCCACCAACATCATGCCCAACAGTGTCAATGCCATTCAATGGTGACAAGCGTGCTACCCAGGCCAACCTAAATCTCATTTTACAAACCTTTTAAAGAGCTTTTAGACCTATCCTAACCTTTCCAATCTCTAAAATGGCACAAGACAGCACTCTGACACCTCCACCACCCTCAGTCCCTCTCACAAGGAAGAAAACCACAGCCAGAAAAGCCCTCTTAACTCTGAGCAAAACCCTAGAGGATAGAAGGTGCAGGCATTAGAATGGTGTGGCAGTCAAACATCCTGTGACCTGCCAATAGTCATTTTTATGAAGTTTACACCAAACCCCATCATTTCTGAGGTTTTGGACCCTCAGACCCACAGTTTCCAAGATTCCTGCATTTCAGAAACCTTCACACTTGTCCTCCCCATGTCCAGTCCAGTCCTAGCTAACTCCACTGGTGTGTAGTCATTGATATTTCCATTCCTGATGCATTGCGCAGTGTTATTACATATATTCTCACAAGCCACAGTACCTCATGGCTTATTACATAGAATTTTAGACCCGAAGTGAATTTGCCTAGTTTCATCTATAGTACTCTGGACTTTCACATAGCATGTTATAAGGGACCCATAGACACTATTCCATATGATCCTATAGAAGGGGGATTGCCCCAGATACTTGGTCCCTGTCTAACAAGCCATAGGCAAGCAATATCATATTCCATTCATTATCATTGAGCAAAACTCTTATCCCATCATTATATCAACCCTCACTAGCCATATACAACAACCCTGAGCACTTACACTCTCTTATTGCCCACTCTGATGTTACCAACCTATGGACCTGAAATTCCCACACTTCAGATATCCCATATAGCCATCAGATTTGACCGTAGAGCTTTGGACTTTCATGTCCCATATAGTGTGCACTTTCTTTTACCTCAGTAGACAGCAGATCCCTATCATCTATGCTAGTATATGTCAAAGTCTTGCCTAGCTGCTATACTTGCAAGGCAAGAACGTTCGACCCAAGGGGTTGCTAGTGAATATACTTCATCAAGTGCCAATGGAAGATGCATGATACTGCTATAAGGTGTAGCAGTAGCATTGCTGCTGATAGCGCTGCAAAAATGGTGGATGCTGACACTAAGCATGCTGAGTGGGATGGATATCAGTGATGCTGATGATACTGATGGTATTGGGAGTAGCACTAATGATGAGCAGTGTGATAGCAAGTACTAATGACTATGATAGTGCTGTATGCTGAGGGACAGCAATGAGCGATGGTGCAATAACAATGATACCAATGCTTAGTGGTGAAAGCGATGAGTATAGTGATGATAGCATCGATAGTGATGCATATAGTGGGACAGCAAAGACCATTGAATAATTCAGAGATGATATGCTTTTCAAAGAAGATGTATTTCATATAAAGATAGCAGTAGTGGTATGGGGATCCTGTTTAATGAGCAAAATGATATAAGAAATGATTGTAAGTGACTTCTCCTACTGCTGTACAGTAGAAGGGGAGTGTTGAATGGAGGAGAAGTCAGCAGTCTTTTATTATACATCATAAGTATGTGGAATCAATAGGCAAGAGTA
The DNA here is from genome assembly GCA_016695475.1 of Suillus decipiens. Classification (NCBI taxonomy): domain Eukaryota; kingdom Fungi; phylum Basidiomycota; class Agaricomycetes; order Boletales; family Suillaceae; genus Suillus; species Suillus decipiens. Next base: position 122,978 of record MU173013.1, read on the forward strand.
GTAGCAAGTACACGAGACTTAGCCATAGTAATATGTAATGGTGCTGTATGTGCTGCAGCACACGTTCTACATGTAATAAAGCTTGCTGTGGGATTAGCAGCAGTAGATGAGAATATACTACACACCAAATGGAACTAGTTGGCATGGCATGGGAATTCAATAGGCAATGGCTCATGGAATGTGACTTGGTACTGCAGCAAGGGTGTGGTAACCTCAGTAACTGTATATATTGATAGCATTAGGGTTAGGGGTGGTCGCGCTATGCGGTATAGAGGATAGACAATAATGGCAGTAGACCTATGTAAGGCTAGTGCCAGCCCCGCACCACTAATGAGAATCCTAGCATGCAGCAAAGCACAGGCAAGGCAAATCCTCATCAGCAAGAGATTCCTAACTGGTGTCAACTCCCTCCAGGAACTCACAGAAGCACAACTAGTAGCAAAAGCCAAATTAGCAATTAAACTCCTCAAAAACACAGGAACAGATACCTCTCCCAACATAGCAGTCTTTTCAGCAAGAAAGCTAGTCCAGTGGCATCCTTTATGAACTCAACAACCCAGCATCAGCCACCTGGCTCAACATACCTGGCAACAGAAGCTCCTTCCTAGAGCACTTCAGCACAGAGGTCATAATCAAGGACCGCTGTGACAGTCCAGCTGGTGCTGGCCTTGCATAGGTCTATTTCCATTGTTGTCTAGCCCCTATACTGCATAGTGCAACCACCCCTAACCCTAACACTATCGATATATACAGTTACTGAGGATACCACACCCTTGCTGGACTACCATGCCACAGTACTGAGCCATGTTCCATGAGCTGATGCCCATCAAATGCCCATGCCATGCCAACTAGTTCCATTTGGTGCATAGTATATTCCCATCTACTGCTGCTAATCCCACAGCATGCTTTATTACATGTAGAACATGTGCTGCAGCACATACAGCACTATTACATATCACTACAGCTAAGTTTTGCTGACTTGCTACTATTCTTGCCTATTGATTCTGTGTACTTATGAAGTATGATAAAAGACTGCTGACTTCTCCTCCATTCTACACTCCACTTCTACTGTAGAGTGGTAGGAGAAGTCACTTATTATTATTTCTTACATCATATCACTCATTTGATGGGATTTCCATACTGCTACTGCTATCGCTATACCAATACATCTTCTTTGAAAACATATTATCTCTGAATTCTTCAATGGTCTTCGCCATCCTGCTATACTCATAGCCCTCAATGCTATCATCACTATACTCATTGCTTTCACCGCTACCATTGCTAAAGCATTGGTATCACTGTTATTGTGCTGTCACTCATCGCTATCCCTCAGCATACGACGCTATCATAGCTACCAATACACAGTATTACACCGCTCATTGTTAGCACTCCCCACAGCACCATCGGTATCGACAGCACCATCAGTATATATCATACTCAACATGCTTAGCATCAGCATCCACAGCTTTCACAGTGCTATCAGCAACAACACTACTGCTACCTTCGGCAACATCTTATAGCAGTATCATGCATCACACATTAGTGCTTGACAATGTATATTCACTAGCAACCCCTCAGGTTGAACATTCTTGCCTTGCAAGTATAGCAGCTAGGTAGACTTCAACATATACTAGCATAGGTGATAGTTCACTATCATACTAGCTAGATTGTAGTCTTTACAGTGGCCTTTGTGTTAAAAACTATTTTAGTTCATAACACTCAGCCCCCACAAATGTATGCATACATGCTTCCTTGTATCAACACATAGACTTGTACCTGTTGTGTTCTACCTCCAGCTTCCTTGGTATGCTTCTTTGTATCAATACATGGGGCTTGTACCTAATTCCAGCTTCCCTTGGCTCCTTTAGGATGCTACTTTGCATCAATACATGAACTAGCACCTTTTTTGGCTTCCTTACTTGTATCAATACATGGATTCATACCTATTTTTCAGCTTCCCTTGGCTTCTTTGGGATGCTCCCTTGTATCAATATACCAATTCATACCTATTTCTGGCTTTCCAGTATATTCGAGTTCTGGGGGGATGTGCCAGTCAAACTCGCTATAGGCTTGTATGACCCTATTTCATATAGGTATCAAGCCCGAAGTATTTTCCTATCATTACCCATACCCCTCAGCCTCTCCATCCCTTACCCAGCTCATTTTACCTGCATTACCCCTATCTCCGGCTCCGTTCTGAGCTTCAGCAGCCTCACTGCAGCTTAGCGGCCACCCTATGGCGACTTTCCTGCGCTGCGCACAGCTCCTGTGACTTGCTGAGACCCATTAGGCAACCCAAAGGCTCAAGAATTCTGTTCCATCCTATGTCCACCTAGCCATGCCGGTATGTAAATTTCCTTGCCTTATGTTTTGTAACATGTAGTACACCCTTATTACATGTCTACTGCATGGTTTTCCTATCCCTTCCATCTCCATAGCCATTACTTAGGTATATAAATTCCTACCTACCAAAACTAATACTTCACTACCCTTCTACTGTATACTCAGTAGGAGAAGTCACTATTACCTTTCGGTATAGTTTTCAATCATTATACTAAATACAATCCTTATCAAAAATCACAATAAATCCTTATCTCGCTGCACACAATACCTTTGCTATACTGCTATACCACTTCACTGCTGCTTAGTAATATTTTCCCATGCCATGTGCAGCTTTGGCATACATCACACTACCCTCAGAAACCATCTTGGCAACTTCAGCAACTTTCTCACTATCATCAGCCCCTATTATGCTATATTAGGCAACTTGGACTATATTCAATTAGCATCCCCCTCGGGTCAAATGTTCTTGCACTGCAAGTATAGCAGCTAGGCAAGCTTTCGACATATACTAGCTTAGGTGGTAGTCCACTATCAGTCTAGCTAGATTGTAGTCTTTACACCGGTTATTGACTGGACAGCTGAAACAGTGATGTTATCATGCACCAAGAAGTTGGATCTTATCAAGATAGATGTTGACATTGATAGAAAGAAGGCAAAGCTTCCCCTTCTATTCAACCATCCTACACCAAAATGGAAAAATTCGAAACTTCCATGACCAATTGGCGAATCTCTGGCATCCATAACTATCACTGCTCCATTAGTGAACCCTTCTTTCACAGAACCTTCCCCCATCTCAGAACCCATCGCTGCTCCCTCACTGCCAACCATGCCCCAGGTGAAACTACCCTCACCAATGATTACTCAACCGACTCTTCCCAGTGAAACCCTTCCTCAATGACCTATATCCCCTATTCCTAAACCTGAGAAGAGACACAATGAAAGGGAACCGTCACCCAGTGTTACAATCATTGTATGCCCATATTCATTTCTTCCTTGCTTATGTCACTATTACCTTATCGGTTGTACTCTTACACGGTCACATGACCTCGCACTTCTCCCACAGTCACTTGACTGTACGTTCATACTTTGTTCCATTCCATTCTGTCATATTCTATCGTCATTGTTCTACGATGTTCCATGGGCTCATCCTTCCACGACAATTCCATCACGTTCCATTGACTCATGTCGTTGTATACCATATGCAGCTATCTGCTGTTATATCTATCTCAAGCCTGCCCTAAAGTCTCTATGTACTTTAGTATTTAAAGGCCTTCTTGTACTCGTAGATTCCTCACTTGAATCTTACTGGGTTTTACCTGGAATATCCTTCGCTAGAGCCTCTCAACTCTAGTCGTCATTGTGAAGTCGTCTTCTAAGTCTTAGCACTCCTAAGTCTTAGTCTAAGCACGGTTATATTCGACTTAGCCAGTCTTGTATTGCTTCTTAGCATGAGTCTGTCTTAGTCGTCTGACAATGTAGTGTTCTTTTACACATAAAGTGTTGATATGTTAATGACTGCTGTTCTCTTTTGAACCATTGTTCAACAAGCCCATCCCAGTCGTAACACCCAGACCCCCACCTATTTCAAAAGAACAACAGCCACCTGAGGAACAGAGAGAGCATGTTAGAAAGGTGGAAGAATTACCTGGTGGAGCACAAGCTGATAAGAAAGTACGCCTGAACTTTACTGAGGAACGAGCTACAGAAGAAGAGTTTCTACATGGCAAACCATTCCTCGCACCTGATGATCCTTCACCCATTAAAGAAACACCACCAGCATTAATTCCTTCCCCCCATGATGAAGATGAACCCTTCTTCAACACAATGCAGGATGTATGGACAGAACCCGAAGTTCAGAACATCACTACCTATGAATTAAAAGAAGGTAAATTCCTGGTGGAATATGACATAGAAGGACTACAAATGAGGATCATCAAAGAATTTTCCATGGATACTCCACTTATGCATGATGGTACCTCAAGGCTTGAGCAGCTCCCAAACTACTCTCAAGTATCCCTCACACTGCCAGCCTTTGAAGAAAGCACCAAATTTAGCAACAAAGCTCAGGAGTTCACAATGGAGAAGGAGAAGAAAAAGAAGAGTTTCAAAGAGCTCATCCCCTCATATCTGCATGACTTTCAAGACATCTTTATGAAAGAAGGACTTAACAAGCTCCCACCTGAACGACCCAGTATTGACCATCAAATCGAAACCAAACCCAGATTTGTTCCACGTACATCTAAGGTTTATCCTTTATCTGGAAAGGAGAGAGAAGCTGTTAAAACCTTCATTGATGAAAATGTTGCCAAAGGATTCATCTCCAAATTGGAATCACCCCAAGCCAGCAGATTTTTCTTTGTAGGAAAGAAGAGTGGAGAATTATGTCCTTGTCAAGACTACCACTACATCAATGACTGGATGATCAAGAATGCATACCTGCTCCCTCTTCCTGTTACCTTGATAGCTCGACTTCACGACACCCGGTTCTTCACCAAATGGACATCAGATCTGGATATAACAACATCCACATTCACCCTGATGACTGCTGGAAAGCAGCATTCACCACTGAGTTCAGTCTTTATGAACCTAATGTAATGTTCTTTGGCTTGTGCAATTCCCCCACTACATTCCAAGCCTACATGAACCGAATGTTCCAGCAAGAAATCAACGAAGGGTGGATAGTGATCTATATGGACAATATCCTTATCCTTTCAAAAATGCTTGAAGAACACCAGAAGCATATGCAAAGAATTTTAGAGTGCATATGACAGGAACGGCTATTCTTGAAACCAGAGAAGTGTACATTTGATGCTGAAGAAGTCGAATACCTTGGAATGATTATCTGACCAGGAGAGGTTGCCATGGACACTGCTAAAACTAGAGGCATTGCAGAATGGCCAATTCCATGGACTGTCAAGGATGTCTGCTCCTTCCTTGGCTTCTGTAATTTCTACCATACCTTCATCTCCCATTATTCCAATATCGCTCGATCCCTTATTAATCTAACAAAGAAGAATGCCAATTTTGATTGGACAACTGAATGTCAGGATACTTTTGATATCCTGAAGACAAAGTTTACCCAACACCTGGTACTTTGGAATCCAGACCCACTTCGGCAATTTGCGGTTGCCACTGATGCGTCCCTTGTAGCGACGGGGGCAGTTCTACTTCAAACCAATGAGAATGGAGTTTATCATCCCTGTGCCTATCTCTTGCAATCCCTTAACCCTGCCAAACGCAGTTATCAAATCTTTGATAGGGAATTGCTTGCCATTATCTGTGCCCTTACTGAATGGCACCACTACCTCGAAGGGAGTCCCCATCCCATTGTTGTCTTTACCGACCACAAAAACTTGCTGTACTTCAGGACAGTGCAGAAACTTACTCAATGCCAGGCTTGCTGGCAACTCATCCTTTCTACTTTCAACATTGAACTCCACCATGTTGCTGGTGCTAAGCTGGCCGCTCCTGATGCCCTCTCCCATCGCCCTGATCATGATACTGGTGGTCATGATAATGAAGATACTGTTCTTCTTCCTGATTCCCTTTTTGTCTGACTCATTGATACAGATTTACTTGACGTATTGGGTTCTTCTGACCCTCTTGATGATCCACTTTTCAAAACAGCGTCAGACACCCTAGATGGTGTTTGCCTTCCTCCCATGAAATCTGCTCTCTCTGATTGGAGGATTGATAACAGTATTCTTTACTTCCATGACCGCACCTACATTCCCCCAGCCCATCGTGCTTCTCTTCTCTCCCACCATCATGATCATCCTTCTGCAGGCCACCCTGGCCGTTTTAAAACCGAAGAACTTGTCAAGTGTGAAGCTTGGTGGCCCTCTATGAGGGCCTACATATGAAAATACATCGAGGGTTGTGCCCTCTGTCAGCAGATGAAGGTGGATACCTACCCTGTTCGACTGCCTCTCTCTCCTATCCCATTCTTGGCTACTCGCCCATTCTCCCAGCTCTCTGTCGATCTTATTACTGATCTGCCTGTTAGCAACAGTTTTGATAGTGTCATGGTCATGGTAGACCATGGGCTTATGAAGGGGGTAATTCTCATCCCTTGTTTGAAAACAATCACCTCAGAAGGTGTGGCAAAACTATTTCTGAAATACATCTATCGCCGTTTTGGCCTCCATGACAAAGTCATCTCAGACTGTGGTCCACAATTCCTTTCCCAGTTCTCAAAAGAACTCGCTTGACTCCTCAACTACCAGATTGCCCCATCCACTGCATACCACCCTCAAACAGATGGGCAAACCGAAAGGCTCAATCAGGAGCTTGAAACCTACCTCAGAATCTACTGCTGAAATAACCCTGATGAATGGGTAGAACATCTCCCTATCGCCAAATTTGTCCATAATCACCAAAAACATGACACTAGAAACACCTCCCCCTTCTTCCTCATGATGGGATATGAACCTCATTGTAAAGACTACAATCTAGCTAAGCTGATAGTGAACTACCACCTAAGCTAGTATATGTCAAGTGCTTGCCTAGCTGCTATTCTTGCAGTGCAAGAACGTTCGACTTGAGGAGTTACAGGTGAATATACTTCATCAAGCGCTGCTATAAGACGTGTGATGCTCCTATAAAGTGTTCCCGATGCTAGCAGTAGCATTGCCACTGATAGCACTGCATTTTCCATGGATGCCAATGTTAAGCGCCACATGAAAGGTAGATACTGATAGTACTGGTGATACCGATGATGCCGTGAGGGTCACTAATGATGAGCATGGTGATAGCATATGCCAATATCTGTGATAGTGCGGTATGCCAGGGGTCAGTGAAGAGTGATAGCATGATAGCAATGAAACTGATGATACCAATGAATGCTGGTGCTTAGCGAAGATAGCAGTAAGGGAAGTGTTGAGAGCGAGGAACATCAAAGGATCCTTCAAAGATACTTGGATTTCAAAGAAAATATAATTGCGTATAGCAAGAGCGGTAACAGTATGGGAATCCCATCTGATGAATGATATGATACAAAAATGATTGTAAGTGACTACTCCTACCACTGTATGGTAGAAGGGGAGTGTCAAACAGAGGAGAAGTCATCAGTCTTTTATCATACATCATAAGTACGCGGAATTGATAGGTGAGAGTAGTAGTGAGTATGCAAGACTTAGCCCTAGCAATATGTAATAGTGCTGCATGTGCTGTGGCATGCATTCTACATGTAATAAAGCTTGCTGTGGGATCAGCAGCAGTAAAATGGGAATGTACTACACACCAAATGGAACTAGTTGGCATGGCATGTGCATTTGATGGGCATCAGCTTGTGGAAATGTGTCTTGGTACTGCAGTATGGTAGTCCAGCAAGGGCACAGTAACCTTGGTAACTGTATATATCGATGGCACTAGGGTTAGGAGTGGTCACACTATTTGGTATAGGAGCTAGACAATAATGGAAATGGACTCATGCAAGGCTAGCGCCAGCTAGACTATCACATCGTGCCATCCCTCATCTCATTCCCGACTCTACAGTGCCATCAGTGGAAGAATGAGTATGATCTCTGCAGAAGATAAGGGAAGAAGCGATTGCATGCCACAACTTGGCAATGCAGAAGATGGCAGAACAATCCCATGGGATGAAATATACCTTGTGGAAGATTGGTGATAAGGTGTGGTTATCTGCAGAAAATCTTCATCTGAAATTACCTTCTCAGAAACTCACACCAAAGAGATATGGACCGTTTCCAGTTGAAGAAGTTTTATCTCCTATCACATTCAAACTCTGACTACCAATACAATGGAAGATTCATCCCATGTTCCACACTTCTGTCTTATCGTCCTATAGCAAAACTGACATACATGGACTGAACTTCCTAGAACCACCACCTGACATCATTGAAGAAGAAGAAGAATATGAAGTTGATGCGATACTCGCACATAAAGGAACCAGTAAACACTGACAGTACCTGGTATCCTGGAAAGGATATTTGTCAGCAGATAACAAATGGATCCCAGAAGAAAATCTCCGAAACTCTGCTCGAATTCTAAAGGTATATAAGACACAACATGCCCTTTGATGTCCTCCACCCACCTGTCATATACCGGATTCTACACTTGACTTGCACTATAACATCCTGCTCATATCCACATCCATCTAATCCCCACTCGATCCAGTTCACATATCCGATCCGATACACTCATCCGATCCATATCCGATCCGAGACACTC